>CM031241.1:493926067-494511067 GCA_018340775.1 Taxus wallichiana var. yunnanensis | reverse complement strand
ATTATTCCTTTCTTATAGCCATCAATTCAATTCTTTAGTTAATCTTCCATTTTACCAGGATCGCCGCCGATCCCCAATCACCATTGATTGGAGCCCCAATCCCTTTATAGTTTATTTAGCTCTTTACACATATTGTAATATCAATTTTTTACATCCCAATTGTCTTCTTAGCCTCTGTGTTTCATTTTTGCACTATCAACATCATAATATACATCAAAGCATTCTATTTTACTAGCCTTTATTGACATAGAGCATTTTTCCCCGATTGTCGTAGATCCCCGATCATGTCGATCCCTGTATTTTATTATTATATTTACATCCAGTATCATTTTATTTTGCTAACAAACAACTTTACAATCATGTCTTTTCGTTAGGTGATTGTTCTAAGACAAGTACATCCCATTATAAGTCTCTACGACCTCTCGATCGTTCAACAACCCTTCGTGTGGGAGAAGTTCTATATCTCACACGAACTTAGCCTATGTGTCATTGCCCTTATGCCTAAAATAGAATACATCGAGGATTAACTTGAAGTGATACGTGAAGTACAGGGATGAAAAAAACAAACCTGGCTCGAGTATTTCTTGGACTTCAATCTTGTCGTAGCTCTTGCTTGGGCCAACCAACAAGCGAGAATAATATCTCTCCATCCCTCTAAAATTCTAATCATATTTTGATTTTCTTATTTTCGTATTATATCGATTAATTGTAAACACGAGTTGACATCCCTCGAGGAAGCCCATTGGTTCCTAAGATCGGGTGTTACCAAGTAATTCGTTCAATCATTATCTAATATATATCTGGTTTAGCTATACAGTCCTCTCGCTTGGTGAAAGGAAGCAATATCTCACATTGTTGGTGTATTCACTCATCCACACATTGCGTTTTGTTGATAGGTATCGTTAAACCCTATTTCTTTTAGAGTTTTTGGTATTTCAATATAATAGTAACAAACTGAAATTCACCATAAACAGTATGATTTCCTTTGTACCCAAACCATATTTCAAATTTCAATGGAGTGTTCTCGAACTTTGCATTCAAAGGGGAAATTAATCCATGTTCAAGTTAATTTTGGTCTTTCTCTAATGTTTTATAAATGACAATTTTTAATAATAAGAGTGAAATCCATTAACGCATGATGGAGAGAAGTGAATAAGATAGCGCCCAAGAAAGAATTATTGGATTGCACTGCAAGTTTCATTTTTCCTCAATATTTATACATATAAACATTGGTGCACAATTTATGTTGTTTTACTGATTTGAACTTTGCCAATTAATGTAGAATGGAGAAGGATGGAGATTAATGTAATTGTAGGTTGAAGTCAAGGTTGATCTACACAAACCTTAGTCTTAGTGTTACCTCCCATGCAAAGGGTGAATTCTTGAGAGATTTGAAGGAAGAAGAGGTGATGTGGATGGTGGATGAAAATAAGGAAAATAATTTCAAAGACATTATCGCACAATTGAGGGAGTTAGAATAACTTAGGAATAATTGCTTCTCTGTAGAGAGTAGATGAATCACCCGATCACTATCGGTGCATGTTGATGTCCCCGAGTGACACCGAAAATCATTTTTAGTAGAGGATGAGATGTCTTTATTTTTGTATACACCCATGATTACCAAACATATTTTATGTGAATGTAATATGTTGTGCTTAAAAATCTCAATAATGTTAATCATACAATACTAATAAAATATATAAAATACTATTTTATGTTTATTGAGTTATCATATGTTCGTGGAGGAAGAAGATTGTGCTTGGTTGGAGAGTTTGAAGCGTGATCTCTTTTCATAAGAAATATCACCTTTGGGTGCCCAAGTTGGTGTCGCATGAAAGTCGACACCTCTCATGCCCTTTATTGTGAGCTTCACATCACACAAGTTTAAAATGTTATACTTTCGTATCCATATACCCAATCACAAGTTCATATTGACTCTCGTCCCTCCTTCCACCTTGGAATGCACCACCTTATTATATTTTCTAACTCTATTGATGCCACCCTTCATCCCCACATGGACCTTTTCATGTGAGATAAGGCTATTTTGAGTGTCATGGACCTTTTGCATGTGAGATAAGGCTATTTTGAGCATAGGCTTTCACACCTTTTTACAATTTTGAGAAAAAAAAAAGTATTGTTGCAAATAAGGATGCATGAGGCCAAACCATCTTTGCAATGAAAAATGAAAGATCAAACCTCATAGGGCCTTGATTTTTGAGATATCTCCAAATTATGTTGTCTCATCTATCTTTGCACCACACCCTTTCTCCTTCAAATGATTGATATAAATGACACGTAGTTCATATGTGTTTTCTTAGAAGAAAGAAGAGTTTTGCGTACATTCTCTCCAACATTTTTCCTGCTACAATGTTTCAATTCTTCAAGTTTAAGTTCTTCAACATTTAGTTGAGCATAAACAACATGCGGAAAGGAGTTCAATTGATGCCCGTCGATTTGAAGTCGATTTGCAAAATTTTTATGTCCCGTTGATAGGATTTGATCCTCGAACCTACAAGTTTCAACTAGAGCGTCTTCAATGCCCGCCTATGCATGTGTCATGCATATGAAATGACGCCGGTTGTAATTAAATTTGATGTTTTCAACTGTTGCCCGATTTTTTTGTCGCTTCTATTCAGCCAACGCACACAACATTTGTGCGTGCTGGTTAAAGTGCCCCTATTACCATTAACGTCTCCATTACACTATTTACATGCGATTGGTAACATATTTTAATGAGATATTGAATGTAATTGGAGCAATATTAGAATGAATAGAACCAACCGAAAGGACGCGTAGGGGGAGTGGAATGACATATATATTACACGTAGATGACCTGCCAAGCAACTCATCTACCCAAGAGCAAGTACTTGAAACCACCGGACACGAAAATTATAAATTCATATTATTAATTTCTACAGCGAATAGGTAGTCGGTACTGCTCTGTTTTCCCAACATTTTCCATCGTCTCACTTCCTGGTTCTTTCCACGAAGGAACTCCATCTATGATTTTTATATTTATATGTATTATGCTTATTTGTATGCGTACTCCTATAAAATCTCCTTCACTCTACCTCTTTTCTTCCAGATTATTCCCATCTTTTTATTAGGCATCCTTACTGTTTCAGTTGAAATCAATGGCATCTTCTTCCTCGTCTCACCAACAAAATGAGGAGCCTCCTCGCAGAAGAAGGAATGTATGTTTGAGATTGTACGATTTCATCAACCGCAGAGGCCGAGAACATAATGATCAGGAACATCATGCCTTCTCTGGAATTGAGCCTCCTGGCATAAGAAGGAAGGTGGATGAATCTCGGAGATTGTATGATGTGTTTATCAACCACAGAGGCCCAGATGTCAAAGATACTCTGGCTACTCAATTTTACATTCTCTGCAGGAGCTGGGAATAAGGGCGTTTCTTGATTCCAAAGAGAAAGAGCTTGGAAATTCGTTCCCTTCTACCATTGAGACCGCCATCCGCTCTGCTGCAGTTCACATTGCCATATTTTCCAAAAATATGCCGAGTCCCCGTGGTGTTTGGCGGAGCTGGTTCTCATGTTACAGAGTAAAGCAAAGATTGTTCCTGTGTTTTATGATGTACAGCCCTGGGAACTCCGGCACATAGAAAAGGGCGTGTATGCTGATGCTTTCACGAATTACGAAAAGAAGTCCAGGTACCTGCAGAAGCTTAAGGAGTGGAAGGAAGCCCTTCAATCGGTTTCATTTCTCACCGGCGAAGAATTCAATGGGTAGGATTTCTCTGGTTTCCGTCCATTTGATAGTTCTAGGTTGTATTATTTTCTTTCTTCCCTCAAAACTGGTTAATTTTATCCTCATCTAGTTCCCCTTTTCTTTTCGAATTTCAGTGACTGCAAAAACATAGTGTCAGCTGTGCAAAAAGAATTTGAAAGGTTAAAGCCTAAGTTGCTTGTTGCCAAATATCCAGTTGGACTTCACAAGCTCGTACAAGATTTCGAAAAAGAGTGCCTTGATGAGCTTGTAGATGATTTTGAAAGCCAGTGCCGAATGAGCGAAGAAGGTAAAGATAAGCCTAAGATAGTTGGCATATTTGGAATGGGCGGGATAGGAAGACAACTCTCTCCAAAGAGTTGTTCAACCGAAAGCGTTCACAATATAGCCGAGGGTGTTTTCTATTTGATGTGCGAGAAGCTTATGTAAAAGGGAAGTACCTTCTTTGCAAATGCAACTAGTTAAAGATATTTTTGGTGAAAATCCCTCTGATTTTAAAAGTATAGAGGAAGGAGCAAGTTATATAGAGGATTACATAGCAAGGAGCAATGATTTAAGCTTTCTAGTTATTTGGATGATATTGATCATGCAGAACAGTTAGATGCCTTTTCGAGCATTCATAAGTCTCGAAATAGTCTAGTAATTGTTACAACTCGTGATGTAGGGGTGCTTGTGAGCACGGGAATTACCACAGGATATAATTTAAAGGGAATGGATAGAGATGCTGCCAGAGAGCTATTATGTTGGCATGCTTTCCAGCAACCTCATCCTACTAATGGATATGAAGATCTTGTTAATGCATTTTTGGATGGTGTGGAGGCTTACCTCTCTCTCTTCAAGTTCTAGGCACACATGTTCATGGTAGAGATCAGAATTATTGGAGGTTAGAACTGAATAAAGTTAGGAAGATGTTGCCTCAAGACATAAAACAGAGACTTAAAATAAGTTTTGATGCATTGGACAGTGAGGAAAAACAAGTATTCATGGATATTGCATGTTTTTTTGTTAATCGAAATAAAAATATGGCCCTAAGAATTTGGGAGGGATCAGGGTGGAATGGCGAACATGCATTACAAAAACTAAAAGATAAATGTCTTGTTGAAGAAATAGAAATATATACTTGGCAGGGAAATAAACTTGTATTAAGAATGCATGATCACCTAAGGGACCTTGGAAGAGAGATGTCAGATGAATTGAGCCCTCGCATGTGGCGTCTACAAGATATTGAATCTATGGTATGCTTACCTATTTACTTATTATTATATTCTTTTTTGGAATATCTGTATTTACCTTGAATTGATTTTTTAAAAAGTAGATCACTTTTGTTAGGTTGGTTTTTAAATGCAGGGATTAGAAGGATTCCAATTCATTCTTTCGTCTAATTGGAGGTGTTTTGGATCAGTTAAAGAAAGGTCCATGAATGCTACAATTAGATATTTTATAGGGAATTCAAATGGTTGGAGTCACACATCTACTTCTTTGCTATGGCTTGAGATTCACTGTATTGATTCCAAATATGAAAATAGCACACAGATGAGAAGTATTCCTTCATGGATTCCTCTTCAAAATTTGCAGTATTTAGCCATCTCAGATGGTTTTCTTATCAGATTATGGGAGAGTGATGTAAAGGTATGGAAACTAAAGTCTCCAATGCGTTTTTAATAAAAAATTCTATATTCAAACTCGTAAATGTAGCTTATATATTTTCTAAATTGAAATCCGTGAAAGTTTGTAACAATTGCATCCTCAATTGCAGCAACCCTCCTCGTTGAAAGAGCTGTATATTGAAGATACAATTTTGGAAGAGTTTCCAGATTTGTCTAGAATGTCAAATCATTTGGAAAAAGTAGTGTTAAATGGCACGGAAATACCAATCAAATGGCTTTCCTTTGTGGAATCTCTTAAACCCGCGAATCTTTCAAGCTTTGTGGATGATGTGTATGCTACTTTTGAGTCTTCATCTTCGCATTTGCGTTTGACGGGACTAGAGTTTAAGGGATTAGTGGCCCTGAATAACGAAAGACAGTCCCCTACTGTCGAGTCTCCCATGAGTAGCCTTCGGAAGGTAGAGTTGAAGAGCCAACACTCTGTAACCAAGGTCTTAATCAGCGGCTATCATTATCCCAACCTTGAATCTCTCCACCTTACAGAGACTGATTTGGAAAACTTGACTTGATAACAGTGGATTTAATATCAGTAACAAACTTGTGAGTCTTGAGTTAACAGATGGATTTAACTTGAAGAGTATATCTGAGGGAAGTTTAAGTGATCGTTACGAATCTTAAAGTATTGAAGATCAAGGGATGTTCAGAAATTGAAGAGTTGGATGGTTTTGCTAATTTGAAAGTAGTATACATTTCTGATCTTACAGAACTTGTAAAAATCAGCATTCATCACTGTTCTGAGCTGGAGACTGTTATAATTGAAAGATGTGAGAAGCTGCAGAATATAGCAGGTATTGAAGAGTGGCCTACATTGAAGCATATGGAAATATGCTGTGCAATGGCGTAGCAATACGAAATTTCATTCACAGCTTGCAGGTATGTCATGTATCTTCCACCTTAAAAAAATCCTTTCATTTGTTTGCTCTCCCTAATTTTTTTATAATGTGAGACTTTGTTGAATGAAGAGAGTGCCTTGCAAGCATATGATGGTGATTGAGAGCGCATTGACTAATAGATTGGGAGCGGAGTCAACGTTAGGACATCTCTTTTCCCAATGGATTCCACGAAGATAATTTAGTGGAAACAATGGCACATCTATTGCGCTGATGTTTGCTGGGTGGAATCATCTATTGCGCTGTGTTTGCGATTCATCCCCTTTCTTTAAAGGTTATCATGGTTGGGTCGTCGTTGGCATGATCGATGGATATTTATCGACCAAGAAAATATAAATTATTTTATTGCAAATTATTGGTTAAGGGGAAGGACAATTTGTTTAGCCTCGCAAATAACATTAGAAAAGGGGTATATGGTGATGGTGAAGAAAGGCGAAGAATGGAAAACCCTCCCCATAATTAAAATAATTTCTGATCATGGACATCGCACCGATTTTTCCATGTGGTGGGAATAATAGTGTTTAAAGTATGAAGTTGTAATTGTGCCATGCACCAATTTTTTAATAAGTTGAGGTTCAAATTCTTAGATATGTTAAAGTTTTAAGGGATGCAACCACTATAAATTTGGTGCAATAAAAATCTCTAAATTGTTAATAATTAAATATATCTTTGATATATTTGAAAAAGATTAATATAATGTTTAATTTTTATTTTATTTTAAATTATTTTTCGCATTAGTAAATGATATTGGCTACTACGTATATCTCGATATATTTTATCTCTAATATATTTGAAAAAGGTAGAAATAACAAATATCATTTTTTTGTTATATATTGACTAATAATTGTATTATTATTTTTCATATTTTTATCCATTGGTACTAAATAGTATCAATTAAATGAAAATGTTATCACAAGGTTAATTAATTAAATAAATTAGTGTTACATATATCTTTGATATATTTGAAAAAGATTAATATAATGTTTATTTTTTATTTTATTTTAAATTATTTTTCGCATTAGTAAATGATATTGGCTACTACGTATATCTCGATATATTTTATCTCTAATATATTTGAAAAAGGTAGTAATAACAAATATTTTTTTTGTTATATATTGACTAATAATTGTATTATTATTTTTCATATTTTTTATCCATTGGTACTAAATCGTATCAATTAAATGAAAATGTTATCACGGGGTTAATTAATTAAATAAATTAGTGTTACATATATCTTTGATATATTTGAAAAAGATTAATATAATGTTTAATTTTTATTTTATTTTATTTTAAATTATTTATCGCATTAATAAATGATATTGACTACTACGTATATCTTTGATATATTTTATCTCTAATATATTTGAAAAGGTAGAAATAACAAATATCATTTTTTTGTTATATATTGACTAATAATTGTATTATTATTTTTGATATTTTTATCCATTGGTACTAAATAGTATAAATTATAGGGTGTATTATTTTGTTGGATTCTTTGAATAAATAGATTCCAAACTTTCCTATTCAATCAAGCTATTATAATTTTATGATAAATTTCCCCTAATAATTTTTGTTTCAAGTAATAGTCAAATAGATATAAAATTTTAATAAGATTGAAGTCCCTATATGACAATCAACTAGAAACTAAATTTAAGATAAAAAATTAATTATTAACTCCTCAAAAACATGAAACTCCACTATCACCATCTCTAATTGTAGAGAACTTATCAACACAACATTCAACCACACTGCCACTATATATTTATCTAGACCAATCAATCTGTGATCTTTACAACCTTATGTCCCCTTCAAATTTAAGATTTAGTATTTTTCTTGAGTGTATTTAAAACCAAAGGATAATATACAAAGATGGAAACATAAGCATGATACATAAATTAATAAATTATAAATCATATAATTACTTCCTTGTTTTATAATTAAACATATAAAAAGTAGAGAAATGAAGATTAAACTTGGTTATACCCCTCCTTAGAAGGGGTGGATCCTCCAAAATAAATTAAAATACAAGAGTATGATAGAATTAGGTTAACTAGGTGAATAATTCATCATTATCCTCAAATAAGTACATGAGTTAATGTGCAATTAAATTGAGTCAATTTAGTTTAGTAAGTGTTAGTTTTAAATGATAGTAAAATTGTAAGGTCACATTCTATTGAGTATTATTTCCCACTTGATATGGTGTTGTAATTTATGTAAAAAATATCCAATAGTTATAAATATCGCAACATGTTATTTGTGTATCAAATGATCAAATTTATTATTTTAAATGTTTTAAATCATGTGTTTTCTAACATTTGGTATCAAATAAGATTATGCACTAATCTAATTAGGTTGTGTGTAGAGAGGAGAGAGAAATATGTGTAGAAGAATAAGTTTTTAGTTTGAGAGAATATGAAGTATCCCCTAGGCACTCACTCTCAAATCCAAAAAAATATGTTTATAGGTTGTTTGATTGAGACATTAGACGATCCCAGGGAATCACCATCCCATTTTAGATTTACACTTGATACTATGTTTATAAACTTAGAGGTACTTGTGAATAATGTTGTAGAAGGTATGCGTAGACACCCCAAAATTACATACTTGTTCCTAGTACTATCCCAATTCACATCCTAGTTCATACCTCTTATGATTAATTAAATTGATTAATCATGCACATTCACCTTGTTTGGATTAATTAAATTAATCTCGAACACACTTTAGCTAGCTTAATTTTCATTTATTAAATAAATGATTGATTAATTATCTTGGACATTGTTGCTAATTTAATTAGTTACTTAATTAGGAAAATACACCTATTTTCCTAGTCAATCACCACTTCATTATCCTAGGTAACTCCACTTGCACTCCACTTCACTAGTTGAGTCAATTGCACTTCTAAAATCCTATAAAGGTGGGGGCAATAAAATTGCACATATAACCACCTTCGGATGCATTCTGAAGGCCCGAATAATTACTACCCCTCAAATGTGAATTAATTCATTTGAAAGGGTTTAGCCTCCCTTAACTAATATTTTTAGCATGTCCATTCAACTAAATGTAACCACTTCCCACCACTTTGTTTAGCCTCTATAAAATAGCGTGTTTATCCCTTTCAAAATCATCTTGACCCTCTTGGATTCATGTACACTTACTCTGTCAAATTTTCTATCATGTTTCTGCATATTGGAAGCTAAATCCAAGGTCAAATCCACATTTGGAGTTCACTTTCAAGAGCACCCACAATCAAATATTTGCAAGATTCCACAAGCTTAAAGCTTCTATAATCTTGTTGAGGTTTGCAAGGAATAGGTACATGAAGGTTTACAAGTAGGGTTTTTGTTTGTCTTCCATTATGTGAGTTTTTCATTGTTTATAATATGCATTGTATTGCATTGTCTTTTCCTCAAATCGGTAAGCCACCTAACTTGAAACCATTGGAAAGCTCTATACATTGATTTTCCTTGGCGAGTTACTTACCCGTTACAGAGATGATCATTGAGTATCATAGATACTCGGTGAGTTATGTTGAACGTTAACGAGATGCATCATTATTAAAATTGCTCAAACCTTTTGCATTGGAATTGATCTGCATCATCATCATTAGAAAGACCCCATATAACCATATCATTGTTGCATTGGATCGGGCTACCCATCAAAGAACCCATGTTTCATAAACCTTTCATTAGATTAAATCACCATATGAGATCTCCCTATCTTGATCACAACTTGTTATATATTTGGCTTGATATACCACTTGCTTGGATTTGCCAAGCTTTCATTAGCTTCATCCAACAACGTATAACCCAACATTAACAAGAATTCAACTTTAATAACTCTTGTTGACTCTACCAAACATGAGAGTGTTAGGCCATAAAAGTACATTGAATATAATAAGAATAGTATGCAGTTTTGAAGCCAAGGTTATAAAAGGTGCACATAAGACTCAATGTCACAAGGCTTGTTTTCTTTAACCTTGATAAAATAAAGAAGAGATCTGAATGCTACACTTTGTCAACATTTGAAGGAGCACAATAGATATATAGGAATAAACATTGTGACATGTTGAAGGGAGATATAAGTGTTCCCCCAAAGACAAGGGAACATTATATGTAGAAATAGTGGGTGTATTTGTATGAGAGGAGGAATCCTCAATAGGAACATTAGAGGTAGGAAATGATATAACACAATGAAATAGGGGTCCAATACCATATCTAGGATCAAGAGATCCAACATCAATATTATATTTCAAAGCATTTGTATCAAGAATAGAATAAGAAAATGCACTATTTGTAGCATAAGAAAGATCATAAGAAATATTTGTAACATATGTTATGTCAGTAGGAAAATAATATCCACTCATAGCATTGTACATAAAAATAGTAGAGGAAGAAAAGTTATATTCAATTGTATCATTTAATATTTCTTTAATTGTATCATTTGTAATTTAATTGAATATAGCTACACATTGCTAACATTTGCCACATGATCATGTGTAATATGAAAATAAGTATCGTTCCCAATGATATCATTATAATTTTCACTAGAATCATCATCATCAGAATTAAAAATATCATTAGACTATTTATCTTGTGTATTCTCAAGGATAGCTATAATTTCTAGATCAAAAGTAAGATAAAATAGAGACTTAGATGTGGATGCACATATAGTAAGGGATATAGAAGGTTGCATATAAGGAATATACACATCCTCATTATTCATTGTAGAAAAATACTTTATAGAATGGCTTGGGATTCATAGAGAAATTATACAAAGAAGGTCTTGAAAATAAAAGTATGGGAAAACATGCAAGGTAGATGGAACAACACATATGGCATGTATCTAAGGATGCTCCAAGAGGATATTGTAATTAAATTCATCATGCATAACTTTGACATACAATAGAAAGGATTTGTAGACCCAAATTGATTTGTGATGTAATTTTCCCAAGCACCCTATAGGGTACATTATTAAAACCATGGATACTCATGTCATATGGGGTGAGATCATTTTCAAGATGCTCAACCTATTAAGGAAAAAGATGTTATAAATATTAAAACCTGATCCATTATTGACAAGTACACTATAAAAAAAATGGTTGCATACCACTACTTGAATATACAATGGGATACCACTATCCAAGACATGAGGGGAAGCCATGAAAAAATAAAAAATAAAAGGAAATCATGGATACTCAAATATGGAAATGTACCAATTGAAAATGTTAGCTGTGATAATGCTCCTTTGCTAAGAAAAATTCACACATTCTATCCCCACTTAATAAATGTTAATATCTCTCTCCCAACTTATTTATAAACTACGATTTGTCACCAAATTTTGAATATAAATCTATAAAAAAAATATTTCACCTCTGTTTATCATGACATAGATTTCATATTGCATGCACTATCACCCTATCCAAAACTATATGGTATGGTTTGGATGTGGAATCAGATCTTGGTCAACCCGTATGGTCTTGGACCTACACATCCTCCAAATTTTCTTTCAATTTTATTATCTTTGTTGGATCATTTCATCCTTTTGGTTCGACCTTGTCATAATAATTTACCTTTAGAACCATATATAAGAAAGTTAGTATCACTTCATTTACTAACTTGACACCCTTATGAGCTATAAATAAACATAATAATAACACTAAAAATCATCAAGGATATCTAAATATCTCAAAATTTAGTGTACATCTATTAGGAAGTTATTACATCCATAAGGGGAAGGTAAGGGAGGAAAGGTGGGAGTAAAGGGAAGACGTACGTGCCATAGGCCAAATCTAGGTAGAATTACCTTTCCCGCACATTGGAAACACTCAAACATGGAAAAATTCAAGTAGGAAATATGCATAGAAAACCAAACGCAAACAAAAAAGAAGGAATGCAATAACATGAGAATATGGCATAGAATAGCCACAAACATCTGATTTCATTGCTTAAAGTATACACATTCGGTTATAACAATGGGAGAAGTTGGAAATACATTGCAAAGACCAAGTTCGAGAGTCTGAAACCCATGGGAAGTCGGCCACCATTTAGGCATGGTTCCATTGCAGCAAAGAGAGATCCATTTTTATGAGTTTGATTTCCATATTTATATAAAAAGAGAAAAGGAAGGGAGAAGGAGAGAGAGAGGCATTATCACGATAGATGCAACCACCAAGGACCAATTTACATTAATTCTTGTAGGAAGGTGTGGGCACGGATGAAATGGATTCTATCACATGTCATTATGTTTTGTAGGTCGCAGAGATTGACGCCCACACTTCATTGAATTTTAGTTAGTAGAGTGGTTGGAATTTAATTTTCAAATTTGGTGCGACTCTGTGATTCCTACAACTTTAGATGTTTTCTTGGTTTCCCACGTTCTACTTTTTCATTAGATAGAGTTTCCAAGTGTTAATAATTATATTATATTTTGTGGCCTCTTCCTCAACGTCTCGTGGATATTCTTTCTTGCGTGGCTTTTATATGTTTCATGAATTTCACCGCAACTGTGAAAACTTTTACACTTACCTTTCAATGTCACTGCTATTCCGCAGAGATCTTTCCCTCTTCATGTGTGACACTCATTTGTGGTTATATTCCTTTGATCCACATATAAGGAGAGTCCCCAGAACAATAATCCTTAAGAAGCCCATGCAACAATAGGATATTTTTCCACGGATTTTGAACTTAGCCACTTTCCTACTTTGGTTTCCTTTTCTGTGTAGTTTCCTATGACACTCCTTCCTTGCATTGCAACTTATGTATGGAGGAATTCAAACTTGGAGTTGATAAACTCCACAAAATGTTATGTTTTCTAAGTCCATGTGATACAGTTTTCCATGTTATGAAGCATTAATCTTCTTCACATTCTTTTGTTGTGTGGATCATTTCCTTAGATAATTATTTCAACTATTCGTAAGTGTAAATACTCTATGGTGCTATGAATTTCCTCAACCCATAAGAGACTCATTTGGTGCTACGAAGGTAAAACTTCAACAAAATTTTTCCTAAGGTATTAGCTTTAATCCCATAATTTTTCTAGTTAGGGGAACCTATGGAATACTAAGTTCCGTTAAAATCCTCCTAATTCCAACTAATGTTCCCCTATGTTCCATGGGTTAGGATAACCCATAGAACACTGCGTGACTACATTATGTCAAAGGCTGAGCTAGTCTTGTGTAAATTTCTTGAGTAAAATGGCTAAGTCCATTTTGATGAGTTGCTTAAAATTGCAAGGAGTGAAATTTTAGAGAACATGACCCAAAATACATATAGGATTAGTAAGTGGGTCTTAAATCTCAAGTCAAATATGGGCATGGACCTTCTTAAAGGGGTGGTAGCTCATATTAGTTTAAGGAATTGACTCATAGGCTTGAGGATAAGATTATGAAAGATTTATTGGTGATCCATAAAGGCACAAAAGATGCAAAATAGCTAACTAAAACGTAAGGTAGGATAATCCCTAGGGAAAGTAGTGTTTAAGAATGTGTTAGGTTCACCAAATGATTTTACTCTAAAAATGAATAAATAAGGTAATGATACATAAGGCATTCTTATTCATCCAAGGGTCAAAAGGTTGGTAATGTGTTACTATATTTGTATTAACTAATAAACAATAATGCAAAAATTAGAAATATACTTTCATTAGAAATTTGCAAGATTGAATATGGAAATGAATGTTAAGAAACAAATAAGCAAATGCGAGTTAGTTGATTATAGAAGGAAATTGAATTGGTAGTGTAGAGTGATTATACGCAGACTAGAATTTACCTAGAAGTGATTCATTTTGGAATTGGAGTGATAATCGAGTAGTTACGGAATTTTTCAATAGGTGTGGAAGTTTTGGATATTATATTCCCTTTTATATGGTCTTGTAAGGTGATGTACATGCACTATATTAGTTTATATGATCATGTAAATCTCTATCTTGAATTTCACTATAAAACCCTAGGTTCACACATGTGTAAAATGCATTGTATGATATGAATCAACTTCAAAACCCTAATCACATGTAGAAAACCTTGAAAAGAGGTTAATTCTTAGGTTGAAGTTATATATGTGAAAATACTACATCATCACTAATAAAAAAGGACTTAAACCACACATAACTATTCACCTAAATCGTGGTATCTATATGTATGCAACTACTTTGGAAAGTTGATCAATTTTTAAATTAAGGATAAAGGTTTTATGATTGGGGCCCTACCCAGTAGAAGAAGGATTGAAAGCTAGAAAAAGACATTAACACACCAAGAAACAAAAAGAAGCAGTTACCTAACAATGAAAGAGACAATTAGGTAGGAGAAATGGTTTTTTAGAATGGAGTTTTTCTTGTTGTGTACCAATTTCAACCCTTCTAAAACCTCCTCAACAGAAGAATAATTCAATAGCTTATATAGGCGGGCATGCATTTTTTCCAAAGGAAAGAGAGGAGGGATATTTTCCTTGGCCGTTTTACACGTAATTGGTTCAATATTTTTGTTCATTTGAATTTCACCATTTAAATTCCCCTTGTTTCCTACAACTAGAATTTTGCTAAGAGGAGTATTTGGGTCTAATTTGACCAATTCCTCCAAATCTATTTTTGAATTTAAATCTCCCTTAGCATAAAAGATAAAATGTTCAAGGATGTAACGTCTTGATCTTGGCAGTTACTACGATAACTTCTTTTTGTGATGCTGCAATTGTGGAAATGAGAATTGTCATGTGAAGGTGTATCCTTTAATCTTGAAAATCATGTATTATTGTTCTGAACCCTTGCATACTGTAACTTTGTTTACTTGGGACTGAGGTCATTATAACTTGTTTTGCAAAGTTGTGAACCTGCAAAATTGCTTTTGTACTTGATGAACTCATAATTATGTGACAACACACCTTGAATCAATTCCATTGATCCAAGGTATGCTTCAACCTTCTTTATTGTCATCTTGTCGATTGACTTTCCAATAAAATAAAGTCTAGAACCGAGCTAGAGATTGTTGTAAATTTTAAAGAACCTGGTTATAGGTATACTTACTTGGCACCATGTTGCCAATGGTAAGGTTTGATTTCCTGGATACATATGAGTTGTAACGCTCGGAAAGCGTAAGATAGAAGAAGGTTTGATACAAAGATATCAAGGCATATATTTAGCATTGGACGGAATGTCCTGCACTATATTGGTTTTAAGCCTCAGGCGGTAAAATCTACTAGGAACCTGTTGTGGAATGGATAAGGGTTATGTGTTAACCTATGAAATAATATTATATCCTACATGGATTTTAATTTAAAAGGGTTTGTAAACTAACCTAAGGTGGATCCTAAGGACCTACGACCTAGAAGGAAACCTAACTATTTAAATTGTGACCTAAACTATTGCTAGTCCTAAAAGGGACCTATGGATACATGTCAAGTGGGAGGATAAGGGGAAGGTTTAAACTTAAATGAAGGACTTTAATTGCAGTCCTTGTAGTTTTAAACGCCAAGTTTGGCGGGAGCAAAGAAGTTAGAGGCTTCTAACTAACAATACAACTAAATTTGAATTACATGCAAATTTATAAGAAAGAACTCGCCAAATGAGTCGGCGGTGGCGTGGAGAAAGAGGAAGGAAATGCATTCAATGCATTTATTTGCCTTGGTTTTGGTAACCGTACCGCCTAGGAAGGAGGAAAGAGGATTTTTGTGAGCCATTGTTTTTCATTTGGGTTTGAGTTTTCTCTCTCTGCATTTTGTTGCTCTTTTGAGCCTGCAAGTTTGTTTTCCGGCCATTGTTGTTTGACCACCTCCGAGTGGTTTTGCGCTGTGGAAACGTAGAAGCGATTGAGAGAACTCATGAATAATGTTGTTTGGAGGAAGAAACTCTGGAGAAGCTCGGCTGTGACCTTCCACGAGCTAACAAGAAGTTATACAGGCATGTTAGGCTCTTTTCTTTAAATAGTTTTGCTCTTTATTAAGCGTCTTCATTAAAAGAACTTTGCTCTTATAAATGTGTGTTCTTGTGAAAATATGTTGATATGTTTAGATGTGATATTTTTCTTGAGTTATCGTTTGAAAACAGATGTGATTTGGGTATTTTCTTGATGCATACATGAGTAAATGGGTGATCTTTGTTGAGATAGTAATTGAACATGGATTTCATCTCTGCTGTTTTGATTTCCAAAGTGATGGGTATACGGGTTTTGTTGTCTTTTGTGGGTTTGGAACTCGCTGAAAGCGATAATGATGTGTATACTATTTTTGGAGTTTTGTGTGTGCTCAAAGGATATGGAATCCGTGTGAATGCTTTGACTAGGACTTTTTACGTGAATTGTTCTTCATTTTCGTATTACAGTGTATGGTGATGTGAATTCTTTTAGGAACAATAGATTTATTGTATCGTCTTTACATTTGCTTGATCTAAAACGATACAATGTTCCTCTTTTTTTTTTTTGGTACCCATGAATGATTGTTGGGAAATAAATTCTTATCGAACATGGAGTAGAGTAACCTGGTTATCTGATGGATTGGGTAGAGCGTATAGTTTTTATTTCTTCTTGAACTCAATAATGTGATGTGTATATATAATAATGTGTGTGTGTGTGATTTAAACGGATTTAAACTTCTTCATTGTTTTCATTGAAACTAAACCTGAGTAGATTCCTTACTCTTGTGATTGGAAAGCGATTTCTTTATTTATTTCCGGTGAACTCGGGATCATGTTGCCTTCTTTGTATACTCTTACTCGTTTTATACGGATAGATGTGTATGCATTTTAGTGTATATAACTAATGGAAAGGTTGTAATTGAAATTTTGTTATTATTGTTACTTGCGGTTCGAGATGCAAAATGAATTCTTGAATACTTTCCTTGAGTAATAGTTAGTAAGCTATTAAGATTGTAACAGTCTAGCGTGGGAAGAATTACCCTACTGATAAGGCCTGCACGTCATAGTTTGATGTTCGGCTATGTATTGGGAAGAAGTAATGCGAATCTCCTTCCTTCATTCGATTATTGACTTTTAATTGCTCTCTCTCTTGACTGTTATCTCTGGTTGTTATCTTTTTGCATAAGATCGACGAGTTCGGTTGTGATTAAATGAAAGGGATTATTGAATAGGTAACTGGAAGTAATACTTCTTTTCTTTTCTTATCCTATTTAAATTTTTGTTATAGGATATTGAATAAACTTACGACTGCCTTCGGGTGTAAGCGATTGCAATTTATCTACTATTTTTCCTCTACGAATTGGATGAGTACTATGTTGTTTGTTGAATTATGAAAAGTGACATAGGTTGTTGTCATGGTGTATGATTGCCTTTCTCTTCTGCATTTGAATTGGTTGAAATCAAGTGAGTAGTATAAAGGCGTGAAGTTACATTTAACTTTCTAGTCAACTCATTATATGAATCCCATTTTCAATGATGGAGTGGAATTGACAGTGATTGCATTCGAACAGTAATATCTATATTTTGTTCTTACAAATGCTTCTAATATGAGATTATTTAGAGAAAATATTCCTTGTAATATTTGCCTAAATCTAGAATGAACTCTTTTCGTTTTTGAAGGAAACAGTAAGAAAATGGAGATATATCATTGCGTGTTTCTTTGTAATTACTTTTGAGGAGTTGTTAGTTATAGTAATGTCTGATTTTGAAGCTACTTATCAAGACTTGGTTGTTTAAATTGTTCATCCTTATCGGTACTTAACTCTTATGTGATGTCCATCTCAATTACGGGACGTTTCATAAAAGTAGAGTTCTTTTATTGAGACAGTTAGTCAAGAGCACTTCATTTTAATGATAAGTGCTTAACATGCTCAGTTCGATGAACCCGACCATGTCTTAGTAAAATTTTGCAGATGGATTCCGTGAGTAATAATGAAGACATGTTGTTTTATGATGCTTCTTCTGATTAACTAAAGGATGGATCTTTTCTGAGATTTTATTATTCTTCTCGAAGGAAATGGAAAAAGGAAAAGTTGTATTCTTCTTTCTTTTTGAGTTATCAATGTTGATTGGCATGATTGAAGTCCGGTTGTTTGGACTTGTAAAATGTGTAAATTTTACCTTGAGGAATGAGAGAAGGGAATGGTGTGTTATTTTAAATGTTGTACCATTATTGAATTGTTGAAATATAATCGAGAACATATTCTTATTCATTGAATTTGTACTTATTCAAATGATGGTTGTTAGATTTAAAAGGACATAACGTCTATTCTTCACTTGAATACAACTTTTAAGTTGGAATGTGCAATTGCTTAATACTTAGGTCAATATGGGCTTTTAAATTGACATTAGTAAAAGAGTAAGATACATATGAACTCTTGTATAAATGAAAAATGGAATTGGATTCTAAACTAATGAATACTAAGGAAAGGACAAATGAATTATGTATTTAGATTTCATTAATACTCCTTGGGGTGCCTTACCCAAAGGATATTCGGAAGGAGGAATCATATCTCCTCTTAACAAACCTTAAGCTAAAGTAAGGTAATTGTAAATAAATGAATACATTCATTTGGGAAATAGACCTCATTCAAATGACGTCTAATATAAAGGGAACCTGAATTTAAAATCAGTTGCAAATGAACTTGATTAAGCTTAGTAAGTTAATCTTACTTTGTTAAGTTGTAGTGGATTGTAAGTCTGAAGCTTTAATTAATGAACTAAGAAAGGAATATGCAATCCTTCGGTAAGGAGGAGTGAATGTATATTAAGCTACGAGACAATTCAAGTCATTCCTAACTATGCAACTGTAATGAACTATGAGGTTAGAGGATCAAGCAAGGTTCTTTGAAACTTATTCTTAATAATATTAAAGATAAGAATCTAATAAAACTTTTGGCTGGATATATAACCCTGGGTGGGAGGATTCCACAGGATGTTGGTACACGCTAGCTGCAATAAGGTGTCTTCATGAAGGTTGGGCCTTCATGATGACACAATGTTGCAGCTGACATGTTGCAACACCCTTTCGAATCGAATCATCTAGGTTTACATAAGCTTGGACTTGGCCTCAGTTTTACTTTGGACCAAGTTAGGAATATGACCTTGTATACGGAGTGACTCGCGAAGACTAAAGGTAACTAGACACATGCAGTTGACTAGGGTCAACGAGGTATGTTTGTGTACCTTTAGTCATCATGAGTGCCTCTCTATACTCCTTTCATATTGCTATCTTGGGTTAAAGTTCAACCTTGGACAAGAGGACTGACAAAAGTCAGAAAAGACCATTCTAGGTAACAGATGAAGTGGGGTGAAGGACGTATTCCATTGACGAGTATGCTATCTAGGAATATGATCATGCTAAGCATGTGAGAATCTTTGGCCAAAGTATCGCAAGCTCGTTGGTTGCGTTGTCCTAAATCACCTAGTTTAAGAAGTAGGATTTCAGATGAATATCGGTAACAAATATTCAGATAGGCCTCTTAAATGGAGCACTTCAATAACCGAAAAGGTAAAGGGAACCAAGTATACTTAGTATACAATGCATGGATTAACATGAAGGATCGGTAAGTAGCTGAGTCATGAAATGAGAGATCGATGAAACTCGAGCCATGAAATGGGAGATCGGTAGTTCTTCGAGTCATTACAACAACATATGGTTATCTGTTATATGATTGAATGGCATGGAATGTGTGTTCCATATTATGAATATGCGAACAGAGAACATTGGTTTTAAAATCATTGTGTGTTCTAAATTACGTCATTTAGAACAAAGAACAATTATTAAAACTTGAACATGTGTTCTGAATTACGTAATTTAGAACAGAGAATGTTATAAAAAAATAAAAAAATTCCTTGTTCTAATGTCTTAAAATGGGAATGTTACAAAGGAGAGAATTTTTCCACTAATTGTTTCTCTCATTTTTGTGCTTTTCCATCCCACAATCAGCAACAATATGTCCTAAAGTAAAACACCTTATGCATATGAAGGGTAAACCTTCATATTCTATAGGCATGTCCATGTTATATTTTGAACTTTGACCTCAATGTTAGAAGGAAAGTATTTTGATGTGTCAAGCCCAACAATAATTTTGGCATAGGTTGTGTGTGTAAAATCAGAGGATGTTTAGTATGTTACCCAAAACATTGCCAAAATAGATCCGAAATGCATGGTCCCAAAATTGTAGAAGTAAATGAGGAAGTATAATCTATACCTGTTTGTAAGAAAAGGATTCAATGGCTGGGTTAAAAGAGGGGAACATGGTTTCATGACAAGTTAACATGATTGATATGCCCAGAGATTTACCACTATGATGTCCTTATCAGCTATTGAAGAAAAAACTACAATAAATGTTCTTTTTTCACAGGGATAAAGATATAATCTTCTATAAAGGAGTGTGATCCAATGCTTTGAGATCCATTCATGCAGGACTTGTAAGTTGGGACAAAATTTGTTGAATCTACAAATCGGGGTGTTCTCATGGTACTAGTAGCATTCAAATTTGATTACTTCATCCCTAAAGGTGATGCAAAGAGTAATAATAGAGTGGGCCATGGGTTTGGGTGACCTTCTTGTAAGAAGAGAACTAGATTTAACAATCCCTAAGCATTTGCGGATAGAAGTGGATGAACCAAGAACAAATAAAGAAGGCTTAAAACGTGGCAAAGAACAAACATAATTACATACCAATGGTTCCACGTTACTATGCGGTAGGCTTGTACAACTTCTTCTTCTTTTTAACTGTTGGTAACACGTGGATGAGTTGCGTAGATATAATCCACGTAGCTAGGAAATTAGTAGATAAATAATAATAATAGGTTTTTACAGTCCACAATGTTGGGTGACTGTTCTTGGGTCTATAAGCGGCTTATAGCATATGGGATTACCTCGTACTCACATACGGGAGACAACTAACTTTGCTACAAATGAGGCATACGTATCCTATCCCCCGCAAGATTTGAACTTGTGACCTCTATTTCAAGAGCACATGTTCTTCGCCATTAGGCCAACTTAGGTTTGTTATTGCCAAAGCAAACTACAAACCACAAAATTTGATCAATGCGAACCCCTTAACATATATATAAGATCTAAAACTAGATTTACGGCCTGCTTAAAGTGCACAAAACAACAATCTCTCATCTGAACGGTGGAGCTATATCTTGCTTTGAAGGGAATTCGATGGAATCACCTTTCACGTCTATAAAAATTGAATTGTTGCAGGAAATAACATGCAAAGATCAAACAATAGAATATATAGACAGATCACAGTTCCTTGTGATGTCGAATAAAGGGGAAAAATAGTTTAAATTGATATGGCTTGAACTACATAGGACTCCTTTGGGCATCGGTCATTCGCAAACAAGATAACTTGTCAATGAATCCGTATGTGAATGGATCAAATGCATAGATCGTTGAATGACAGACAATGGTTGGAAAATACTTACAATATCTATACACATAATTCGTTAAAGCCCATAAATACCTACTTTCTAAGGTTATGCGAAGCCATCGAAGCTTAATCTGGAGAGATTTATCAAAACATGAATTCTTTGCCACAAGAACAAAACACGTTGCCACTTCCCACACAAACTATTAGAACCCCATCCTTGCTCCGATACCAAATGTGAGAAGAGAACCGCATTTAACACAACAAGAGATATTCTATTCAACATTGTATGAAAACGTTACACGAGGGTATTGTATAGCCATACAGATAGGAAACCAACCTCCCATTATTTAGGGAGGTGTTGTAACAAATATCTTGGAATAATATTCACGAGTACAACAAAACTATATGCGAACTCTAATATATGAGTTGTTTATAACAACTCATTTACATCCTCATAATTATAAATATTACATTTACATATAATAGTTTATGATTAATAATGTGAAACACTATTAATCCTAACACTCCTTCCTTGTAACATTTCTCTAAAGGAGTGGCCTGCCATCTCACAAACAAAGGTGTCTTCCTTCTGAACCACAAAACCACTAATTTAAACACTCGGAATAGGGGAAGAGTGAACAGGCCTTGGTAGGGGAAAAACCCCCTTCCCATTGAGGAAAGACGGGTTTGAGGTTAAGCCACAGCTCACACCATTAGATGTCAACCCAGAAAAAATCATGTTTCTAGGGTTACCATAGCAACCCATAGGATTCCATAACAGGGTTGAGGTGAAGAGGTTCTGCTGCACAGGAACAAAACACGCTGCCACAGGAATTCTTTGCCACAGGAACAAAACTCGATGCCACTTCCCCACACAAATTATTGGAACCCCGTCCTTGCTCTGATACCAAATGTGAGAAGAGAACCAGATTTAACACAACAAGAGATATTCTATTCAGCATTGTATGAAAACGTTACACGAGGATATTATATAGCCATATAGATAGGAAACCAACCTCCCATTATTTAGGGAGGTGTTATAACAAATATCCACGGAATAATATTCACAGGTATAACAAAACTATATGCGAACTCTAATATATGAGTTGTTTATAACAACTCATTTACATCCTCATAATTATAAATATACATTTACATATAATAATTTATGATTATTAATGTGAAACACTATTAATCCTAACACTTTCCCCGCAACATTTCTCTAAAGGAATGGCTTGCCATCTCACAAACAAAGGTGACTTCATTCGAACCACAAAACCACTAATTTAAACACTTGGAATAGGGGAAGAGTGAATAGGTCTTGGCGGGGAAAAGCCCCCTTCCCATTGAGCAAAGACGGGTTTGAGGTTAAGCCGTAGCTCACACCATCGATGTCAATAACGAGATATTTCAATATATGTGTAAAGAAAACTAAAATATTTTTGCATTACAAGTTGAATAGATTAAACACTATCATATTCCACACAAAAATTCTTGTAAGAAAATTTTGAGAGATATTAGATACACTCTCATGTTCCATGAACTTTCTCTTTTATAAAGATAAGTTGAAAAGATATTAGAGAGTATCTCATCTTCCACTAACTTTCTCTTACAAGAAGAAAAGCTGAGAAAATATTATTCTCTCACCTTCCACGAACTTCTTCTTGCAAAAAGAAAAGTTGAAAAGCTATTAGAGAGTGTTCCATCTTCCACAAACTTTCCCTTAAAAAAGAAAAATTGGGAAGATATTTAACTCTCTCATCTTCCACAAATTTTCTTAAAAATAAGATAATTGAAAGGTATCAGAAACCGTCTCATCTTTCCACGAACTTTCCCATAACTTCAGTATCATTGCCATGTTATTTCGCAAAGCAACATACCAAATGCACCAGAAGACGTTTTCATCCGCTCACTTTCCTTTGCACTAACCAATAACCATCAAAATGCTCATAATTTAGGTGTTTTGTCCTTGCAACATCGAAATAGACAATACTACTTTAGTAGAGCCATTTTCACGCACGAAACAAATGGTAATTGGCACGTGAATAATTGGAAGGGCATATTTATCATTTCCACGCTCTTTCTGGCAAGTGGCAACATTAACAAAGGAACAGATGAAAAGATGGCTTGACTACTTGAAGCCGTCGATTTGGAATCTGCAATTTGGCAATGAAAAACAACTCTGAATCATTGAAATTTGATGGCAACGATACATTAATGAATGACAATGAACAACATCATGGCGGCATTTGCATGTAGTTTCTCCCGCCAAGGGTGACCCTTCCAAGTTCAGTGAGATGCCTTTCACATTTTGCGTTCCCAACATGGGTACTGTTATTTCGGCGACCTCACATGTCCTTTCGCCCCTTGACTTCCTTACTCGAATTAGCATTTATTCGCAATCATATATATATATATATATATATATATATATATATAAAAATATTTTATATTATATTAATTATATAAGATACAAGATGACCTTTAACAAAAAGTTAGTGGTATGAGAGCATGTCCTAAAACCATAAACAAGTTAAGTTGAGTCTAGGATAAAACAAAAACTTCACGGTGCGTGGAGGATTACAAAACATCAATAGCAAACATACCCGAAGCGAGTAGATCGTGATCATCTGGGCACTCCGAGCATGGTAAGTCTCTCCTAAAGCATCCGAGATATCCTAACCAATAGAATTTTTTTCTTCCTAATCCTCTCCTCAAGTGAAAATGGCGTCGTTGAAGCGAAGAAATTTATAAAAGATCACAATATTTCATTGCAAGATGCATCCCTTTTGTGAAGGAAATTGCTTTAAGTGTCACTAAATTTACCGACTTGTGAAGATTAAAATCCCTATTGTTTTCTCTTTATTGGTATTATTTTAAGTGCCAATTGCACTGTAATATTCATAGGTACTATTTGTTGTCCCCTCAAAATTCCCCTCTTTTAAAAGTTGAAAATTTTGAAAATTTTGAGTTGGCACCCTTCAAGAAACTTGCAGTGAAGAGGAAATTTGAAAAGATAGTGAAAATGTCGTTTCTTGGGGTTATTTTAAGTAACTTGCGGGTCTGTCGAACATTTTTGTCCCTCATGTCCCAAAGTTCCTTCAGACTTCGTGTTCCCTGATTCCCCGCATCGGCCGAATTAGGTTTTCTTGTCCCTTTTGTCCCAAGTTCCGATAGGTCTTCTGTTCGCCGATCGGCCAATTTCCCCACAAGTCTTTATCTGTCGGTTTTATCGAAACTTTTCGGCCCATTTGTCCCAAGTTCACCCCAAACTCCTTTCCTCGATCGCTCGCGCGTCGACCGCATCGGGTTCTTCACGTACTTTCAACCCATATGTCCCAAATGCATCCGGGCCTTCTATTCGTTGATTCCCCACATCACTCGAATCGGTTGAATCATGTCTTCATGTCCCGCGCGTTTCTGTGTCCCTGGACCACCCGTGCTCATTTGGCCCGCATTCCCCGCATCACCCGCATCGGTCGGATCGTGTCTTCGCGTCCCATATGTTCCAATGTCCCATGGACCGCCCGAGCTAGTTTTTTTCCACTTTTCCCGTATCTCATGTTTTCGAGTTGGTGTAAGGTGTATTTAATGCTCATTAATGATCTTCTCTCTCTTTAACAACTATTTAAACGGACCACCACCTATCCATTTGTCACATTGCTCGCTTGCTTTTTCTCGCCCACATCTTTGCAATTGACTCATTTGTTCGTCTCCTATATTCCTTTACATTCTCATCACGAATTTGGTTCTTGGAAGGTCATCCCTCTATGCATTGTAAAAATGAAGATCAAGTTTCAAGGGCAGGAACATCTGTCGCTTCTCGAGACCTATGTACCTGATATTAAGGATAGTGAGGTCCAACACTTAGATTTTGGTGATTTTTGGTGCAGATTAACATGCGCCAACCCTGATCCCATGGCCCAAATGATCAGTGACAGTGGAATTGTGTATGCGGCTAGTTTTCCCATCTCTGTGTAGTGAGACGACACCGTTCTTTTCTTGTGGATCTCATTTTAACTCGAGATACCATGGAGCTTGTTAATGTGAATGGAGAATTAATTACTAAACTAGATGTTGCCTCCATTGCTGCTGCCCTACGCATTCCCTGAGATCGAAGACTCCATCTTTCTCACTCTTGCTCAAGCTCGATTCTATTCGATCAAGATAGTGAAAAATACAAGGCACGAGTAAGCGAAGTCATGGTTAAGAAGAACCCTAAGAATCCCAAATCTCCATAGCATTATTCGGGGTTGATTTCAATGAGGAGTTTTTGATTTCATCATTTTTCTTCTCGTATCATGGGAATGTCATCCACCAATGAATTTCATTTTTGGATGTGCCCTTTTATAAATATCATTTGCGAGGGCAAGCAAAACATAAATTGGGCTGAAATTATTTGTATGAATCTGACTGAGAAATTGTCAAATGTTCAGCAGACTAAGAAGTTCTATATGACTTATTATCTCATGTATACCCTAGCTGCATCCCGAGGAGTGGTTTGGTTTCACCTACATGGAGGGCAAGAAGGATGAGCCTATCTACACATACTGCCCTTAGTTTACCCTCGAGACCAGAAATCACAATTTCAGAAGGGTCAATGATGCTTTCACCATGTATATTGTAAGAATCTTAGAGGGTGACATTGCTAGGAGGTTTTCTGATGAAGTTATGACTCTGATAGCCAAGTACGGGGCTTTCTTCATCCAATTCAAAAGGTTCTCATACATCAGTTAGCTTTCTTTGAAAGTACACCCCTTAAGCTCCCCATGTTTTGCGTAATAATAAAATGGCTCTGGTTGAGGTGTATAGGCAACTTGATAAACTACACGAAACTATAGAGACAAGAATATCATTGGTCTTCATTTCCTATCTCCTTGGGAAATTAAACATGCAAAACGTCTCTAGATGCCTAAAACATAGAAAGGGTTATTACTCCTCTCACTATCCATTTCTTGAGACCAGGACTTATTTTGATCGAAGAAATTTATTGATTAGAACCTCAAAATAACTTATCATCATAAACCAGACACTGAGGATTACTGGGCTGATTGTGCTAATGATTTTGAAGCCAGAAGGAGGCATTATGGCAGACTCTCTCTGCAAAAAATTATAGATCTCAATCTCTACCAAGTTCTTGAAGGGCTTAAGGACGATGATGAGGGCTTGCAATCCTTTGAGTATGAAAGATCCATCAAGCACACACCTCTAGAAACCTTGGATTGGTATGTGAAGGAGAAAGATGATTTGAGTGAGATAATTACCTCTGTGCTACTCAGAACTAAAGTTTGGTTTGATAGGAAAGTGGAACTACCACCTATGCATTTGTCACATTGCTCACTTGCTTTTTCTCGCCCGCATCCTTGCAATTGAGTCATTTGTTCATCTCCCTATATTCCTTTACATTCTCATCACAAATTTGTTCTTGGAAGGTCATCCCTCTGTGCATTGCAAAAATGAAGATCAAATTTCAAGGGCAGGAACATCTATCGCCTCGAGACCTCTGTACCTAATATTGGGGATAGTGAGGTCTGAAACTTAGATTTTGGTGATTTATGGGGGAAAATTAACATGCGCCAACCCTGCTCCCATGGCCCAAATGATCAGTGATAGTGGAATTGCATATGTGGCTGGTTTTCCCATCTCTGTGTAGTGTGCCGACACCGTGCTTGCTTGCGGAGCTCATTTTAACCCAGATACCAGGGAGCTTGTTAATGTGCATGGAGAATTAATTGCTAAACTGGATGTTTCCGCCATTGCTTCTGCCCTATGCATTCTTGAGACCGAAGACTCCATCGTTCTCACTCTTGCTCAAGCTCAGACTCTATTCGATCAAGACAGTGAAAAATACAAGGCACGAGTAGCGAAGTCATGGTTAAAGAGCCCTAAGAAAGGAGCATCTGACTCTCCAGAGCATTATTAGTGTTGATTTCAATGAGGAGTTGTTTGATTTTATCATTTTGATCGCTCGTATCATGGGAATTCCCTCCACCAATGAATTTCATTTCTGGATGTGCCCCTTTATAAACATCATCTGTGAGGGCAAGTAGAACATAAATTGGGCCAAAATTATTTGTATGAATCGGTGAGCAATTGTCAAATGTTTAACTTACTAAGAAGTTCTATATCACTTCTTTATCTCATGTATGCCCTAGCTACGTCCCGGGAGTGGTTTGGTTTCACCTATATGGAGGGCAAGAAGGATGAGCCTATCTACACACATCGCTGCCCTCAATTTACCCTCGAGGCCAGCAATCATAATTTCAGAAGCGTCAGTGATGCTTTCACCATGTATATTGTAAGACTCTTAGAGGGTGACACTGTTAGGAGATTTTCTGATAAAGCTATGACACGATAGCCAAGTACGGGGCTTTCTTCATCCAATTGAAGGTTCTCATACATCAGGTTAGCTTTCTTTGAAAGTACACCCCTCAAGCTCCCCATGTTTTGCAATGATAAAATGGCTCTGGTTGAGGTGTGTAGGGAGCTTGATAAACTACAGAGAACATGTAGAGACAATAATATCATTGGTATTCATTTCCCTCTCCCTAGGAAATTATACATGCAAAATGGCTCTAATGCCCAAAACATATAAAGGGCTATTTCTCATCTCACTTTGTCCATTTATTCGGAGCACTCCAAGACTTGTTTTGATATGAAGAAATTTATTGATCAAAACCTCGAATAACTTATCATCATAAACTAGACCTAATCGAGGATTACTTGGGGCTGACTATGCTAATGATTTTGAAGCGAGAATGAGGCATTATGGCAAACTATCTCTGCAAAAAATTATAGATCTCAATCTCTACTAGGTTTCGAAGGGCTTAAGGATGATGATGAGGGCTTACAATCCTTTGAGTATGAAAGATCCATAAAGCACACACCTCTAGAAACCCCGGATTGGTATGTAAAGGAGAAAGATGATTTGAGTGAGATAATTGACCTTGTCCTTGTCGTCTAAAGTTTGGTTTGATAGGAAAGTTCGTGAATTTAGGAGAAGCTAGGGAAAATATTCTTTAAGAGAAACTTCCACACGGGAAGGAAGTACATAAACCTAAGACTGAGGTACCTAAGCAAACCCCTCCTTCTTCCTCAATAAAAATGCCTTAATCATCTACTCCTTCTTCTTCCACTCAAGTGTATCAAAAGAAGATTAAAGAGGTTAAACAAGAACCAATTGAGGAAGAATCTCTTCTAGGGTGGTCAGAATTGCCTTCAGGACCGGAGAACATTATTGTTCTTAGTGAAAGTGATGATGGTGAAGTGCCATATCCTGCAAGAGCTCCTGAAATCACTGTTGAAGAATAAAAAGAGGTTCCAAGTACTGAATCTCCTAGTATAGTAGACTCCTTTGCAAAGGAAGTTCCTGAGGCCCCAAGTACTTCTTTACTGGAGGCAACAGTGGTTAATACTTTGAGTGCCATGAGTTCACTTGCTCTTGGGCCTCTTGTTCCTTCCTCTTCTTATTCTACCTTTTCCTGGGTGTAGCCCTTGGTTGACAGCAAGAAGAGGAATTATTCTTCTCATTTAACGGCCATATTTTGATGTTGTAGCAGCTTTGTTGTGTACTTCTCCCCCTCCTCGAGAAAAGAGATAAAAGATTACTTCAAGATTAGTAGTTGATGCTCGGGGCCAACAGTTCCTAGAGGTTGCAAATCCCAAGGTTGATAAAGTAGAGAAGGATCTTTTGGTCTCTAATTTGGAGCTTTTAGGATCCCAATAGAGAATTCACTCCGATAGTGAAGTTCATAACCTTCAGGAAATAATAGATAAGGTTATTTGAGCGGGTTGAGAAAGGTAAAGCGGAGACCAAAGAGTAGTTGGAAGAAACAGAATCGGGTTCTTTCCAACTTTATCAAATCATTATTGGCCAAGAATAAAATTTTGGTCTAACCCCACCTGAATTACTCTCCCACCCCCATGATTCTTAGCCGGGATGAAGTTAGAGTATCAAATACATATACAAGTATTCAACTTATGGGAAGGTAGTGGAAGCTATGGTGGATGATATGATTATAGCAAGTCCGAACTTCATTGTGGAAGTCTTCAAAAACATTGAAAAAGTGATTAATTTGCAGAAGAAACTCTCTTCCTCAATCAAAGCCATGGATAAAGAGCTAAAGGTCTGGAGTAGTTGTATTACAGATCTTCACCTAATGGGCCAAGCTGATGAGAAGATCCTATTGGTCAACAATGTATTTGATGATGCCAAGAATAACTTATCAAAGACATGGATTTTCAGTGTTGAGTGGAAGATAAAGGTTCTGGAGGAAGCATTGGGAGAATTGAGGAATGTGTGGCAAAAAGGAGAATCTTTTAAAACTTGTGTCTCATCAGCCTTCAAAGATATTCACTGCCATCTTTAAGATGAAACTACAGGTGTTCCCTTCTCTCTTCAGGAAATCAAGCCTCGATTCAGAACTTTTGTCAAGGATGATTTGTTTAAAGAAGAGTCATTTACTAAAGAGAAGATGGAAGACATTTGTTCCCTCCATTTAGCTATTGCCGAAGCTAATAAAGAATATCGGAATATCTTGAGTTTGATAAAGACATGAAGAAATGTCTAGGAATGTGGACTCATGCTCTGCAACCACCACAATTCCAAGAGGCATGGAAATAGCAGAAGCATTGAAAAGATTCAGGCATTGGATTCTCAAATCAGTGGGCCCTCCTCAGCCATAATCGGATGTCTCTTCTTCAAGATTTTCTTTCTCTTCTTCTATTTTTAGTGTCGAGCTCCTTGTAATTTAATTAAGGACTTTGTATTATGCATTTCCTTAATTAATCTTTTAATTAAAAGAAACGGTTACCAAATGTAACCAATTTGTAAGTTATATAATGAGCTCTCTTTGCCATTTCAAGGGGCTGGAACTCTGATTATTTTTGAAAAGTGTAAAAGAGTCAAAAGCTATCAATACAAGAAGATTTTCCTTTCTACTTCTATCTGTGTCTATTCATTCCTTCTTATCTGTCATAAATTATTGAATCATTTATCTATTTACACTGAGAAGCTTTGTATTCTTGTGGATGTTATCTTTGGAACTTTGTGTCTGCAAAATAACATCTAATAGTTTTAATACGAATGATTCTATTCTATATTATCCTAGTTCAACATTTATAGGGAACTATTTTGCTATCTATACTTCTGAAGAGTGCTATTCTACCTTTCCCCTTCCTTAGTTCTTTTGTTCTTTTGTATTGATAATCTATCTTGGAGTTTAAAACACTTTCATGATATCAGAGTTCCTCATTGAAATTGAAAGTTGTACATTTGTGAATAGTTTTTGCTTTCAATAAGGGCACCTCTCCCATCAAAGAGGAGGGAATTTCATCCCCTAACTATTGCTTTCATTAAAGTCCTATTTTGTCAACCAACACTATTCAATTGTTTTTGAAATAGCTAGAAGGTGTTATTACATTTTTTTCATGTTTTTTTTCATTTATTTTTTAAGACTATATTCAATGGATAAGTAGGTGAATCAATAATAAAAATTGGCATGTAATGTCGATAGTTTGTGTTTAGGTTTATTAATATATTTTTGTTAATTTGGTATATAATGAAGATGATAAGGAGTGTAATGATGAGTCCCGACTATATTAATTTGATCATCTTGATAAATGTAATATTATTTTTGTGACAATTGGAGTCGTTATCAATGCTACAAACTAAATCCTATGTTTAAGTAATTTCTTTCCAATCAACATATATAGCAACCTCGCCAACCTTGTCGTGACAATTCATTGCTTTTATCAAAGGCCATTTGTTTCTTCTAAGGTTTGTGTTTGTGCTACAAGGAGACCCTATGTTGATCACAATCATGAGCGATGCCAAGAAAAGAAAATTAAGGATTGCAAACTTAAAGTGCCATATCGATTGAAGGTGCAACGAAAAATGTATTTACCAAAAAAATTAAAGATTGAGCCATGAATAATACATAACACTTGAAAGTGATTAGGCTCATAAGTAAGTATCAAGAAATAATATTTCGATAGAGTATTCCTATGAAGGAGGATGCCTAAGGTTGAGCTAGCTTTGGAATGAAAATGAAAAATCAAACTCGCAAGGGAACCCGAGCATTAAGTGTCGACTTGTGTAGAAGCATGAATGCGAGGAAAATAATTTTTTTGAGTGTCCCAAAGATGTCACAAGAACAGGCCTATGAGGCCAAAACGAATCCAATATGATGACCAAGTCATCACAAAAGAAGCAAAGATTGTGGCATGATGCAATGACATGGATCCCATGTTTGAACAAGCAAAACATCAAACTTGGTGTAGTGTGCCACATAAATAACTTGAACCTTGACCCCTTTGGTGTGGGTCATTGTGTTTTTCCTTGGAAGGTGCTTCAACCTTTGCACCATTCACCTTTGGGTGGCCATGTTGCAACATCATTTCTATTGGCTAATTAATATATAGCATTCTTGTCGATCTATCTAAGTTCGTCATATTTCACTTTGATATAACATCTCTACTTCATGTTATACCTCATATAAGAGTATCACTCAATGCTTAATTAATAAAAACAATGCAAGAGAATAGTTTTGAGTTTGATTGCAAAGAATAAAGAAAACCCCTCATAAAAATTGTGAATACACTAGGGAACCCGCCTGAATTGCCTAAAAATATACAATAGTGAATGTGATATTTTCTATTGGAAGGGGGAAGATATTGTGATTGGTGACATGCATCACAACTTGCAAGGTTGTGGGAGGATACATAGATCAAGAACTTGAATGGTTGGCATATGCGATAGAAATTATCCACAACACATCGCGTATACTAGATGACTTCCCCTGCATGTACAACGACCCAATGTGTTGGGCATGCCCTTCCACCCACATCATCTTCAACGATCTCATAGCCATACACAAAAACAACATGCTCTTTGGCCTTGTCATTAACCACATTGTCGAGGGTAGATGTTTTCTTAGATGGCAACTTTGCTTCATGGTGTTCCCCTTATAAGGGTGTCACTCAATGTTATACTATACTTTGCATTTTTGTTAGTACCGGGGAATGCATGCATGTGTGTGTACGTGCGTGTGTGTGTTGTGCTTGTTTAAAACATTGAGTCGATGGTAAATATTACAAAAATGTTTCCATTTCTAAATCTTTGAGTAATGTTAAAGAGTTAATTTGGTTAATATTACTCTAAGCATTTTCGGAGAATTTTTTTGATTGGTTGTGTGTCGGGAGTTAATGTCCCCTATATTCCTATGAATCGACCTATATTTTATTTTAATAAAAGTTATGGAGTTCATTACGACCCTTACAATATATGATGAAATTTAATTTTCATATACATTTTTTTCAGTTTTGAAGTAAATTCTATTTCCATTTCATTTACTGATTTTATTTTTTGTATTTATTCAATGCTTACAAAAAGTAAACTCGTAGTAATCCCACAAAGTTGTAATTCATATGTTATCCAAATAACTCTCTTAGTTATTTGGGTAACTTGTATACATGTTCGGCTCTTAGCTATTCATTTTCAAAGTTGTGCGTGCTCAAGTTCACTCATCACATTCACTTGGTCGCAGTTTCCACTGTGCATCCCCTTTCTTTTCCTCTGCACACGCCCGGCATGATTTCCTTCTTCCCTTCCTTTTATTTTCTTGTTTCCATCTTCCCTTTGCATGCATCTCCTACATATCCACCTTCTTCCCCAGCAGCTATTCATCCCGTGCACGCCTCACACTTGCTCTAATTAGCCAAGTCCCTGGCCCTCTCATGCATTGCGCCCATCAATTTGTAATAGGTTTTAGGTTGTGGAGCCTGTTTTCATGTGTGAAAGTGTTCAAGACTGTACACTAAGAGTAACACTTTTCATGTATCCTTTTGGGTTCGGCCTTAAAACGTGCTCCGATATATCGGGAAACATGATTTGCTCATATGGGTAGGATTTTGACCTAGGTTTATGGGGTGGTTTTTCCCCATGGTTTTGATACCCACGGTTTTTTAAAACTACTTAAGTAGTTGTCTATTTATATGGTTTTATGCATATGATAGAAATATGAAAAACATTGCAGATCTGTTTTGAATTCAACTGTGAATTCTGTAGAGTTTGTTGAGCATATCTCCAAACAGATATGGGTATTGTATTGAGAGAGCGGTGGCTTGTAATAAAATATGAGCAAGTGATTCTTGGTGGATGTAGCCCAAATTAGGTGAACCACATTAAATATTGTCTCTTTGTGTTGTGTTATTTTATTCTGCACTTTTTTTAGATCTGTAATATTTTTTGCATATTAGTTTCTACTGTTGCGATTCTGTGAGGGATTATTCCGCATATTTTATCCCTTATTTCCTAACAATTGGTATCAGATCCTGGTTTGGTTTGCTGAAGTGTTGAATCGTAGGGAAAGTTTTATCTTGAGTAGGATATATGGCAAATGATGGAAGATCTAGGGTTGATAAATTCAATAGGAAAAATTTCAGTCTTTGGAAGATGTAGATGGAAGATTACCTTTATCAGAAGGATCTTTATACTCCATTGTCTGCGAAGGTGAACAAACCCTCGAGCATGACAGATGCGGAATGGGATTTCTGGATAGGAAGGAACTTGGGACAATCTGGCGTGTCTTGCATCTTCGGTATTATTTAATGTTTCAAAGGAAAAGACTACAAAATAATTGATGGATGCATTAGGGAAGTTGTATGAAAAACCCTCTGCCTCTAATAAGATATTTTTAATGAAAAATTTGTTTAATATGAAGATTTCTGAGAATGGTTCAGTAGCAGATCATCTAAATGATTTTAATATGGTTGTAAATATGCTAGCTTCGGTTATAATAGAATTTTATGAAGAAGTTAGGGATTTATTAGTTCTGTGCTTTTTACCTGAGAGTTGGAATAGCCTGGTAATGGTGGTAAGAAACTCGGTTCTGCTAACTCAAAGTTGAAGTTTGAGGATGTTGTAGGGGTGATTCTAAGTGAGGAAATGCGAAGAAAAATCTTTGGTGAATCTTCTACTTCAGGGAATGCTTTGACAGTGGAAACTAGAGGGAGACAGAAGAATAGAGGAAACCGTGGAAAATCAAAAGATCGGGCAAGGTCAAAATCCAAAAGCAAGATAGTATGCTGGCACTATGGAAAGTCTGGGCATGCAAAGAAGGATTGTTGGGAGCTTCGGGACAAGAAGAAACAACAAGAAGAAAACAAGGAGGCAAATGTGGCAACGGGTAATGTATGTCAGGATGCTTTGATTCTTTCTTTGCACAATATTACTGAATCTTGGGTTTTAGATTCAGGGGCTTCTTTCCATGCTTCTCCACATAGGAATTATTTTGTTGATTATGTTCAAGGAGATTTTGGGCATGTTTTTCTTGGTGATGATGAGCCTTGCAACATAGTTGGAAAATGTTTTGTTCAGGTTAAGATGCAGAATGGGAATACTTGGCTATTGAAGGATGTTAGACATGTGCCTACATTAAGACAAAATTTGATATCGGCAAGGTAGTTGGGAAGTGATGGTTGTATTATGATATTTACAATGGACTCTTAGAAGGTTACCAAGGGTGCTCTTGTGGTGGCAAGAGGTAAGAAGGTTGGAACCTTGTATTTAACCACTTATAGCACTAATGTTTGTAATCTTGTGGCTTCAAAAGTAGATACAACATTGTGGCACTATAGGCTCGGTCATATGAGCCATAAGGGCATGGAGATCATAAAGAAGGATTTTCCTAGATATACAAAAACAGGTTTGGAGTTTTGTGAGGACTACATATATGGGAAACAAAAGTGAGTAAGGTTTCTCAAGGTTGGACCTACAAAGAAAGAGAGTAAGTTAGAGCTGGTGCATTTTGATGTGTGGGGGTGGCTTAGGTATCATCTCTTGGGGGTTCAAGTTATTATGTTACTTTTATTGATGATGCAACAAGGAAAGTTTGGGTTTATTGTATTAGAAACAAATCTGATGTATTTGACACTTTTGTTAAATGGAAAGCCTTGGTAGAGAATGAAACAGGTCTTAAGCTAAAATGTCTCAGGTCAGATAATGGAGGGGAGTATTGTAGCAATGAATTTGATGATTACTATTCTAAGAATGGAATCCACAGGAAAAATACAATTCCAGGAACTCCGCGGCATAATGGGGTATCAGAAAGGATGAATAGAACAATAATGGAACGTGCTTTAGGAGAATGAGGTTGCATGCAGATCGCCTCTTTCTTTTTGGGCAGGCGATGAGCACACTTTGTACTTGATAAACAGAGGACCCTCAAGTGCCTTGGATGGAGGCATACCTGAGGAGGCTTGGTATGGTAAGAAATTTGATTATTCATTTCTTAGAGTCTTTGGATGTGAGGTGTTTTTTCATATAGACAAGGATGATAGGACCAAGCTAGAGGCTAAGTCAGAAAAATGTACTTTCATTGGTTATGGTGGTGATGACTTTGGATATAAATGTTGGAGTATTAAGGACAAGAAAATCATTCGATCTAGGGATGTGGTCTTTAATGAGAAAGTCATGTATAAGCAGCAATTACAGGAAAACAAGGAAGAATCCAAGAAAGAATATGCAGCGGTAGAGGATCTTCCGGATGGAAAAGTGACACATGAATCAGTTCAAGAACCTCCTCAACAGGAACCCCAAACTCCTATATTGAGGAGGTATTCTAGGGTAAGAAGAGAACCTGAACGTTTTTCTCCTTCTCTTTATTATTTATTACTCACTGATAGTGGAGAGCCAAAGAGCTTTGATGAAGCAATACAAGTAGATGTCTAGGAAGAAGTGGGAGCAAGCCATGGATGAGGAGCATCAGGCTCTCATGAAAAACCAGACATGGGATTTGGTAAAGCTACTTGAAGGCAAAAGAGCATTACAGTAACAAGTGGGTGTTTAGAGTCAAAGAGGAAGAAGGAGGAAAGAAAAGATACAAGGCCCAATTGGTGGTCAAGGGGTTTACACAAAAAAAGGTATAGATTTTGATGAGATTTTTTCTCCTCTAGTAAAAATGACTTCTATTAGAACTGTTCTACGAATAGTTGCAATATAAGACTTGCACTTAGAACAACTTGATGTAAAGACTACATTTCTCCATGATGATTTGGAGGAGGAACTATATATGCAGTAACCAGAGGGCTATGAGGTCAAAGGTAAAGAGGAGATGGTGTGTAAACTGAAGAAGAGCTTGTATGGCTTGAAACAAGCTCCACGTGAATGGTATAAGAAATTTGATAGCTTCATGATGGAGCAAGGCTATATTAGATGTCATTTTGACCATTATGTGTATACAAAGAAATTTGAGGATGATAGTTATATTATCCCGTGTTTGTATGTGGATGACATGTTGGTTGTAGGTAAAAACATGTAGGAAATAAAAGTACTCAAGAAGCGGTGGTGAATCCTTTCTATGAAGGATTTGGGGGCAGCCAAAAAATCCTTGATATGAGGATATCTCGGGATAGGAAGGAACGAAAGCTAACTTTATCTCGGGAAGAGTACATTAAGAAATTATTTGAGAGGTTTAATATGTAAGATGCTAAACCGGTTGGGACTCCTTTGCAAGCCATTTCAAGTTATCAAAGGAGCAAAGTGTCCCAAGACAAGAGCAGAGAGAAACCAAATGTCCAAGGTACCTTACTCATCAACAGTTGGTAGTTTGATGTATGCCATGGTGTGTACCAGGCCTTATATTGCCCATGCAGTGGGAGTGGTGAGTAGATTTATGAGTGATCCAGGCAGAGATCATTGGCAGGCAGTAAAGTGGATCCTTCGATATTTGAGAGGGACCATGGGGACAATTTTGTGCTACAGTGGATCAGACACCACTTTGTGTGGTTATGTAGATTTAGATATGGCTGGAGATGTAGACAGTAGGAGGAGAATGATAGGTTATGTAGGTGCGTGGGCGGTGAGCTGGATTTCACGACTACAAAAGTTGGTGGCTTTGTCAACCACAAAGGCTGAGTATGTTCTTTGCCACAGAGGCAAGCAAAGAAATGATTTGGTTACAACAATTGCTTGAGGAGTTGGGGCATAAGCAGGAGGAAGGAAAGTTGCATAGTGATAGTCAGAGTGTTATACACCTAGCTAAGAACTCTACTTTCCACTCTAGGATGAAGCATATACAATTAAGGTACCATTTCATCAGGACAACTTTAGAGGAAGAGAAGTTGAAGCTGGAGAAGATTCATACTAGTCAGAATCCTGCAGACATGATGACCAAGGTGGTCACAAGGGAAAAATTGAAGTTGTGTTCAACTTTGGTTGGCCTTCACGAAAACTAGTGAAGGGTTGAGAAGATTGCTCAGAGGAAAACTAGTCTCCAAGTGGGAGATTGTTAGGTTGTGGAGCCTGTTTTCATGTGTGAAAGTGTTGAAGACTATACACTAAGAGTAATGTACACTTTTCATGTATCCTCGTCGAGGTTCAGCCTTAAAACGTGCCCGATATATCAAGAAACATGATTTTCTCATATGGGCGGGATTTTGACCCATAGGTTTATGGGACGGTTTTTGCCCATGGTTTTGATACCCATGGTTTTTTAAAGCTGCAAGCGATTTGTCTATTTATATGGTTTTATGCATATGATAGAAGTATGAAAAACATTGCAGATGTGTTTTAAAACTTAAGCAAGTGATTCTTAGTGGACATAGCCCAAATTGGGTGAACCACGTTAAATATTGTCTCTTTGTGTTGTGTTATTTTATTCTACACTTTTATTTGAGATCTGTAATATTTTTTGCATATTAGTTTCTACTGTTGAGATTCTGTGAGGGATTATTCCACATATTTTATCCCTTATTTCCTAACAATAGTCGCGCCTTGACCATGTGTTCTTCGCTCACCTATTTTCCTCATTTCCCGCACATGTCATGTGCTCTTTCCTCTGTGCCTTCCTCTATTTTCTTCCTTCGTGCCCCCTTTTTTATGCCTTTCTATGTCAAGTTATCTTCTCATATGCTTGAGTGCATCACACACAACTAGTCAAAGCATGCCAATAGGGTGCCAAATCCTTGCAGCAAATCAGTAAGTGACACGTGGCAAAAATGGAAAAAATTTGCACATTTGACCATCTTTTTATCCAATCTGCGTGCGCCACATGTCTTACGTGTGCCAGCAACTCGAAAAACTCTGGAAGAACTTTTTGAGCTCTAATTGGTGCATAGACTTGTCAGAGAGCTTCGACATCAACTATAGTCTTTGGATATTCAAATTGAATTCTTGATGGATATGGTAGGTGAGAAATGGGAAAACGTCTCTACGAGAATTGATGAGCATATTTGAGAACTGTACATAAAAAATGAGCATATGAGTTTTTATGATATGTGGCAAATAATCTATAGAGTTATGGATATGGTAGGAAGAAAGATTCAAACTAAGAGTGGTTATAAGTTGAATCATCTCGAGATTAAGAATATGTAGGGTGAGAAGAATTTATCATCTTTGATAAACGTAACTAGGATGTAACCATGGTAATAAAAATGGAATTGCATCATGGGTCCCTTTTGTTATGGATCATTTCTAGTAATTGAGCGTGCCTTAGTTTTTCTAAGCATGATATGCCAAAGATGATGGTGAGAAAACGTGTGCGTAACTAATGTAAGAATGGTGCACACATAAGATAAGAAGAGTACTAGATCACAATAATGAGATATTTCAATATATGTGTAAAGAAAACTAAAATATTTTTGCATTACAAGTTATATGCCTAAGAGTTAAAATTTCACACATTGAAAAATACAAATACAAATATAAAATGTATAGAACTAACCATCTTTTCCTCGACAACATGATCGGTCGTCAACATACATTTTATTTTGTACTTTATTTTGTTCATAGTAGATATTTGTTTTGTACTCAAATTTTTGTTGTTGACATGCTCTCACCTTCCATGCTCTTTCTCTTACAAAAAGAAAAGCTTAGAATTACATAAGAATAATTGTAAAACTTATGACAACTAGGATTTTTTTACCTACCTCTTTTGTACTCATTCATTTTGGAGAGATATTAAACGCTATAGTCTTCCATAAAAATTTTCTTACATGAAAATTTTGAGAGATACTCTCATCTTCCATGAACTTTCTTTTAAAAGAAGAAAGTTGAAGAGATTAAACACTCTATCATATTCCACACAAAAATTCTTGTAAGAAAATTTTGAGAGATATTAGATACACTCTCATGTTCCATGAACTTTCTCTTTTATAAAGATAAGTTGAAAAGATATTAGAGACTATCTCATCTTCCACTAACTTTCTCTTCTTAGAAGAAGAAAAGCCGAGAAAATATTATTCTCTCACCTTCCACGAACTTCTTCTTGCAAAAAGAAAAGTTGAAAAGCTATTAGAGAGTGTTCCATCTTCCACAAACTTTCCCTTAAAAAAGAAAAATTGGGAAGATATTTAACTCTCTCATCTTCCACAAATTTTCTTAAAAAATAAGATAATTGAAAGGTATCGAAACCGTCTCATCTTTCCACGAACTTTCCCATAACTTCGAGTATCATTGCCATGTTATTTGCAAAGAACATACCAAATGCACCGAGAAGGCGTTTTCATCCGCTCACTTTCCTTTGCACTAACCAATAACCATCAAAATGCTCATAATTTAGGTGTTTTGTCCTCTGCAACATCGAAATAGACAAAGATCTACTACTTTAGTAGAGCCATTTTCACGCACCAAACAAATGGTAATTGGTACGTGAATAATTGAAAGGGCATATTTCTTATCATTTCCATATTGTTCTTTCTGTGCAAGTGGCAACATTAACAAAGGAACAAATGAAAAGATGGCTTGACTACTTGAAGTCGTCGATTTGGAATCACCTAGCGGCATTTGCTACAGTTTCTCCCGCCGTGCAGTGACCCTTCCAAGTTCCGACCGAGATGCGGGGTTAAATTTGACGGCCACCTATGCCTGTCAAACAATTTTCAGTGACGGTAATTTTTCAATACTGCCCTTCAAAAACACAAAATAATGTTATTTTTTACTAATTATTCTATATTTATTATATCTTTTTTATATATATTTACATATATTTTTATAATTTATATACAAACCTATATAAAAATTGACGGTCACGTTTTAAATGTGCAAGTCGCGTGCAGGTGTGATTAGATAAAATATTTACAAGTATTTTACGTCTAAAATCACGAAAAACGTCTAAACGGCCATCAAATTTAACCCTATTTGAGATGCCTTTCGGCGTTTTGTGTTATGGTGACATATAAAAGTATTTTATCGCTGGTACTATTATGGTGACATATAAACAGTATTTTATCGTTGGTGCATTTGACTTTAAGATACAAGATGACCTTTAACAAAAAGATAGTGGTATGAGAGCAAGTCCCAAAACCATAAACAAGTTAAGTTGAGTTTAAGAGAAAACAAAAAATTGGCAAAGTGAGTGGAGGAGGATAGCAAACATACTCAAAACAGTAGATCGTGATCATTCGGGCAATCCCAAAGCATGATAAGTCTCTCCTAGCATCCGAGATATCGTAACCAGTAGAATTTTCTTCTTCCTAATCTTCTCCTCAAGTAAAATGGCGTCGCCGAAGCGAAGAAATTTATAAAAGATCACAATATTTCATTGCATGATGCATCCCTTTTGTGAAGGAAATTGCTTCAAGGGTCACTAAATTTACCGACTTGTGTTGATTAAAATCCCTATTGTTTTCTTTTTAGTGGTATTATTTTATGTTTTATCTCCCAAGTGCCCACCGCCTGTAATATTCATAGGTACTATTCAATTGTTTTTGAAATAGCTAAAAGGTGTTATTACATTTTTGTCATGTTTTTATCATTTATTTTTAAGACTATATTCAATGGATAAGTAGGTGAATCAATAATCAAAATTGGGGTGTAATGTCAATAGTTTGTGCTTAGGTTTATTAATATATTTTTGTTAATTTGGTATATAATGAAGATGATAAGGAGTGTAATGATGAGTCCTGTTTGTATTATTTTGATCATATTGATAAACGTAATATTATTTTTGTGACATTGGAGTCGTTATCAATGTTACAAACTAAATCTTATGTTTAAGTAATTTCTTTCCAATCAACATATATAAAGAACCTTGCAACCTTGTCATGACAATTCAGTGCTTTTATCAAAGGCCATGTGTTTCTTCTAAGGTTTGTGTTTGTGCTACAAGGAGACCCCATGTTGATCACGATCATGAGCGATGCCAAGAAAATAAAATTAAGGATTGCAAACTTACAAAGTGCCATATCGATTGAAGGTGCAATGAAACATGTATTTACCAAACAAAAATTAAAGATTGAGCCATGAATAATACATAACACTTGAAAGGGATTAGGCTCATAAGTAAGTATCAAGAAATAATATTTCTGATAGAGTATTCCTATGAAGGAGGATGCCTAAGGTTGAGCTAGCTTTGGAATGAAAAATGAAAAATCAAACCTGCAAGGGAACCTAAGCATTAAGTGTCGGACTTGTGTAGAAGCATGAATGCGAGGAAAATAATTTGTTTGAGTGTCCCAAAGATGTCACAAGAACAGGCCTATGAGGCCAAAATGAATCCAATATGATGACCAAGTCATCACAAAAGAAGCAAAGATGTGGCATGATGCAATGATAGGGATCCCATGTTTGAACAAGCGAAACATCAAACTTGGTGTAGTGTGCCGCATAAATAACTTGAAGCTTGACCCCTTTGGTGTGGGTCATTATGTTTTTCCTTGGAAGGTGCTCAACCTCTGCACCATTCACCTTTGGGTGGCCAAGTTGCAACATCATTTCTATTGGCTAATTAATATATAGCATTCTCGTCGATCTATCTAAGTTTGTCATATTTCACTTTGATATAACATCTCTACTTCATGTTATACCTCATATAAGAGTATCGCTCAATGCTTAATTAATACAAACAATGCAAGAGAATAGTTTTGAGTTTGATTCCAAAGAATAAAGAAAACCCCTCATAAAAACTGTGAATACACCAGGGAACCCGCCTGACTTGCCCGAAAAAGATACAATAGTGAATGCGATATTTTTATTGGAAGGGGGAAAATATTGTGCTTGGTGACATGCATCACAACTTGCAAGGTTGTGGAAGGGTCCATATAAGATCAAGAACTTGAATGGTTGGCATGTGCGATAGAAATTATCCACACCACATCACTTATACTAGATGACTTCCCTGCATGGATGACGACTCAAAGTGTTGGGCATACCCTTCTACCCACATCATATTCAACGATCTCGTAGCCATACACACAAGCAACATGCTCTTTGGCCTTTTCATTAGCCACATTTTCGAGGGCGGATGTTTTCTTAGATGGAGGGTGCCACCAATGTTATAACTTGTGTACACACGCGTGTGTGTGTGCGTGTGTGTGTGTTCCCCTTATAAGGGTGTCACTGCAATGTTATATGCGTGCGTATGCTTTGCATGCGTTTGTGCGTTAGTAGTGCGTGTGCGTGTGCGAATGTGTGTGTGTGTGTGTGTGTGTGTGTGTGTGTGTGTGTGTGTGTGTGTGTTTTGTGCTTGTTTAAAACATTGGGTCGGTGGTAAATATTGCAAAAATGTTTCCCTTTATATACATTTTTTTCAGTTTTGAAGTATTTTCTATTTTCATTTCATTTTATAGCTTTTATTTTTTGTATTTACTCAATGCTTATAAAAAAGTAATTGTAGTAATACCACAAAGTTGTAATACATCATCTGTCAAGGGTGTTTTAAGTTCCGAGGAAAAATGGTCATCTAGGAAAAAGATGAACAAATAAGTGAGTTCTTCCAAGAAAGAAGAAAAAATAACAACAATGTTAGGTTGCATGTTGTAAGAGCAAAAAGAAAGCAATTGGTTTGAGTGAACCAAAGATAGAATGAGAACACGCCTATGAGGCTAGACAAATCCAATATGGTGACCAATTCATCGTGAAAGAAGAAAACATTGTGGCATGATGTATAGAGACCAACTCCCTCCTTTGAAATGGATCATCCAAGGTATGCAGTAGAACAAGGGAATCATATCTCATAAATAATATAAAATTTGAACTCTTTTCCACATAAAAGGTTAAAAATAACCTCTTATATGTATTGCACCTACCGGTGTTTTGGCCTTCAACATTTATTCGCAACCTCCTTTCATGCATGCCTATGCTACCCATCGAGGAAATAAATTTGCTAAAGGAAAATCCTTGTCAACTTTCCAGGATTTCTTCAAGCATGCACACTATGTTCGATTGATGAAATTAGAAATTTAGATAAAGAACATCTTACTTCTCTTCATTAATTCCTTGTGTTATAATATGGTTTTTCAAATCTCCCTTCTTTTCAATATGTCTCCTCCACTCTAATATGATATTAAACCTATTAACATTCACATTGTTGTAGTTGTGTGTGGTTTTGATAGGTTACGATGGTATAAATGATTCATATATGTTTGGTCTTTAATATATAAATTAATGAACACAACAATTGATTTGATTGGTCATTTGTATCACCTATTATGGATATATCTCCTATGGCTGCCACAAATTATTCAATATGTGTGTTGGTGGGTTACATCCTTGACTCAAAGAATTGTTTTCCGGTTAGGTAAATATTACATTTGCGCTCTTTCCTAGCTTGAAAATGTCACTCCCATTACACGGCCCGAGTATGAAATAAGCCGAACCGAACAAATTTCTTTGGATATGAGATTTTTAGTGTTATTTCCTAGAAGAGTATAACATAGGAGGGAACCTAGCACATAATGTGACCCACCACAAGGAGTAGTGGATGATAATTTAAATTTTTGTGGTGATTTTTATGCTCTTGGGATTTGTGAAGGAGGAGAGGAGTCGGTTAGAGCCAAATAATTCGACCCACGTAGCCTCTCGTTTCTATGGAGGTAGTGAAGAAAATATACATCCGATGGTCACCTCATGGATCATTGATGTTGTTTCGCCAAATACAACTAACATGTTTCCACTCTAATCAGGTCACTATTTTTAGCATGCTACTAGCTTGTGCCAAAAAAAATCTTTGAAACAAGGCATATAAATCCATTGAAGCATTATGAAGAAGGGAATTTTGTAGATACTTAACTTGTAAGTGACCTAGTGAGATATGTTTATAAATGTAGAAGCATGTGAACAATTTGACAAAATTCTTGTGAGATATGTGCTCTCGTGGATTGTAATGACTATGGGATACACAAAAATGGATTTTTGAAAATACCTTGGAAACTTTCCAATTAATGTAGAATGGAGAAGGATGGAGAAAAATCAATCGAAAAGTGTAAATCCAAACCCTATAACCTTTTTAGCACCCTCTTAGCCTATATTGAAATGGGACATTTAACATAGGGAATTCTTCTCATCATAAAGAGCTAACATCTTATTGTGTTTTGAAATGCATGGAACCACCTAAATATGTAAAAATTGGTGTGTGTTTTGTTTCTTCTCTAAGTTTTAGTGGCATCCTAAATTGTATTTTGAAAAAAATATGAAAACAAAAATCTACGAGAAACTAGTTTTATGAGTATGGCCAAAGGTGGTTAAAGTAAATGTAAATGAAAATAAAGTGGAGGCTTCAAATATTTAATAATTATGAACAATCTTGATTTACTTTCGAGAGTAGTGGCTCCACATATCCTCTTGTGTGTTTAGACACCGCTTTTTCACCCCTAGGTGACCCTACACATAATAATTACACTATCTTTATTCACACTATTATTCCTAACCTAAGTCCATTTTCCCTTAATCTAATTTACCTACCTAGAATCCCATTTACCTTTCCAAACCACCTAAAACAACCCTAACCTAATTTACCTTAACCATCCTAACCTCCTAACCTCTTCCTACTTGGATCCTTAACCTCCCACCATTCCCAAACAATCTACAAGCCTCGGATCGCAAGTCGCACGGTTTGCGGTGGTTGAATACCCTCGCCAGCTCTCGACTGCCAAAGTAGAGGTTTCAACCATTTTCCATCCTTCCTTGCTTATTTTTAAAACCATCTTCATAATATCGATGACAATCTGCGATCGTCGGCGATCATTACGAGATGTCGTTGATCATATTTAACCACCCTCCTTCCCCATTTCTTAGTTATACAGAGATTGGATTCACGTATGAATTGTTGAGACCTGCACAACCTCACGACATTGGAAGATCTTTCACAATCTATTACCATCTCTCGGGAGTCCTTATCCAACATTCAATCTCGCCATTAGAGCTTTATCATTCTCATCCTCATTCAACAAGGTATAGTGTACTCCTTTTATCATTTTCAATCGTAATTTACATTAGTTTTATCTTATAAACACTTGCATTCATCCTCCTAGATAGCCATCCTACATTATTCCTTTCTTATAGCCATCAATTCAATTCTTTAGTTAATCTTCCATTTTACTCGGAAAGGGATCATATACTGCGATCCCCAATCACCATTGATTGGAGCCCCAATCCCTTTATAGTTTATTTAGCTCTTTACATATTGTAATATCAATTTTTACATCCCAATTGTCTTAATTGCTTTGTGTTCTTAGCCTCTGTGTTTCATTTTTGCACTATCAACATCATAATCTACATCAAAGCATTCTATTTTACTAGCCTTTATTAACATAGACCAATTTTCCCCTAATTGCCATCGATCACATCGATCATAAATCGATCCTTGTATTTTATTATTATATTTACATCCGGTATCATTTTATTTTGCTAACAAACAACTTTACTGATCATGTCTTTTCGTTAGGTGATTGTTCTAAGACAAGTACATCCCATTATAAGTCTCTACGACCTCTCGATCGTCTGGCAATGACCCTTCGTGTGGGAGAAGTTTGATATCTCACATGAACTTAGCCTATGTGTCATTGCCCTTACGCCTAAAATAGAATGCATCGAGGATTAACTTGAAGTGATACGTGAAGTACAGGACACAACAAAAACAAACCTTGGCTCGAGTATTTCTTGGACTTGATCTCGTAAGTAGCCCTCTAAAATTCTAATCATATTTTGATTTTCTTATTTTCGTATCATATAGATTAATTGTAAACACGAGTTGACATCCCTCGAGGAATCCCATTGGTTCTAAGATCGGGTGTTGCCAAGTAATTTGTTCAATCATTATCTAATATATATCTGGTTTAGCTATCTGAGTCCTCTCGCTCGGTGAGAGAAGCGAGTAAAAGTATCTCACATTGTTAATGTATTCACTCATCCTCACATTGCGTTTTGTTGATAGGTATCGTAAACCTTGTTTCTTGTAGAGTTTTGGTATTTCAATATAATAGTAACAAATCGAAATTCACCATAAACAATATGATTTCCTTTGTACCCAAACCATATTTCAAATTTCAATGGAGTGTTCTCGAACTTTGCATTGAGGGCAATTAATCCATGTTCACGTTAATATTTGTCTTTCTCTAGTGTTTTATAAATGACAATTTTTAATAATAAGAGTGAAATCCATTAACGTATGATGGAGAGAAGTGAATAAAGATAGCGCCCAAGAAAGAATTATTGGATTGAATTTGCAAGTTTCATTTTTCCTCAATATTTATACATATAAACATTGGTGCACAATTTATGTTGCCTTTTCCTTTTTCTGGATTTGAACTTTGCAATTAATGTAGAATGGAGAAGGATGGAGATTAATGTAATTGTAGGTCGAAGTCAAGGTTGATCTACACAAACCTTAGTCTTAGTGTTACCTCCTGCAAAGGGTGAATTCTTGAGAGATTTGAAGGAAAAGAGGTGATGTGGATGGTGGATGAAAATAAGGAAAATAGTTTCAAAGACATTATCGCACAATTGAGGGGTTAGAATAACTTAGGAATAATTGCTTCTCTGTAGAGAGTAGATGAATCACCTAATCACTATCGGTGCATGTTGATGTCCTTGAGTGACACCGAAAATCATTTTTAGTAGAGGATGAGATGTCTTTATTTTTGTATATACCCATGATTACCAAACATATTTTATGTGACTATAATATGTTGTCCTTAAAAAAATCTCAATAATGTTAATCATACAATATTAATAAAATATATAAAATACTATTTTATGTTTATTGAGTTATCATATGTTCGCGGAGGAAGAAGATTGTGCTTGGTTGGAGAGTTTGAAGCATGATCTCTTTTCATAAGAAATATCACCTTTGGGTGCCCAAGTTGGTGTCACATGAAAGTCAACACCTCTCATGCCCTTTATTGTGAGCTTCACATCACAGAAGTTTAAAATGTTATACTTTCTTATCCATATACCCGATCACAAGTTCATATTGACTCGTCCCTCCTTCCACCTTGGAATGCACCTAAGCCCTATTATCTTTTCTAACTCAACAATCCTTTTGGCTCTTTGATGCCACGTGGAAGGGTGTAGACTTCATTTCCTTCATCATGTTTCCTTTTTCAAGATTTCATCTAGTTGTTAACCATGTATGCTATAAATAACATTCCATATATACCCATTTATTATCCCTTCATCCCCACATGGACCTTTTGCATGTGAGAGATAAAGGCTATTTTGAGTGTCATAGGTTTTCACACCTTTTTACAATTTTGAGAAAAAAAAAGTATTGTTGCGAATAAGGATGCATGAGGCCAAACCATCTTTGCAATGAAAAATGAAAGATCAAACCTCATAGGGCCTTGATTTTTGAGATATCTCAGTTATGTTGTCTCATCTATCTTTGCACCACACCCTTTCTCCTTGAAATGATTGATATAAATGACACGTAATTCATATGTGTTTTCTTAGAAGAAAGAAGAGTTTTGCATACATTCTCTCCAACATTTTTCCTGCTACAGTGTTTCAATTCTTCAAGTTTAAGTTCTTCAACATTTAGTTGAGCGTAAACAACATGCGGAAAGGAGTTCAATTGATGCCCGTCGGTCAAATTTGAAGTTGATTTGCAAAAATTTTATGTTGCCGTTGCTAGGATTTGACCCTCGAACCTACAAGTTTCAACCAAAGCGTCTTCAACAACCCACCTACGCATGTGTCATGCATATAAAATGACAATTACCGGTTGTATTTAAATTTGATGTTTTCGACTATTTACCCTAATTTTTGTCGCTTCTATTCGGGCAGCGCAGACAACATTTGCGGCGTGGAATGACATAATATATTACATGTAGATGACCTGCCAAGGCAACTCATCTACCCGAGCAGTACTTGAAACCACCGGACACGAAAATTATAAATTCATGTTAGTAATTTCTACAGCGAATAGGTAGTCGGTACTGCTCTGTTTTCCACCTCTTCTCCAACAAATATTCTTTAAAATTTCACAATGTCACGGCGAACACTACATGCACGTACTCTCATCTTATTTTGTCCTGGATCACTTCGAACACAAGAAGAAGTGACTCACAAGCCTTGATAGTTCGCCATTTTTCTGGTTGCACCGGGCTTGTTAATGGGACATTGTTTATTCCCTTCTTGGTTAATTCCTCCGCTTAAGATGCCACAATTGAGGAGTTAAGGCCTCCTGACTCGACCCTTAGTCATGTCGCGAGCCCATGTAGACATTGGGGAGGTAGTCAGTCAGAAGCTTCAAATCCTTCTCCTCTCTCATTGTCTTCATATAAATGTAAGGAGAGGCTGTTTTAAAAAAGGCTGGACATTCTTGTTTTGGCCCCTCCCTTCTTCTCTTTGGCAGGTGGAGTTGTGGAGCTCAAACCTCCCATTCGAAACTGTAATGCAGCTTTGCTTCTTGGCATTTTGCAGTTTATTGTATCAACCTTTGAAGCAAATAAATGCATGTCTGTGGATGATTCTCAACCCTCTATGTGTTTCATTTTGCATCCTTCGATCTTTCACTGTGAATATGTTTATCTGTGCATGATATTGCATTGCATTTCTGTGGTCTGTGTTTAATTGGCAAAACATATGTTCTTCATTCCTCGGTGCATCACATCCTTAGCTTAGGTTTATTTTTATGCATTTTTCTCTCCCTGTCTCCTTGGTAGTTAGATTAGGTTTTTTGGGCTAAACCTCTGCGTTTTATTGGTGCATCTGGACAGAGGAATAGGAGCCGGCCTTCATCCGGAGAGCTTTTCCGATTTCGCAAGGTCCCACACTTGGGAAAAGTTCCATGTTGTGCAATCGCACTGGGAGTCTCAAACGATCGCGTTGCGGAGTCCCGGGGGTCCTGCTTTTCGACACCAACACGCTCCTCATTACTCCTTTCATTCTCGCAAATGTTCTCCTTTTTTAATGCATTGTTCTCTTGTTTTTTCTTCTCTTCATTTCATACAATTCTTAGTTTCCTCTTTACCAAAAACCGTCTCGGCGTTCCCATCGCACACGCTCGCGTGCGATTGCTAGTATATTACATGTAGATGACCTGCCAAGCAACTCATTTACCTGAGAGCAAGTACTTGAAACCACCGGACACGAAAATTATAAATTCATGTTATTAATTTCTACAGCGAATAGGTAGTCGGTACTGCTCTGTTTTCCCAACATTTTCCATCGTCCCACTTCCTGGTTCTTTCCACGAAGGAACTCCATCTATGATTTTTATATTTATATGTATTATGCTTATTTGTATGCGTACTCCTATAAAATCTCCTTCACTCTACCTCTTCTCTTCCAGACTATTCCCATCTTTTTATTAGACATCCTTACTGTTTCAGTTGAAATCAATGGCATCTTCTTCCTCGTCTCACCAACAAAATGAGGAGCCTCCTCGCAAAAGAAGGAATGAGGAGCATCTTCTTCCTGATCAGGAACATCATGCCTTCTCTGGAATTGAGCCTACTGGCATAAGAAGGAAGGTGGATGAATCTCGGAGATTGTTTGATGTGTTTATCAACCACAGAGGCCCAGATGTCAAAGATACTCTGGCTACTCAACTTTACATTTCTGCAGGAGCTGGGAATACGGGCGTTTCTTGATTCCAAAGAGAAGGAGCTTGGAGATTCGTTCCCTTCTACCATTGAGACCGCCATCCGCTCTGCTGCAGTTCACATTGCCATATTTTCCGAAAAATATGCCGAGTCCCCGTGGTGTTTGGCGGAGCTGGTTCTCATGTTACAGAGTAAAGTAAAGATTATTCCTGTGTTTTATGATGTACAGCCCGGGAACTCCGGCACATAGAAAAGGGCGTGTATGCTGATGCTTTCACGAATTACGAAAAGAAGTCCAGGTACCTGCAGAAGCTTAAGGAGTGGACGGAAGCCCTTCAATCGGTTTCATTTCTCACCGGCGAAGTATTCAATGGGTAGGATTTCTCTGGTTTCCGTCCATTTGATAGTTCTAGGTTGTATTATTTTCTTGCTTCCTCAAAACTGGTTAATTTTATCCTCATCTAGTTCCCCTTTTCTTTTCGAATTTCAGTGACTGCAAAAACATAGTGTCAGCTGCGCAAAAAGAATATAAAAGGATAAAGCCTAAGTTGTCTGTTGCCAAATATCCAGTTGGACTTCACAAGCTCGTACAAGATTTCGACAAAGAGTGCCTTGATGAGCTTGTACATGATTTTGAAAGCCAGTGCCGAATAAGGGAAGAAAGTAAAGATAAGCCTAAGATAGGTGGCATATTTGGAATGGGCGGATAGGTAAGACAACTCTCTCCAAAGAGTTGTTCAACCGAAGCGTTCACAATATAGCCGACTGTGTTTTCTATTTGATGTGCGAGAAGCTTATGAAAAGGGAAGTACCTTCTTTGCAAATGCAACTAGTTAAAGATATTTTGGTGAAAAATCCCATCTGATTTTAGAAGTATAGACCAAGGAGCAAGTTATATAGAGGATTGCATAAGAAGGAACAATGATTTAAGCTTTCTAGTTATTTTGGATGATATTGATCATGCAGAACAGTTAGATGCCTTTTCGAGCATTCATAAGTCTGGAAATAGTCTAGTAATTGTTACAACCCGTGATGTAGGGGTGCTTGTGAGCACGGGAATTACCACAGGATATAATTTAAAAGGAATGGATAGAGCTGCTGCCTAAGAGCTCTTTTGTTGGCATGCTTTCCAGCAACCTCATCCTACTAATGGATATGAAGGATCTTGTTAATGAATTTTGGATGGGTGTGGAGGCTTACCTCTTTCTCTTCAAGTTTCTAGGGAGGCATGTTCGTGGTAGAGATGAAAATTATTGGAGGTTAGAATTGAAAAAGTTAGTAAAATGTTGCCTCAAGACATAAAACAAAGACTTAAAATAAGTTTTGATTCATTGGACAATGAAGAAAAGCAAATTTTCATGGATATTGCATGCTTTTTTATCGACAACTGAAAAAATGGCCCTAAGAATCTGGGAGGGATCAGGATGGAATGGCGAACATGCACTACAAAAACTCAAAGATAAATGTCTTGTTGAAGAAATAGAAATAGAAGTTGGGGAAATGGACTTGTATTAAGAATGCATGATCACCTAAGGGACCTTGGAAGAGAGATGTCGATGAATTGAGCCCTCGCACGTGGCGTCCTACAAGATATTGAATCTATGGTATGCTTACTCTATTTACTTATTATTATATTCTTTTTGGAATATTTCGTATTTACCTTTTGATTTTTTTAAAAGTAGATCACTTTTGTTAGGTTGGTTTTTAAATGCAGGGATTAGAAGGATTCCAATTCATTCTTTCCAAATCTAATGGGAGGTGTTTTGGATCAGTTAGAGAAAGGTCCATGAATGCTACAATTAGATATTTTATAGGGAATTCAAATGGTTCGAGTCACACATCTACTTCTTTGCTGTGGCTTGAGATTGATTGCGTATATAATTATAAAAATAGCACACAGATGAGAAGTATTCCTTCATGGATTCCTCTTCAAAATTTGCAGTATTTAGCCATCTTAAATGGTGATCTTATCAGATTATGGCAGAACGATGTAAAGGTATGGAAACTAAAGTCTCCAATGCGTTTTTAATAAAAAAATTCTATATTCAAACTCGTAAATGTAGCTTATATATTTTCTAAATTGAAATCCGTGAAAGTTTGTAACAATTGCAGCAACCCTCCTCGTTGAAAGAGCTGAATATTCAACAAACAATTTGGAAGAGTTTCCAGATTTGACTAGAATGTCAAATCATTTGGAAAAAGTAGTGTTAAATGGCAGAGGAAATACCAATCGAATGGTTTTCCTTTGTGGAATTTCTTAAAACCGCGAATCTTTCGCGGGATGATAGGTATGCTGCTTTTGAGTCTTCATCTTCGCATGTGTGTTTGGAGGGACTGGAGTTTAGAGGATTAGTGGCCCTGAATAACAAAGGACAGTCCCCTACTGTCGAGTCTCCCATGAGTAGCCTTCGGAAGGTAGAGTTGAAGAGCCAACACTCTGTAACCAAGGTCTTAATCAGCGGATATCATTATCCCAACCTTGAATCTCTCCACCTTGGATATATGAAAAACTTGACTGATGTGGATTTAATATCAGTTACAACACTTGTGTGTCTTGAGTTAACAGCTTGTTATAACTTGAAGAGTATATCGGGAATAAGTGATCTTACGAATCTTAAAGTATTGAAGATCAAGGGATGTTCAGAAATTGAAGAATTGCCAGGTCTTTCCCATCTGAGCTGCCTTAACAAAGTTTCAATTGGAGACTGTGAGAAACTGAAAGGTGTATCGGGGATAAGCCATCTTACGAATCTTAAAGTATTGAAGATCAAGGGATGTTTAGAAATTGAAGAGTTGCCAGTTCTTTCCCATCTGGAGTTGTATGAATGTGCTAATTTTAAAGTATACATTTCTGATCTTCCAAAACTTGTTAAAATCAGCATTCATCACTGTTCTAAGCTGGAGACTGTTATAATTAAAGGATGTGAGAAGCTGCAGAATATAGCAGGTATTGAAGAGTGGCCTACATTGAAGCATTTGAAAATGTGCAATGGCGTAGCAATACGAGATTTCATTCACAGCTTGCAGGTATGTTATGTATCTTCCACCTTAAAAATCCTTTCATTTGTTTGCTCTCCCTAATTTTTTTATAATGTGAGACTTTGTTGAATGAAGAGAGTGCCTTGGGAGCATATGATGGTGATTGGGATCGCAGCACATCTCCTTTCGGAGTTAACGATAGACTTGGGAGTACCTCTCCTTTCGGAGTCAATGTTAGACTTAGGAGAACATCTCCTTTCCGCAGAAGAAGTCATTCGACTAGGATTCCACGAAGATAATTTAGTGGAAACAATGGCACATGAGGGTTCGCTGGGTGGAATCATCTATTGCGCTGTGTTTGCGATTCATCCCCTTTCTTTAAAGGTTATCATGGTTGGGTCGTCGTTGGCTAGTGGGAGTGATCAGTTGGACATCATGGAATTTATCGACCAAGAAAATATAAATTATTTTATTGCAAATTATTGGTTAAGGGGAAGAACAATTTGTTTAGCCTCGCAAATAACATTAGAAAAGGGGTATATGGTGATGGTGAAGAAAGGTGAAGAATGGAAAACCCTCCCCATAATTAAAATAATTTCTGATCACCTAGGTCATCATGGACATCGCACCGATTTTTCCATGTGGTGGGAATAATCCATGTGGTGGGAATAATAGTGTTTAAAGTATGAAGTTGTAATTGTGCCATGCACCAATTTTTTAATAAGTTGAGGTTCAAATTCTTAGATATGTTAAAGTTTTAAGGGATGCAACCACTATAAATTTGGTCCAATAAAAATCTCTAAATTGTTAATAATTAAATATATCTTTGATATATTTGAAAAGATTAATATAATGTTTATTTTTTATTTTATTTTAAATTATTTTTCGCATTAATAAATGATATTGGCTACTACGTATTTTATCTCTAATATATTTGAAAAGGTAGAAATAACAAATATCATTTTTTTGTTATATATTGACTAATAATTATATTATTATTTTTCATATTTTTTATCCATTGGTACTAAATAGTATCAATTAAATGAAAATGTTATCACAGGATTAATTAATTAAATAAATTAGTGTTACATATATCTTTGATATATTTGAAAAAGATTAATATAATGTATATTTTTTATTTTATTTTATTTTAAATTATTTTTCGCATTAGTAAATGATATTGGCTACTCCATATATCTCGATATATTTGAAAAAGGTAGAAATAACAAATATCATTTTTTTGTTATATATTGACTAAATTGTATTATTATTTTTCATATTTTTATCCATTGGTACTAAATAGTATCAATTATAGTGTGTATTATTTTGTTGGATTCTTTGAATAAATAGATTCCAAACTTTCCTATTCAATCAAGCTATTATAATTTTATGATAAATTTCCCCTAATAATTTTTGTTTTCAAGTAATAGTCGATAGATATAAAATTTTAATAAGATTAAAGTTCCTATATGAAAATCAACTAGAAACTAAATTTAAGATAAAAAATTAATTATTAACTCCTCAAAAACATGAAACTCCACTATCACCATCTCTAATTGTAGAGAACTTATCAACACAACATTCAACCACATTGCCACTATATATTTATCTAGACCAATCAATCTTTGATCTTTACAACCTTATGTCCCCTTCAAATTTAAGATTTAGTATTTTTCTTGAGTGTAGTTAAAACGAAAGGATAATATACAAAGATGGAAACATAAGCATGATACATAAATTAATAAATTGTAAATCATATAATTACTTCGTTGTTTTATAATTAAACATATAAAAAGTAGAGAAATGAATATTAAACTTGGTTGATACCCCTCCTCGAAGAGGTGGATCCTCCAAAATAAATTAAAATACAAGAGTATGATAGAATTAGGTTAACTAGGTGAATAATTCATCATTATCCTCAAATAAGTACATGAGTTAATGTGCAATTAAATTGAGTCAATTTAGTTTAGTAAGTGTTAGTTTTAAATGATAGTGAAATTGTAATGTCACATTCTATTGAGTATTATTTTCCACTTGATATGGTGTTGTAATTTATGTAAAAAACATCCAATAGTTATAAATATCGCAACATGTTATTTGTGTATCGAATGATCAAATTTATTATTTTAAACGTTTTAAATCATGTGTTTTCTAACATTTGGTATCAAATAAGATTATGCACTAATCGACTGTGGTGTGTGTAGAGAGGAGAGAGAAATATGTGTAGAAGAATAAGTTTTTAGTTTGAGAGAATATGAAGTATCCCCTAGGCACTCACTCTCAAATCCAAAAATATATGTTTATAGGTTGTTTGATTGAGACATTAGATGATCCCTAGGAATCACCATCCCATTTTAGATTTACACTTGATACTATGTTTATAGACTCGGAGGTACTTGGGAATAATGTTGTAGAAGGTATGTGTAGACACCCCAAAATTACATACTTGTTCCTAGTACTATCCCAATTCACATCCTAGTTCATACCTCTTATGATTAATTAAAATGATGATTCATGCACATTCACCTTGTTTAGATTAATTAAATTAATCTCTAACACACTTTAGCTAGCTTAATTGTCATTTATTAAATAAATGATTGATCAATTATCTTGGACATTTGATCTAAAATTTTGTTTTGTAGTTTTTTACTTTTAAAAGTTTCCAAAGATCGTGATTTTCTTAACCAATTTTAAGTATTCTAAACTCCACAAATTGATTAAATTCTGATTATTATGCATCCATAGAAGTGCGGAAAACTTGTGTAGCAAATAAATAATCAGAAAAATGAAAACACTCAGATAACAAACGAGATTGTTTACGGGGTTCGGAAATTCCTACGTCCCCGGGTTCGGATTGAACCGATCCATTAATAATATTGAAATGTAAGTACAATAACTCTTACAAACAACCAATAATGAATCACAACCTACAAATGAGCTGATCAATGTCCCAAGAACTTTGAAAAATAGCAGAAACTATCCCAAGAATGATCTCGTGGCTCCTACAGTGTTTTCACAATGTGATATCCCTGCAACTATGTTAGAAAAACACCTACAAATGGAGATTTAAAAACATTCTATGAAAAAAATCACATATCTCGAGATCATCTCTCGAATTATGAACACTTTTCATGTTTACACCAAGTCACAATTCGGACGAGAAGTGCATTGAAATCCGTGTTTTCCAACTAGTGTCTTGTAGATCCCTGTTAAAACTGCATTCAAAGCTTCCAAAAATAGGTTAAAACTCAACAAAAAAATCAAATCTTACATCGTTCGAATCATCTCAGAATTTCCTTCATTTCATCTTTCTACTTCGAGTTCCCAATCTGAGTGCAAGGCCTTCAAAATGGCGTTTTCTAAAAGCGCCTCCTTCTCCTCCCCACAGTCATTGCCTGAGTGTTGTTTAAATAACACTGAGCATTGCCTCATCTTATCCGGGCTTGTAGCCAAATTGGTTGGGCGGATAGGTCTTTGGGAGTAGAGGTCGTGGGTTCAAAACCTAGCGGTCTTCATTTTATTGCAGCCTTTGTTATCTCTTATGTGGGAAGATCCCACATCTTCGACGTGAAAGGTGAGTTTATAGTTTAAATATACAAAGGGCCACCTTTTAAATCGTGGCTTTGGCCACACATACCACCGTTTTGTTTGGCCACATAATAGTGGCGAGTTGGCTGTTTGTTTACCCATGTTGCAAAGGTTATGGGTTTGCTTGTATTGCCCACAATGTGGGCTGAATAATGTGCATTCTAATCCCAACCGAGTTGGGCGGTTTGTTGGATAAGTTACCGAATACATGGGCCGAGCTGTTGGATATTAAATGACCCAAACAATATGAAGCTGACCCAATAAATGTGGGTAATCCTCCGAGTTCTTAGGTCTATCCCGGTTTGTGTGGAAATAACACCGAGCAAACATAGTAATGAACTCGGTCAATCCAAAACGTATGACTTGGAACCATATGGCAATACATGATGAATAATTACCAAAGCACTATGAAATTCGACCACACAATAATATGATATTTCAATAATGAAATATGGCAATAAATACCACTTGTCGACCCTCGAAAGGCAAATCGAACTTGTGGTGGCAAGCCACGTGGTGGTTTGAGGACCCACCACGTCGGCGATGATATAATCGTCCTCACGGCGGTTGGGCTCCCCTCCGTAACAAAAGTTGAGCCTCTTGTTCTCGTGCACCATTTTTACGCTCGTCGAAGATCGGTGATCGAAAACCAACAAACAAATCCCTTTTACCTTTTCGCCACGTGTCGCAGTGCCATTGGTCCAATATTGACCAGTTGACCAGAGTTGACTTTCTCGTTGTCCGAACTTTGACCGGACATAACTAGAGCTCCCGATGTCCGTTTGTAGCATTCTCACAGTCGTTCGAAAGCTCTCGAGATGATCTTCTGCACAGGCATGGTTTTGGGAAGTTTAGGAAACATTTGACACTAAAATTGATCCCCTGATCAACATTGTTACTAATTTAATTAGTTGCTTAATTAGGAAAATATGCCTATTTTCCTAGTCAATCGCCACTTCATTATCCTAGGTAACTCCACTGCACCGCACTTCACTAGTTGAGTCAATTTCACTTCTAAAATCCTATAAAGGTGGGGGCAATAAAATTGCACGTATAACCACCTTTCCGGATGCAACTTCTAGAACTGAATAATTACTACCCCTCAAATGTGAATTAATTCATTTGAAAGGTTTAGCCTCCCTTAACTAATATTTTTAGCATGTCCATTCAACTACATGTAACCACTTCCAACCACTGTTTAGCCTCTATAAAATAGCGTGTTTATCCCTTTCAAAATCCTCTTGACCCTCTTGGATTCATGTACACTTACTCTGTCAAATTTTCTATCATGTGTCTACATATTGGAAGCTAAATCCAAGGTCAAATCCACATTTGGAGTTCACTTTCAAGAGCACCCACAATCAAATATTTGCAAGATTCCACAAGCTTAAAGCTTCTATAATCTTGTTGAGGTTTGCAAGGAATAGGTATAGGAAGGTTTACAAGTAGGGTTTTTGTTTGTCTTCCATTATGTGAGTTTTTCATTGTTTATAATATGCATTGTATTGCATTGTCTTTTCCTCAAATCGGTAAGCCACCTAACTTGAAACCATTGGAAAGCTCTATACATTGATTTCCCTTGGCGAGTTACTTACCCCATTACCTAGAGATGATCATTGAGTATCATAGATACTCGGTGAGTTATGTTGAATGTTAACAAGATGTATCATTATTAAAATTGCTCAAACCTTTGCATTGGAATTGATCTACATCATCATCATTGGAAAGACCCCATATCACCATATCATTGTTGCATTGGATCGGGCTACCCATCAAAGATCCCATGTTTCATAAACCTTTCATTAGATTAAATCACCATCCGAGATCTCCCTATCTTGATCACAACTTGTTATATATTTGGCTTGATATACCACTTGCTTGGATTTGCCAAGCTTTCATTAGCTTCATCCAACAACGTATAACCCAACATTAACAAGAATTCAACTTTAATAACTCTTGTTGAATCTACCAAACATGAGAGTGTTAGGCCTTAAAAGTACATTGCATATAATAAGAATAGTATGCAGTTTTTGAAGCAAAGGTTATAAAAGGTGCACATAAGACTCAATGTCACAAGGCTTGTTTTCTTTAACCTTGATAAAATAAAGAAGAGATACAATGCTACACTTTGTCAACATTTGAAGGAGCACAATAGATATATAGGAATAAACATTGTGACATGTTGAAGGGAGATATAAGTGTTCCCCCAAAGACAAGGGAACATTATATGTAGAAATAGTGGGTGTATTTGTATGAGAGGAGGAATCCTCAATAGGAACATTAGAGGTAGGAAAGGATATAACATAATGAAATAGGGGTCCAATACCATATCTAGGATCAAGAGATCCAACATCAATATTATATTTCAAAGCATTTATATCAAGAATAGAAGAAGAAAATGCACTATTTGTAGCATAAGAAAGATCATAAGAAATATTTGTAACATATGTTATGTCGGTAGGAAAATAATATCCACTTATAACATTGTACATAAAAATAGTAGAGGAAGAAAAATTATATTCAATTGTATCATTTATAATTTTAATTGAATATAGCTACACATTGCTAACATTTGTCACATGATCATGTGTAATATGAAAATAAGTATCGTTCCCAATGATATCATTATAATTTTGACTAGAATCATCATCACCGAATTAAAAATATCATTAGACTATGTATCTTGTGTATTCTCAAGGATAGCTATAATTTCTAGATCACAAGTAAGATAAAATAAAGACTTAGATGTCGATGCACATATAGTAAGGGATATAGAAGGTTGCATATAAGGAATATACACATCCTCATTATTCATTGTAGAAAAATACTTTATAAAATGGCTTGGGATTTATAAAGAAATTATACAAAGAAGGTCTTGAAAATAAAAGTATAGGAAAACATGCAAGGTAGATGGAACAACACATATGGCATGTATCTAAGGATGCCCCAAGAGGATATTGTAATTAAATTCATCATGCATAACCTGGCATACAATAGAAAGGATTTGTAGACCCAAATTGATTTGTGATGTAATTTTCCCAAGCACCCTATAGGGCACATTATTAAAACCATGGATACTCATGTCATATGGGGTGAGATCATTTTCCAAGATGCTCAACCTATTAAGGAAAAAGATGTTATAAATATTAAAACCCGATCCATTATTGACAAGTACATTGTAAAATAAATGGTTGCATACCACTACTTGAATATGCAATGGGATACCACTATCCAAGACATGAGGGGAAGCCATGAAAAATAAAAATAAAAGGAAATCATGGATACTCAAATATGGAAATGTATCGATTGAAAATGTTAGTGTGATAACGCTCCTTTGCTAAGAAAAATCAGACATTCTATCCCCACTTAATAAATGTTAATGTCTCTCTCCCAACTTATTTATAAACACCGATTTGTCACCAAATTTTGAATATAAATCTATAAAAAATATTTCACCTCTGTTTATCATGACACATATTTCATATTGCATGCACTATCACCCTATCCAAAACTATATGGTATGGTTTGGATGTGGAATCCAGTCTTGGTCAACCCGTATGGTCTTAGACCTACACATCCTCCAAATTTTCTTTCAATTTTATTATCTTTGTTGGATCATTTCATCCTTTTGGTTTGATCTTGTCATAATAATTTACCTTTAGAACCATATATAAGAAAGTTAGTATCACTTCATTTACTAACTTGACACCCTTATGAGTTATAAATACACATAATAATAACACTAAAAATCATCAAGGATATCTAAATATCTAAAAATTTAGTGTACATCTATTAGGGAAGTTATTACATCCATAAGGGGAAGGTAAGGGAGGAAAGGTGGCGAGTAAAGGGAAGATGTACGTGCCATAGGCCAAATCTAGGTAGAATTACCTTTCCCGCACATTGGAAACACTCAAACATGGAAAAATTCAAGTAGGAAATATGCATAGAAAACCAAACGTAAACAAAAAAGAAGGAATGCAATAACATGAGAATATGACATAGAATAGCCACAAACATCTGATTTCATTGCTTAAAGTATACACATTCGGTTATAACAATGGGAGAAGGTGGAAATACATTGCAAAGACCAAGTTCGAGGTCTGAAACTTGTGGGAAGCCGGCCACCATTTAGGCATGGTTCCATTGCAGCAAAGAGAGATCCATTTTTATGAGTTTGATTTCCATATTTATATAAAAAGAAAAGGAAGGGGGGAGAGAGAGAGAGAGAGGCATTATAACGATAGATTCAACCACCAAGGACCAATTTACATTAATTCTTGTAGGAAGGTGTGGGCACGGATGACATGGATTCTATCACATGTCATTAGGTTTTGCAGGTCGCAGAGATTGACGCCCACACTTCATTGAATTTTAGTCAGTAGAGTGGTTGGAATTTAATTTTCAAATTTGGTGCAACTCCTGTGATTCCTGCAACTTTAGATGTTTTCTTGGTTTCCCACGTTCTACTTTTTCATTAGATGGAGTTTCCAAGTGTTAATAATTATATTATATTTTGTGGCCTCTTCCTCAACGTCTCGTGGATATTCTTTCTTGCGTGGCTTTTATATGTTTCATGAATTTCACCGCAACTGTGAAAACTTTTACACTTACCTTTCAATGTCACTGCTTTTTCCGCAGATATCTTTCCCTCTTCATGTGTGACACTCATTTGTGGTTATGTTCCTTTGATCCACATAAAAGGAGAGTCCCCAGAACAATAATCCTTAAGAAGCTCGTGGAACAATAGGATATTGTTCCACGGATTTTGAACTTAGCCACTTTCCTACTTTGGTTTCCTTTTCTGTGTAGTTTCCTATGACACTCCTTCCTTGCATTGCAACTTTTGTATGGAGGAATTCAAACTTGGAGTTGATAAACTCCATAAAATGTTATGTTTTCTAAGTTCATGTGATATAGTGTTCCATGTTATGAAGCATTAATCTTCTTCACATTCTTTTGTTGTGTGGATCATTTCCCTAGATAATTATTTCAACTATTCGTAAGTGTAAATACTCTATGGTGCTCTAAATTTCCTCAACCCATAAGAGACTCATTTGGTGCTATGAAGGTAAAACTTCAACAAAATTTTGCCTAAGGTATTAGCTTTAATCCCATCATTTTGCTGGTTAGTGGAACCTACGGAATACTAAGTTCCGTTAAAATCCTCCTAATTCCAATCTGATGTTCCCCTATGTTCCATGGGTTAGGATAACCCATAGAACACTCGCGTGACTACATTATGTCAAAGGCTGACCTAGTATTGTGTAAATTTCTTGAGTAAAATGGCTAAGTCCATTTTGATGAGTTGCTTAAAATTGCAAGGAGTGAAATTTTAGAGAACATGACCGAAATACATATAGGATTAGTAAGTGGGTCTTAAATCTCAAGTCAAATATGGGCATGGACCTTCTTAAAGGGGTGGTAGCTCATATTAGTTTAAGGGAATTGACTCATAGGCTTCAGGATAAGATTATGGAAGATTTATTGGTGATCCATAAAGGCACAAAAGATGCAAAATAGCTAACTAAAACGTAAGGTAAGATAATCCCTAGGAAAGTAGGGTTTAAGAATGTGTTAGGTTCACCAAATGATTTTACTCTAAAAATGAATAAATAAGGTAATGATACATAAGGTATTCTTATTCATCCAAGGGTCAAAAGGTTGGTAATGTGTTACTATATTTGTATTAACTAATAAACAATAATGCAAAAATTAGAAATATACTTTCATTAGAAATTTGCAAGATTGAATATGGAAATGAATGTTAAAAAACAAATAAGCAAATGCGCTTATTTGATTATAGAAGGAAATTGAATTGGTAGTGTAGAGTGATTATGCAGACTAGAATTTACCTAGAAGTGATTCATTTTTGGAATTGGAGCGATAATTTGAGTAGTTACGGAGTTGTTCAATAGGTGTGGAAGTTTTGGATATTATATTCCCTTTTATATGGTCTTGTAAGGTGATGTACATGCATCGTATTAGTTTATATGATCATGTAAATCTCTATCTTGAATTTCACTATAAAACCCTAGGTACCACACATGTGTAAAATGCATTGTATGATATGAATCAACTTCAAAACCCTAATCACATGTAGAAAACCTTGAAAAAGGTTAATTCTTAGGTTGAAGTTATATATGTGAAAATACTACATCATCACTAATAAAAGAGGACTTAAACCACACATAACTATCCACCTAAAACATGGTATCTATATGTATGCAACTACTTTGGAAAATTGATCAATTTTTAAATTAAGGATAAAGGTTTTATGATTGGGGCCCTACCCAAGTAGAAGAAGGATTGAAAGCTAGAAAAAGACATTAACACCCCAAGAAACAAAAAGAAACAGTTGCCCAACAATGAAAAGAGACAATTAGGTAGGAGAAATGGTTTTTTTAGAATGGATTTTTTCTTGTTGTGTACCAATTTCAACCCTTCTAAAACCTCCTCAACAGGAAGAATAATTCAATAGCTTATATAGGCAGCATGCGTTTTTTTTCCAAAGGGAAGAGAGGAGGGATATTTTCCTTGGCCATTTTACACACAATTGGTTCAATATTTTTGTTCGTTTGAATTTCACCATTTAAATTCCCCTTGTTTCCTACAACTAGAATTTTGCTAAGAGGAGTTTGTGGGTCCAATTTGACCAATTCCTCCAAATTTGTTTTTGAATTTAAATCTCCCTTAGCATAAAAGATAAAATGTTCAAGGATGTAACGTCTTGATCTTGGCAGTTACTACGATAACTTCTTTGTGTGATGCTGCAACTGTGGAAATGAGAATTGTCATGTGCAGGTGCACCCTTTAATCTTAAAAATCATGTATTACTATTCTGAACCCTTGCATACTGTAACTTTGTTTTCTTGGGACTAAGGTCATTATAACTTGTGTTTGCAAAGTTGTGAACTTGCAAAATTGTTTTTGTACTTGATGAACTCATAATTATGTGACAACACACCTTGAATCAATTCCATTGATCCAAGGTATGCTTCAACCTTCTTTATTGTCGTCTTTTCGGTTGACTTTCCAATAAAGTCAAGTCTGGAACCGAGCTAGAGATTGTGGTAAATTTTAAAGGACCTGGTTATAGGTATCCTTACTTGGCATCATGCTGCCAATGGTAAGGTTTGATCTCCAGGATATACATATGAGTTGTAACGCCGGAAAGCGTAAGATAGAAGAAGGTTTGATACAAAGATATCAAGGCATATATTTAGCATTGGATGAGAATGTCCTGCACTATACTGGTTTTAAGCCTCATGCGGTAAAATCTACTAGAACCTGTTGTGGAATGGATAAGGGTTATGTGTTAACCTATGAAATAATATTATATCCTACATGGATTTTAATTTAAAAAGAGATTTTAAACTAACCTAAGGTGGATCCTATGGACCTATGACCTAGAAGGAAACCTAACTAATTAAATTGTGACCTAAACTATTACTAGTCCTAAAAGGGGCCTATGGATACATGTCAAGTGGGAGGATAAGGGGGAAGGTTTAAACTTAAATGAAGGACTTTAATTGCAGTCCTTGTAGTTTTAAACGCCAAGTTTGGTGGGAGCAAAGAAGTTAGAGGCTTCTAACTAACAATACAACTAAATTTGAATTACATGCAAATTTATAAGAAAGAACTCACCAAATCTGAGTTGGCAGTGGCATGGAGAAAGAGGGAGAAAATGCATTCAATGCATTTATTGGCCTTGGTTTTGGCAACCAGTGCCTAGGAAAGAGGAAAGAGGATTTTTGTGAGCTATTGTTATTCATTTGGGTTTCGGGTTTTCTCTCTCTGCATTTTGTTGCTCTTTTGATCTTGCAAGTTTATTTTCCGTCCATTGTTGTTTCGACCGCCTCCAAGTGGTTTATGGGTCTGTGGAAACGTGGAAGCAGTTGAGAGAACTGGTGAATAACATTGTTTGGAGGGAAGAAACTTTGGAGAAGCTCGGTTGTGACCTTCCACGAGCTAACAAGAAATTATACAGGCATGTTAGGCTCTTTTCTTTAAATAGTTTTCTCTTTATTAAGCATCTTCATTAAAATAACTCTGCTCTTATAAATGTGTGTTCTTGTGAAAATATGTTGATATGTTTAGATGTGATCTTTTGCTTGAGTTGTTGTTTGAAAATAGATGTGATTTGGGTATTTTCTTGATGCATACATGAGTAAATGGGTGATCTTTGTTGAAATAGTAACTGAACATGGATTTCGTCTTTACTTGTTTTGATTTCGAAAGTGATGGGTATACGGGTTTTGTTGTCTTTTGTGGGTTTGGAACTCGCTGAAAGCGCAAATGATGATGTGTATACTATTTTCTAGAGTTTTGTGTGTGCTCAAAGGATATGGAATCCGTGTGAATGCTTTGACAGGACTTTTTGTGTGAACTGTTCTTCCTGCCGTAGACATGTTGTATGGTGATGTGAATTCTTGTAGGAACAATAGATTTATCGTATTGTCTTTACATTTTCCTGATCTAAAACGATACAATGTTCCTCTTATTTTGTTTTTGGTACCCATGAATGATTGTTGGGAAATAAATTCTTATCGAACCTGGAGTAGAGTAACCTAGTTATCTGATGGATTGGGTAGAGCGTACAGTTTTTATTTCTTCTTGAACTCAATGATGAATATATATATATATAATGTGGATTTAAACTTCACGTTGTTTTCTTTGAATCAAACTGAGTAGATCCCTTACTCTTGTGATTGGAAAATGATTTCTTTATTTATTTCCAGTGAAATCGGGATCATGTTGCCTTGTTGTATACTCTTACTCATTTTATACCTGGATAGATGTGTCTGCATTTTCAGTGTATATAACTAATGGAAACGGTTGTAATTGAAATTTCATTATTATTGTTACTTGCGGTTCGATGCAAAATGAATTCTTGAAAACTTTCCTTGAATAGTAGTTAGTAAGTTTATTAAGACTGTCAGAATAATCGGGCATGGGAAGAATTACCCTCATCGATAATGTGCCCGCACGTCATAGTTTGATGTTCGGCTATGTATTGGAAAGAATTAATGCGAATCTCCTTCCTTCATTCAATTATTGACTTTTAATTGCTCTCTCTTCTTCGATTGTTATCTCTGGTTGTTATCTCTTCTTGCATAAGATTGACCAATTCGGTTGTGATTAAATGAAAGGGATTATTGAATAGGTAACTGGAAGTAATACTTATTTTCTTTTCTTGTCCTATTTAAATTTTTGTTATAGGAAATTGATTAAACTTACGACTGCCTTCGAGGTGTAAGTGATTGCATTTTATCTACTATTTTTCCCTCTCTGAATTAGATGAGTACTATGTTGTTGTGGAATTTTGAAAAGTGACATAGGTTGTTGTCATGGTGTATGATTTCCTTTCTCTTCTACATTTGAAGTGGTTGAAATCAAGTGAGTAGTATAAAGGTGTGAAGTTCTGTTTAAATTTCTAGTCAATTCATTTTATGAATCCCATTTTCAATGATGGAGTGGAATTGATAGTGAATGCATTCGAACTAGTAATATCTATATTTTTGTTCTTACAAATGCTTCTAATATGAGATTATTTAGAGAAAATATTCCTTGTAATATTTTCCTGAATCTAGAATGAACTCTTTTTGTTTTTGAAGGAAGCAGTAAGAAAATGGGGATATATCATTGCGTGTTTGCTGTAATTACTTTTGAGGAGTTGTTAGTTATAGTAATGTCTGATTTTGAAGCTACTTATCAAGACTTGGTTGTTTAAATTGTTCATCCTTATCGGTACTTAACTCTTATGTGATGCCCATCTCATTTACGGGACGTTTCATAAAAGCAGAGTTCTTTTATTGAGACAGTTAGTCAAGAGCACTTCATTTTAATGATAAGTGCTTAACATGCTCAGTTCGATGAACTGACCCATGCTAGTAAATTTTGCAGATGGATTCCGTGAGTAATAATGAAGACATGTTGTTTTATGATGCTTCTTCTGATTAACTAAAGGATGGATATTTTCTGAGATTTTATTATTCTTCTCGAAGGAAATGGAAAAAGGAAAAGTTGTATTCTTCTTTCTTTTTGAGTTATCAATGCTGATTGGCATGATTGAAGTCCAGCTGTTTGGACTTGTAAAATGTGTAAATTTTACCTTGAGGAATGAGAGAAGGGAATGGTGTGTTATTTTAATTGATGTACCATTATTGAATTGTTGAAATATAATTGAGAACATACTCTTATTCGTTGAATTTGTACTTATTCAAATGATGGCTATTAGATTTAAAAGGACATAACGTCTATTCTTCACTTGAATACAACTTTTAAGTTGGAATGTGCAATTGCTTAATACTTAGGTCAATATGGGCTTTTAAATTGACATTAGTAAAAGAGTAAGATACATATGAACTCTTGTATAAAGGAAGGATGGAATTGGATTCTAAACTAATGAATATTAAGGAAAGGACAAATGAATTTTGTATTCAGATTTTGTTAATACTCCTTGGGATGGCTTACCCAAAGGATATTTGGAAGGAGGAATCATATCTCCTCTTAACAAACCTTAAGCTAAAGTAAGGTAATTGTAAATAAATGAATACATTCATTTGAGAAATAGACCTCATTCAAATGACATCTAATATAAAGGGAACCGAATTTAAAATCAATTGGAAATGAACTTGATTAAGCTTAGTAAGTTAATCTTACTTCGTTAAGTTGTAGTGGAATGAATTCCGAAGCTTTAATTAATGAACTAAGAAAGGAATATGCAATCCTTCGGAAGGAGGAGTGAATGCATATTAAGCTACGAGACAATTCAAGTCATTCCTAACTATGCAAATCGTAATGAACTATGAGGTTAGAGGATCAACAAGGTTCTTTGAAACTTATTCTTAATAATATTAAAGATAAGAATCTAATCAAACCTTTGGCTGAATATATAACCCCTGGGTGGGAGGATTCCGCAAGATGTTGGTACACGCCGCTACTGATAAGGTGTCTTCATGAAGGTGGGCCTTCATGATGACACAATGTCAGTGACATGACATGTCTGCAACACCCTTCGAATCGAATCGTCTAGGTTTACATATGCTTGGAATTGGCCTCGTTTTACTTTGGACCAAGTTAGGAATATGACCTTATATACGAGTGACTCACAAATACTAAAGGTAACTAGACACACGCAATGACTAGGGTCAATGAGGTATGTCTGCATGCACGTTAGTCATCATGAGTGCCTCTATATACTCCTTCATATTGCTATCTTGGGTTAAAGTTCAACCTTGGACAAGAGGGGACAAGTCGAGAAAATACCATTCTAGGTACAGATGAAGTGGGGTGAAGGACGTATTCCATTGATGAGTATGCCATCTAGGAATATGATCATGCTAAGCATGTGAGAATCTTTGGCCAAAGTATTGCAAGCTCTTTGGTTATATGTTATATGATTGAATGGCATGGAATGTGTGTTCCATATTATGAATATGCGAATAGAGAACATTGGTTTTAAAAGCATTGTGTGTTCTAAATTACATCATTTAGAATAGAGAACAATTATTAAAACTTGAACATGTGTTCTGAATTACGTAATTTAGAGCAGAGAACGTTATCAAAAAAAAAATAAAAATCCTTTTTCTAATGTCTTAAATGGGAATGTTACAAAGGAGAGAATTTTTCCACTAATTTTTTTCTCTCATTTTTGTGCTGTTCCATCCCAAAATCAGCAACAATATGTCCTAAATTAAAACACCTTATGCATATGAAGTGTAAACCTTCATATTCTAGAGGCATGTCCATGTTATATTTTGAACTTTGACCTCAATGTTAGAAGGAAAGTATTTTGATGTGTCAAGCTCAACAATAATTTTGGCATAGGTTGTGTGTGTAAAATCGAGAGGATATTTAGTATGTTACCCAAAACATTTCCAAAATAGATCCAAAATGCATGGTCCCAAAATTGTAGAAGTAAATGAGGAAGTATAATCTATACTGTTTGTAAGAAAAGGATTCAATGGCTGGGTTAAAAGAGGGGAACATGGTTTCATGACAAGTTAACGTGATTGATATGCCCAAAGATTTACCACTATGATGTCCTTATAAGCTATTGAAGAAAAACTACAATAAATGTTCATTTTTCACAGGATAAAGATATAATCTTCTATAAAGGAGTGTGATCCAATGCTTTGAGATCCATTCATACAGACTTGTAAGTGGGACAAAATTTGTTGAATCTACAAATCGGGGTGTTCTCATGGTAGTAGCATTCAAATTTGATTACTTCATCCCTAAAGGTGATGCAAAGAGTAATAATAGAGGGGGCCATGGGTTTGGGTGACCTTCTTGTGAGAAGAGAACTAGATTTAACAATCTCTAAGCATTTGCGGATAGAAGTGGATGAACCGAGAACAAATAAAAGAAGGCTTAAAACGTGGCAAAGAAAAAAACATAATTACATAACAATGGTTCCACGTTACTATGCGGCGGGATTGTACAATTTCTTCTTCTTTTTAATCTGTTGGTAACATGTGGATGAGTTAAAGCCCGTGAATACCTACTTTCTAAGGTTATACGAAGCCAACGAAGCTTAACTGGAGAGATTTATCAAAACATGAATTCTTTGCCACAGAACAAAACACGCACCACTTCCCCACACAAACTATTAGAAACCCGTCCTTGCTCCGATACCAAATGTGAGAAGAGAACCAGATTTAACACAACAAGAGATATTCTATTCAAAGCATTGTATGAAAACATTACACAGGCTATTATATAGCCATGCGAGATAGGAAACCAACCTCCCATTATTTAGGGAGGTGTTGTAACAAATATCCTGGAATAACATTCACGAGTATAAAAAAATATATGCGAACTCTAATATATGAGTTGTTTATAACAACTCATTTACATCCTCATAATTATAAATATTACATTTACATATAATAATTTATGATTAATAATGTGAAACACTATTAATCCTAACACTCCTTCCCTACAACATTTCTCTAAAGGAGTGGCCTGCCATCTCACAAACAAAGGTGTCTTCATTTGAACCACAAAACAACTAATTTAAACACTTGGAATAGGGGAAGAGTGAACAGGTCTTGGCAGGGGAAAAACCCCCTTCCCATTGAGAAAAGACGGGTTTGAGGTTAAGCCGCAGCTCACACCATCAGATGTCAACCCGTAAAAATCATGTTTCTAGGGTTACCATAAAGAACCCACAAAGCTTCCATAACAGGTTGAGGTGAAGAGGTTCTCGCAAGAGGTTTAGCATGGGAACACCACCATCGTCACTCGGGCTAAATCTTGTTGAAACCTTCCCATAACTAGTGCTTTCAGTTTGAATAGGTACATGCAAATTCTTAGGGATTGTTGAGGAGTCATTGCCTCCACCATTAGCTAGAGGAATAGAATTTGTAGTGTTAGGGTTTGGTAGGTTCTCTTAGGTTTCATGGAGGCTCGATTAGGGATCATCAAAGAGAACTATCACTCGACAATTTGATCACTTGATAATGAGAAACAATGGAATTTGTGATTAAACTTGGCTTGAATTTGAAGATCTCTAGAATGGGAATCTTGAATCTTAAACCTTGTAAGGAGTGATTTTAACCTATGTGAGGGGTGCTACTAGATTGTAATTCTACTTTGAATATATTCAAAATAGCTTGGAGTGATTTTGGAAAGTATTTTCGAGTGTGCTCTTAAAAGTTCCATGTGAGGTAAAGAGGTGGGTTATACTTGCTATTATAGGAATTTGTAGGTTTAATATCACATTGAGGTTAACCTATAGGGTATAAACTGACTCATGAAAACATATCAAATTAGAAAAGTGATTTTTGGGTGGTTGGGAACGAAAGCAGTTGATTTTGGACCAAACTATTGGATTATTTAGTCCTAGATGGATGATCCTATATAAGTAGTATGTGAGATTCAACAAATTTTAGGGAATGGTGCTTGGGATGAATATATTATTGTGGAATATTGTAATTAGTGTTGCAAGTGAATGGGAAGTTTGAATAAAGAATCAAGTCATGCAAGATAGAAAAGGATAGGTCATCGAGCCTTTAAATATATATAAACAAGTCACATTTTAGGTACAAATCCAATATTTTCATTTTGAAATGATAAAATTCCAAATATATGTGTCTGCATGAACTATATGCATTTTGAGGCCTTTTGCAAAAATTTTAACTTAGGCGGTGTATAAAGTTTAATTCAACCCAACCACTAACCTTTTTGTAGGGTCTCTTACTTGTGGTTCGGTTTTGAAGTTATTTTGTAAATAATACTATGGATTTCGCACATGTGTGACACCTAGGGTTTTATAATGAAACATATTTTTAAGGGTCACATATACACAAATTGTTATAAGAAGCCAAGAGATCATTGTAAAATAATGAAAAATTTGTAAAAAAATACAATGATTTTGTACATATTCAATGGCTCTATACCTACTTAATTTTTCCTTCTAAATTCAGAGATGAAGCACTTGTAAATTACTTTCATCCTCCATAGTTAAACAACACTACTAGATTATCTTCTCAAGTTTGTAATCAGCTAGGTACATCAAATTTATTGTGTTTTCACCTTTTTATAAATTGTTTCCAATATTCTATCTTAAAAATTGATAACAATAGTATATTTTGATTGTTTATTAATTCATATAAATATATTACCTATCATCAACCCTTTATCCAAAATATGTAAATAAGAAACCATATCCACTTTTATTTATTTTAGGTTAAATCGTCAATGAGACTTAGGAGGCACATGTGGAGCACATCATATGTGTCTCGGATAATTTTTTAAATGTAATCTAAAGTTAAACTCAACTAATTGTTTATTCAACATATACCATATTCAATACCTAGACTACACCATTAACCAAAAAGGAATATATGTAGATCTCAATAAGATCAAGGTTATTTAATATTGGCCTACTCCATGCAAAATTCATAAGTTATGTATATTTCCTAGGCTCAAAATTATATGACACATTTATATTTGGTTTTTAAACTTATCCTAGTCCCTTAGCTATAAAACACACATGAAAACTAATATTGACTAGACTCATGTGTACTAATGCACTTTGAGGATCTTAACCAATCCCCTTGCAGAGTGCATACTCTTTAAATACTATATATTATGCACTCATTTGAGCTTCATATTGATTCATTTACATGGAAATCCAATATTATAACACTAAAAAATGCGTAGTGACATGTAGTGCTAAGGTACTCCACATATGAAAAAGATTTTTAATGTTATTATGTAAGTAGTCAAGAAATGGTGACACTACATCTTGGGAAAGGAGACAATTATTTATTTCAATCATAAGTTTATTTAATTTATGTCAATGTAAAATCAGATAGAGAACACACAACACATGAAATGGACGATTTACCTTTATTTGTTCCATATCATGATCAAGTATAAGAAGAGAGAGGAAAGCAAGGTAGGAAATTTCCTTAATTGATCGATAGTATATGTGCTCATCAAAGTTTTCTACATGCGTGACCACAACTTTTCAAATTATGTATCTTTCGCATGACTAACAAGGACTTCGTAGAGGCCTATTTTTCTCTTTTCAAGGTGAACAAGTTTGATGTTTCTATTTGGATGACAAGATTCTACATATTCCTCGCAGATATTTTTATACTTGATGGTGCACCTCTATAGAGGATCATTTGGGAGGCACATTATGCAAAGATACAGAACACTTTGGAATTAAAAAGAATCTAGCTATATTGAAATCATAGTTTTTTTGGATGCATAAGCATACAAATGTGGAGTGACACATCAAGTCCTACATTCATGAATGCATTTCTAAGCCTAAAAAGAATAATTTGAGATTTAAGATGAATTTACGAATTCCATCCGGCCATAGGAATCCATCATCATGAATTTCATGCTTGGGAAACCTATGGCATAAAATAAACACAATAAGGTTTGTGTTTTAGTGGATAGGATCTTCAAAAATCCCATCATGGTTCCCCTATGAGAAGAGAATTGATGTAAAAGATACCTCTCATATCTTCTTCATATGGTTCATTTTGGCTCCCAATGTTCTCCCAACATTCAGTTGTATCCGATTGTGATCATCATTTTGTTGTTCATTTCTAGAAAATGTTACGGGAATTGATATGTACATAGTTGAATCAAGTTATGACATTTCATCATTAATTATATTGACAAACAAAGGTAGTTAACCACACGCTAGTTCATCTTATATGGATGAAAATAGTGTGCATGTTTCGCACTTGGGATGTAACTTGTATTACATCCAACATGCTTACAACAAAGTTATTCATAATTCTATAGGGCATAGTCCATTCTAGACATGTTTTGGATTTTACTAGTGAACTGTTAGGAATATCTTGGTTAGTGCTTCACATATATGTGTATGTAAATAATAATTATGAGATTAATTATTATCATCTTAATTTGTGGTAGTAAATATGTCAAGTAAATAATAATTACATTGGTAATTATTATTTAAATAGTTAGTAAATATTTGTTATAAGTTATATTAAACAACTATAACAAATATTGTAAAGCAGTTTAACAACCTTTTTGTGTGTATAGAGTTTATGAGAGATAATCGTGGAGGTGTAGTTATACCTACATCCTAAAATATAGGAATTATATTCCTATATATATGTAAATATTGTAATATGTAAAGGTATAATGATAATGCATTTGAATTAACTTTTATTTATTATATTTTTGTGTTGAATCTCTCAGTAATCTCTCTCTCTCGCCTCCCGATTTGGTATCGAGCATCCTTATCTTCTCTCTTTGATGGATTTAAGAGAGTACCCATGGGAGCAATGTTGTACTTACTCCTGAGTATGCAAAAACTATCTTTGATCTATGTTGGTGATTTAATATAATAGTGCAGATATTAGTTTTGTTTATATGTATCTACACGAGAGTAGATATCTCCTTACCATCCGTTTCAATCTATTCTCCTGTAGTCAAGAGAAGTTTTATGTCAAGGAAATAAAGCATTATTTTTTTGGCAGTTTGGGCGTCGAACTCAATCAAGAACAGATTTCAAATCATGTAATGAAATCAAACAAAAATACTACTATTGCAAAGATCTCGAAACAAGCTTTCCAACGCATTAAACAATTTACAAATGGAGCTCTTCTCAAGTTATGAACAAATCATTGCTGGTCACTTCAACTCAAAAGGAGCCGTGAGTTAACTTGCCTTCCCACAACCATTTTTGATTGGCTGATTATTTTATTTTATATTTGCAAAACTATAGTTTGAAAATTATTATTTTTCTATAGTTTTTCTTAAATAATTGCAAATTGAGGGCAATTAATACATTTTTGGCCAAATTACTACTTTTTTGGCACCATTTCTTTGGATCATTAACATTTTTGGAATCTTAATTTTCTCTGCGGTTCCAATGAGTGGTAACATGATAGATTTGTTCTTCATCTTGAGTAAATTTTTAATCGTTGAGCCAATTTTAATTAAATTGGGTCTTTTTATGGGAAATTGAAACCTTAATAACTTTTGCATGGTAACTCAAAATCGAGTGCCGTTTTTTGCAAAATTGCTTGTTTTTTCATCCCTATCACATTGGTTCCAATTTTGTTGAAAATTTTCAATTTTAGAAAATACACTCTTTTTTGCAGCCCTTTTGAGCTTTATTGAGTCATAAATGCCAAAAATAAAAAATTGTAAAGGAGGCATTATCGCTGGAATGCGACATCCAATTTATGGGGGTGCTTCTTGAGATCCATGATCAAATCTAGCTGATCTAGTAACATGAAATAGGAGGATGGAGGTAAATAGAGGTTGGAGGTCGATCGACTACATCTCGTCATTTGCCAAACGCAGGCTGCATCACTAGTTTGGTGATATGTGTGTTTCAGCATTTACTTTCAAATATTTTCATTGCATGTGGTGTGCTTTAGATTGCAGTGTTCCTAATTTCTGTGTTTTCCGAATAAGTGGAAATTTCACATTGTGGGGGGGAACATGATCCAATGTGTCGTTTCCAATTTTCAGTTTGTGTGTACGAGCAACATAATTTAGCAGATTTTCCAATGTTATTCCCTGCAGGTGAGATAGTGATGAGATCCGATGATACTACTACAACATCATGATATTGTGGTTGTTAGTAATCTACTAGAAAAACTATCCATAGGTTGTTGGTTATGTAATAAAAATCATCCGTTGTGTGGTTGTTAGCAATCCACTGGAAAAACTATCCGAGGTTGTTGGTACTGTCTTAAAACACCATCCATTGTGTGGTTTCTAGTTAACCACTTGGAAAACCATCCAGCCAGCTTGTTGGTATTGTCCTGAAACCATCCAGATCATGAGCAAACCACGTAACGGCACGCTGCAAAGACAAAGTAGGTTTTCCCGATGTTTGCACTAAGGGGGAATGTTAGGATTATCTTGGTTAGTGTTCGACATATATGTGTATGTAAATAATAATTACGAGAGTAATTATTATCATCTTAATTTGTGGTAGTAAATAATAGTTACATTGGTAATTATTATTTATATAGTAAGTTAGTAAATATTTGTTATAAGTTATATTAAACAACTATAACAAATATTATTGTGTGAGTTTAACAACCGACGTGTATAGATTTTGGGAGAGATAATCATGGAGGTGTAGTTATACTTACATCCTAAAATATAGGAACTATATTCCTATATATATATATGTAAATATTGCAATATGTAAAGGTATAGTGAGAATGCGTTTGAATTAACTTTTATTTATTAGAATTACAAGGAGAACCATGATGCACATCACATACCTAATGCATTTTGAGTTAGCAATAATGTTTGGTTGTACCTTCAAAATAAATGCTTCAAAGGTCCACATTAAATGATCAAGCCTCTATGTTATTGTCCTTACACCATTATTTACACAACTAGTGAGAACACTTTGGTTTTTTATCTACCTTTGTACTTGTGCATACAACTAATGTTCAATGTGGAACTTCTTAAGCCTTAATTTCCTCCACCTCTTGAGACACTAGTTGAATATCATCCTTTTAATTTGGGCCTTGAACATATACATCCTATGGATAAGGACAAAAATATCAAATTTATTGATATGCACACTTGACACATGGAACTCGCTAGTATCTCGGTTTAGATTCCTTATCTAAGATCCAACAAAATAAGTATCATTTTTTCTCAATAAAGTTTAAATGATTTTTGTGCAACCTCATAGTTGTGCAATCCTTGACACTTATATTATAAAACTTCGGTTTCACATCACAAATTATCACGTTAAGAAAAATTGCATGCAATAGTTCACAACATCCATCTAGTTGTTCATGGCTTCCCTTAAATCTCCCTCTTCTACACACCTTTTCTTACCTTCACATAATCAAGACTAGTTCATTGGCTTAAAGATTCACAACAACCTCTTTTCCTCATCATGTGTAGCTCCTTATTCTCCTGCATCTTTCCCAAGACTTGGATTCTTTTTCTAAGTCATGCAGAACCAAGTAACACTTTTTCTTACACAATCCATTATATCTCACACAACCACTACGCATCCCACACAAATCTTGTAATCTTGGTCTTTCCATATGAAACATTCATGAATTTCAATATCTCGCACACACTCCTTTTATTGCATTCACAAATTCTATAATTCCACACAAGCCTCCAAAGCACATGTAGTCCACGTCAACATTACACAATAATGCACAAGTATCTTACACAATTTTACATGTGTACCTTTCTCCTCGCATGCCACTTATAACCACAGATCTACACAAGAACGTTAAATCTTAACATTCACTCATAAACACCTTATTTCCAAGTTGTGCAATAATGGAACATTCATTACTAAGCCATGTTAGGGCATCATCGAGACATGCCAAGTATTGAATTCCAACTAAATTTCCTAAAATAATAAGGAACAATTTTAATCGCCTCTCCAACAACCATTGTCACTTGTAATTATCATTGTCATTCTATATGTATTTTAGTGTACTAAATAGTTAGATAACAATTGTACTCTTAAAAAAAGTTAGCACTCACACAAAACACATAAAATTATATTGTTTGATTTTTCTCCAACATACATCTATTATTCTTTCATCGATAGTAGCTTAGATAATAAAAAGGATGCATTCCCCTTATGACACAAGATCCTCGCCTTTGATTTTGGCTTATTGTTTCCACATCTCTCTACTCCCTATTCACCGCTAATGAATATAATTTGTATTTCCTAAAACGTCTTCTACTACATTGTGTATTTTTGGTTCATTACTTTCCAATTATCCACACACACTACTATAATCCTTATTGCTCTATCTAATGTAGGATGATGTGGAGGAGGATCCGAATAGAATTGCAGAAGTATCACGTAAAGATGATTAATTTACAAACAATAAAATAGTACTAATAATATTCTCATTCATTATTTTACATATTGCATACAACCATATATATAGGTTAATAGCTCCCCTATAAATTAGGAGGTAGCTATAACAAAACTATTGTCTTTATGTTGAAACCATATGGATGGTTTCAACCACTCCTTAAAATAATACAATAAAACAAATCATAGTTGTTTATGTAATCGTAAAATGAAATCACACACTTACTACTATTACTATACTTCCAAGAATGTTGTTTTATATATGGATATTGCTTAAGAAAATTATTCACCGGTGACTCATTTCATAGCCCATCCATTTTGTCTTGTTGAATTCTATTACTTTTTTCTTTCACGCTTGTCACTCATACACCCATTTTTGGTCAGTCACAGGATCCATGTTGGTTGGTTTAATCTAATTTGTCATCTTTTGTCTCTAGACATGGGTGCCTAATGCTTTAGTTCATCTTGGGTGCTCGGGTCCTCTTTATTTTTATCATATTTTTGAAATTTTAGGTCGGTATTGCGGTTTTCCTCTCATATCCCGATGTGCTAGTTAGCATATATGGTCATTAGTCTCAAAATTCAGGCAAGAGATCTCTTTATAAACACAACATGTATACCATTATATGGGCAAACTATTATATCAAAGGGATAACTATCTACAAATGTCAAGGGGTTGTATTTGGGCACATTTTCTATATACACACTATATAGGAAGGGGAGTTCATTCTATTCCATCCAAACATTTGTATTTTATCTAGCTACCACCCGCTATCTTGGCATCAAGGTGAGTACATTCGTATTTCATTATTTTTTATTCATGTAATCGATTGATTTAGATATTAATATGTCTAGATAGATATTTTCTAGGTTTTATTAAATCATTTGGTGAACCCGTAGCTTAGTAAACATTGCCCTAGCATCCTAATCATTAAGCGTAGATCTCCTTCTCCTACTCATGCTATGACTTATTAGAGTATCAACCCTATATATGATGATGTCGCCATCTTTGAGTTGTGTGCTCCTTATCAAAATCTTACTCTCTCGGATGTGTTTCAACAACATCTCTTGGCCAATGAATACAATATTCCTATGTCATTTGAACATCCATCCGTTAGTATTGTTTTAGATCTAGAAAGCTTCTCTAGATGTCGTGTTATCTCTCCTAGCCACTTTGGGCCTCCTCCACCTTCTTCCGATCCTTCTTCACCTTTGGATGAGGCTATTATTGAGTAATTTCTCAACCTTGATAAAGCAATAACACTCCTAAGAAATCTAATGATAACGTAATGACAAAATCATGCACTTGCTATTATAATTATACCGCAAAGTATGCTATTTTATACATGGATATTGCGTAAAGCAAAAATATTGACTAGTGACCCATCCCCAGTCCTCTCGTAAGTTATTCGGCCGCATTGTCACTTGTCTTGCACAATTTTCAATTTTTTGTGCAGTTCTAGTAGTCTCTCAAGGAGTCTTAGGTGTCGTAATTTGCTTAATTTTCATCTTTAGTCTTCAACTAGGGCACCTAGGGTAGACTGGGAACCCATGGGTGCCTCTGTTCCTTAATTTTAGTTGTCATGGTCCCCATAACTCTTGGATCTAATTGGTTTATTTGAGGTCAAGTATTTGTAATTTTCCCATTCATTCCCTAGGTACTAGTCGGCATGTGGGGTAATTAGTGTCAAAATTTGAATAAGATATCCCTTTATAAACATAACATAGTTACTATTTTATGGGAATATTATTTACCACCAAGGGATAACTATTTACTAATATAAGGGACTAAATTTGGGCATCACTCCATCACACACACTTCATAGGAAAGGGAAGTTCATACTATTCCATCCACCATTTGCATTCTACATCTAGATATTGCCCCTATCTCTCGCATCATTGATGCTAGGGCACCCTATTCAAAATTGCACAAATAAAGCACAAAAACTACATTGGGTCCGGAATGTAGTGCAACGCTTAGGCGTAAATCCACCCTTGTGGCTTCTAAGGTCATCGACCCCTTCATATGTATATTTCATTTTTAGGGTTTGATGCTTTGTATGGGGTTTTATAGGTAAAATTTATTCATAGTTTAGAGGAATCACTCGCGAGGATATTATGACACTAAGGAGACAAAGACCTATGCTATATGGCTACTATCGAGCCTTCTTCAAATCTATCTTAAGAAGTTTTAGATGATTCTTTTATTGATTACTTGTTTGGTATTAATCATCATTCACATGTGCATACGTATTCTTCCTCTCCTTAGAATGATAGTGTAGCTCCATCTCATAATTATCCTATATCTAATATTGCTTCTCATCATGCATCACAAATTGGCCCTCATTCAATTTTTTATTATGTTGATGATACTATTAACAACACTCTTAGTGACATTATCATTTCTGAGTATTTATCTGCTCATGATGAGGTAGTTGATAGTCATGGTACTCCTTTTCATACTTTCATGTGTGAATCTCCTATTCCATCCCTACCTTCTCCCGAGGTTTCATCCCAATTTCACATCTATCCTAAATCAATTAATTCCCCTTCCTCATTTCCCACAAAAATACACTTCGAATTAATCAAATATAATTTGATTAATTATCCATTTTAAAATCCAAAAAAATAACTCAATCCTCACCACATGTCATTATTCTCCATGTTTTTCTACTATTGAATTAAAAATTCAAATTCAAATCTTCACCCACCCTTCGTGGTCCCCACTCACCTAAAATCCTCCACTTATGAATTAAAAATATAATTCAAATCCTCACCCATTCTTCGTGGCCCCCACTCACCTAATCTTGCCCACATTTTCAAACCATGATTACTTAAATTAATCTAAGTTAATCACTCAGCTATAAATACAACCTTACCCCTCCCCTTTAAACACACGGAGAATAAGCTTACATGTCATATCTAAGTTCTTGCATCCTTTGAGAAAAGAACATCCTTTTGCCTCATCCTAATGCCAAAATAGCCTCATAATCCTTTTTCCATCTAGTGCAAAGTAAGAGGATCGTTGTTGCAGGAAGGTCTTGCTCCATCTTGAAGAAAAGCACCTACATATCACAAAATCAGGGCTCAATCCAAGTTTCCTAGCCCATTCTGAGGTTTGCTACGGAACGCGAAGGAGGAGGTATGATTATTGGTATTTTACTTCCTTGTTAGTAGTGTATTTTTCCTAGCTTACATTCTGGCACGCCCGGTTACTTTCGATCTGTTACCATTAATTTCCCAATTAGTGGTTTTATTTGTTCTTTGTTTATTATTGTTCATTATTATTTCCTTTTCTGTTCCTTATGGTCTTCTTTGGTTAACCTTCACGCTTTGGGTAGTGTTTTTGTTGTGTGGTGTCTTGTGGTGTATCTGCAGGTTATAGCAACAATGAAACTATGAAGCTCATCCTGTCTTTGATCTCCTCGGTGCTTGGTGTTTAGTTCCTAGTTTTGATTTTGCTATTTACTCGTCATCTGTAGAAACACATGAAATAATCATTAGTTTATTATCTTACTGTCATGGGACAACCAATCCGGAAAATGTATTTATTTATTTACTTTTGCTGAAATAACTGCTTTGTAGGAAGTTAATCATTTTTTTTTCTTTTATTTTAGTCAATCATTTTGTGATCTAACCCTTTATTTCTATTTATTGTTCTTTTTTAACCTTGCTGTCAAAATTTTAGCTTCTCAGGTGAAGTACAGAAGTCAGAAAATACAAAAAACACTCCAGGGATGTTTTTCTCACATTCAAAATTTTCATTCAGAGTGCTACCGTAGCCCATCTTCCGGACGCCATAACTTTTGATCCCAAACTCAGAATGAATTCATTTTTTTTAACAAAAAGGTATTGAAAATATTTGTGCAATGAAAAAATAATTTTTTGATTTAGACTTACAGAAAAATTTTGGTTTCATTTCATCTAACACCTGTCTTTTTAACAAAAAACAACAAAATTATAGTTTTTTTTAAAAAATAATTTTTCTATTTTATTTCACGTAACAACCTCACACGTATGCTCTTTCCTCACACTTCATAAGTGATCTTGGAAATCAGAAACGTGAGGCCACTTAGGCTCTGTAATTTATTTATTTTAAATTTTTTTAAATTTTAATTTTTGGCCTTACATTTCAATTTTCCACGACAACACTTCTAGGTAACATTTTCACACTTTTCTTTCGTCGTTTTTATTTTTTGTGAAGATAATCATCATCGCTATTTTACAATCATGATTAATTTCAATAGTTATTAACATTTACAAAAATATATATATATATTCCAATTGTATCCGCGTATGCTCTTTTTCGCGCCTTCGAGCGATCCGGAAAATCGAAACGGTCACAATATTTTTTAGCTTCTTGTTCTAACATTGCAGGATCCTCTAGCTTTGTTTTCCAACTGTCATTTTAATCATTATTTTCCTTTGTCATATTATTAATAGTTGTTTGGTTGTTGCTTGTGTATGCTCTTTTCCTACGCCTTTGAGTGATCTGGAAAATCAAAAACAACCACGATCACTTTTCTAACATTTCATTTACAGGATAACTACTAATTTGTTTTCTGTAGAACCGCGTTGCTGGAATATTGTCAAAAACAAAAAAACAAAAATCCCGCAAAAATACCACCATTCAAAGACAATTGTTGAAACCAAAAAAAAAGTACACTCAGGTACGCAATTATTTTCTGCTAGTGATTTATTTCAAGTTGGAAAGAACCCTGCATTTAATCACTTTATCATATTGTTTTTTCACGTAGACGAGGTGGATTTCATCACCACCAAAGCTACACCAAAGTGACATAGAATTGACTACCATGCACCAACAACATTTGCATCCAGATTGCACTTTGAGACCTAGTCTCATCACAACATTTGGTATTTACCTCACCGCTGCTCTTCACTTACAGGTAATGTTGTTGTGTAGCACATGCGAGTAATGCCTAAATAGTTATAACAACGAAGCTTGGGCATCGTCCCTGTAAATATTCAAGGAGTTATAAGGACACCATACACATTCATCCCTACATCACCTTCCACCTTTTCACAAAACATGTTCTGACGTGGTGATTCACTCCAAACAGCAAGTAAGAATTGGTGAGTCTCCTCCAAAGGCTCTAAGGGTTCCTGTACGATGGAAAAGTGACAAGCAAGCGTGGAAATCTACAAGTAACTTTTCCTTGCACCCGACCTCCCAAGGTCATGCCGAGATAGCCGGTGGGGATTGAATATGCATGGGATGCAGACAAACTAGTTAGGCAATCTGATGTCTTCGACGCGCACTAGTGGAATTTGTGAATATAAGACAAAGAAGGCCCTCCTAACCTGAACTAGCGTGATAGATTGATCAGCAAGGATGACTGCTCAAAGGCTCCAATCAATATCGAGCTCTAGCGTGATTCGGTCACATGGGTTGTGGAATACGTGGAAAAGGACCGGGATAGTTTCGTGTATGTTTCGGATAAGGTTATAGGGTGGATGGTAAATATAATTGACTCTATGGGTGATTTTTCGCTTAGTCTAGAATTCCTTAACTTCGTTAGCTACTATGTCTAACAAGGATAACTGTTTAATAATGATAGGTGGAAGTGGAATAGATCTGAATATTAATGTGTGTCAAAGATCAACGCGATTGACCTATGGGCTCGTTGGGTTGTGGGATTTGTGGGTCACAACCGTAGATTCGTGGTTGTTGTAGACCTGCTATGGTCATGTGTGGAATCAGTCTCTAATCCCTAGTATCCAATAGTCGTATGCCTTCTCGGCCTCTATATTCGAATTAATAGTTGTGCGATCTTCTCAGAGTATCTCACGGGTGTTCTTGCAACCTGAATTCTTAAACTAGTATCTATGTTTGTGAGAGTATCTCCTGCGTCTGGTTGTGGGACCAAAGGATCACAACCAAACGTTTGCTCTCTTTCAAGCCCTTCTACAGTCATGTGAATAGTTATCTATGGTAATCTGTAGTTTGGCTGACTTGACCAAAACGTATATGCTTGGTCGTCCTCTATATTCAACCCGCTCAACTGTGAGCTGATCTGTTGTAAGTTTGTCATTGTTCGGAAGATTTGGATCCTAAGACTTTGATCAATATCAGTTATCATTGTGACGAGATTGGGTTGGGGCACGATTGGTTCAAATACGTATTCCCTGGGCTCTCTAGGGCCCGTGATTGTCATACAAAAGCAACAATATGAACTAAAAGTAGCAAAGTAAAATTAACTATGTGAAATATATCTAGAACATATATAACTTCTATATTTTTGTGTTTTTCTGATGAATTTATATGAATGAAATTGAAAGAGCAATTATTTTAATATATCTAGAAATTGACAATTAATACTAATAACAGACTAAAACAAACAAAGTAACCGAGTGTGGCTACTTGTCTGTGCAATTTGTAGATCTACTCTAAACAATGAAATAACTGATCTAATCTATTTGAAAGACTCTCGATCCTACCTCAGAAGTGAGGAGTGAATCATAGTCTCTCAGAAACTATCAATCCCCACTGACTTCCCGAAATATCGAAAATAAAATTGATCGAAATAAAGTGATTGGCTACTCTATTTGATATGCTTCTAATTATAACTTTGAAAGCTAGAACCTGGATTCTGCAGAATAGTGGCGAATCCGATCGTGTGTGTGATTTTGTCCCCTCAGCGTGATCTCCTCGTTCCTTCGTGTTCACGTGGATCCAGAAAAGCGTGTAATGCTAGCATCAATAGAAGTAGATGTTGGGACAAAGGCAACTTAGGATATAGACTGAATATAATGCGAGTAGGAGAGAGACAAGCGCAAGAGTACAGAGCTTGGCTTATGTAATTCCTAGCGGGATTTATTGCGAGTCATGCAACATAAAACGTTCAGAACCTGAAACTATCCTATTTGAAGAACAAAACCTGTAACTTTAATGGCTTCCTATTGACAAACAGACTATCCTACTCCAATGGATTGGATGAAATAACAACAGAGCTTTGCACAAGATGGATATGTGGCTTTCTAACAGCAAGAGAATGCTAACTAAGCATGTAATGAACTAAACTATGAATCCTAAGCAAAATAAAAGACTGAACTACTGAAATGAGAAAATGAGAGGCAAATTGTGAAGGGCCATTTTCTTGAGCACAAGCCAGCTATTTATAGCATTTGCATTTACCCAAGGTAAAAACCAAATTGATCTCTTAAACTATAAACAATGGCAAAACACTATTCCAGGGAACCATAATCGTTAATGCAAGCTTATGGCAGTGGAAAAAATATGGTAAACGTTGAAATTTACATGATTCGCGTTAAAAGAGCATTCTGAAAAACACGTAAAGGACTGCCGCCCTGAGCAGGGTGGCGGTTACAAGACCGCTGCCTAGGCAGGGCGGTGGTTTCATAACTGAAGAGCAAAAGGCCAAGAAAAGAGGGGAAAAGAGAAAAACAAAGCATGCAGGGGCTAAGCGGGGGATGCAGGATGTTAACGCATGTTTAGAGGGATTTTCCGGATCCCGAACACCTTGTGAGGAGACCTGTATCATCATTGGGGCACATGTTACGCTGTTCCGGCGGTGCAGTACCCTCCAATTTTGGGTACGTACAGCTTCCGTGTACTCAATTCTATCCCCGCATGGAATTAGGTATATCAGGACTAGGGTATATCGGAGGATGCATCTTCTTGGAGTAATAAGATCCTGCATCCACCATTTCACAACATACTTGTATGATTACATGAAACAATGATCATTCCTGAAGAAGTTACCTCATAAGCCAAAATAATTGAATCTACATGATTTCTTGTTGTTTGAAAACAAAATAGTTTAGCATTGTTTTATCATAAAACTTGGCTGATATCAATGTGTTCATTGTAAAATTTTAGACCCTAGTTGTGTTCCACAAAAAAATTAGTTCTCGACCAATTCAATACCAAGCGAAAACATCCAAACAATCCAACAACACAGACCAAAACATCACACCAATTTCATTAGCTTGCCTCATCCAACAATACATCTATCATAGCTTGTCTTTGGCTATATCCAACTGATATTGAGTGACTAGCATTCACTCCCCATATTGTCAATTGTCAAAACATCCTTCATAGCTTGTTTCCAGCTATATCAAACTAATATTGGGTGACTTGTTTGAGTTCACTCATTATTCTATCCACCATCACATTTATCCAAATCACAGCCAACACAAATCCTTTCATAACTCATTTTGAGTTATATCACAACCATATCGCGATTAACCTATTCAAGCCATCATGTCCCGTCAATAGTCCAAAGCTTGTTTAAGCCAAATCTACACAACGTGCAACAAATCCTCTAATAACTCGTCTCGAGTTACATCATCATCATATTGAGATAACTTGTTTGAGTTACTCTCCTTATCAGTCATCACGAGCTTATTCGTGATAAATCCAAAGTAATCGAGTTCTCATTTCCTCACACCTGTTCAAAATTCCTACCCATTTTTCAGCTTAATCAGACACATTTCATCATGGTATTCACTCGCAGTCACAATCATGAAAATGATGACAAAGAAGTCACACAACCAGAACTCACCAATGAAGAACAAGAACAAGTCAATAGGGTGATAGAACAAAACAAAAATGAATATCTGTTACGCATCCTAGCCATGGGGGCAAAACTACCCCCGACTTCAGGACGGAAAATTTAAACAAACTCATCGAAAATGGTGAATCAAGTTATCACAACGAAATACCAAACAATCCAAATGGTTCTTCAACCGAAGAATTATTCACTAAAATCTAAGATTTAACAAAGAAACTTGAGGAAGCAACGACTAGAGCTAAAAGATTAAAAGACCTCAATCTAGATTCCAATACTCACGACATGTTTGATAAACCGTCCCCTGCTTCTCCATTTGCACAAGAATGGAAACTTATGAAAGACACCATTCAGGGACTGCAAAAACAATCGAAACAATTCAACTATGAATATTTGTGTCATTATCCATTTGATACAGAGATATCACGATTACCATTTCCGCCATCCTTCGAAATCCCTAAGTTTGATAAATAAAAAAGCAAAGGCGACCCCCGTGAACATGTCAAGGAATTTTACATGCAATGTCAGGAAGTTGCATATCGAGACATGTACCTTTTACGATTATTCCCCCAAAGTTTAGGAGGACAAGCTTTAGACTGGTTTTTCCATCTTCCCAAAGGGTCGGTCACGACATTTGCAGACTTATCAGAGAAATTTTTCAAACATTTTTCCTATAACCTAGACTCAGAAATAACCATGCTTGATCTCTACAACACTAGGCAAAGGCCAAACGAAAATTTTTCCTCCTTTTTACAACAATGGCGTGGAATTGCAAGCCGATTTCCCTGCTCAATACCGAGAGACAACTAGTTAGCATTTTTGTCCCTAATCTCAATGTTGAATTATCATTCCACATGCAAATGCATTGTCTGAATAGTTTCAAGAATTCATCGAAAAGGGGACACAAATTGAAAAAGCCCTCATTTCTAAGGGCTTACTTAAAGCACCCTTTAGAGACCAACCTTATCAAGACACTCCTCAGAACCAGGACAAATCTAAATTCTTTAACTGGAATCGAAATATCATCAACGATGGCATTACTGATTCCCGCCATGTCCGAAATGTCCAAAACCATCCCACCAACACATTAAAATCTAAACAACCCATCATTATCCCTAGAAAGGAAGTTCCTTCTAGGGATCGATGAAGAGAGTTCACTCCTCTCGGAGAAAGTCTATCTAGTGTCTTTCGTCATTTGGAAAATGCTAATATGATTACATATCCCATTGTCAGACCCTTCAAAGAAGGAAAACCCAAACCAAATTGGTATAAAGACAATGAATATTGTGATTACCATCGCATAAAAGGGCACTCCACAGATAGATGCATGCAACTCCGCCATTACGTCCAAGACCTGATTGAACGTGGAGAGATAGAAGTTGAAAATACTTTTGAGACAAAAACACCTAATGAAAAACTTCACATGTTCAAAAATCCATTCCCTAACCATGATAACAATTCAAAAGATAAGGGTCAATCATCAAGTAATGTCGAGTATGACTCAGTCATTTCGACCATAGATTATGACCAAGACTTAGTGGCAACTATAAAGATCGGAATCGATGTGTGATCACCACTAGATAGAAAAAAATGTGAGTCCCTACGACAAAAATATCTGCCACTTCATCCCCAAAGATCACCTCCTAATCCTCCATCTAATTCCGCGCCAATTCCTCTCCACAACCTACGCCGTCATTTAATATTATCAAACAATTAGAGAAGACTCCCGCACAAATTTCAATCATGGAACTACTTAATTCTTCTCCCGCACTACAATGCATCCTTATGCAAACATTGAATAATGCTCGTGTCCCTGAGGACATCAATTCACAACAATTCCAGGCTTTAATTACACATCTTATAGTCCCCAATCCTATTTTATCTTTTGGTCCCGCTGACCTGCTTAATCCCAACATCGCTAATAATCATTCTTTATACATCGAGGGTTATGTAACTCATCGTAAAATCAAGTGTGTCTTAATCGACAATGGATCAACATTAAATATTTGTTCCATGAAAATTTTACATTGTCTAGGTTACACTGAAAATGATTTACAAAACAATATCATAACCATTCATGGGTATGATAATAGCGAAAGAAAGTCTGAAGGCACAATCACGTTGCCTCTCCAAGTTGGACCCATCACCTTAGACACGGTCTGTCATGTGGTAGATGTAGAAGTTGCATATAACATTCTTGTCGGCCGACCATGGATTCATGCCATGAAAGCCGTCCCATCAACATTCCACCAATGCATTAAGTTTCCTCATTTGGAAAAGGAATTTACATTACGTGCAGATCCCCAACCTTTTGAGTATTGTAGATTCCTCGAAGGATGGTATCGACATGATCACTATTGTCCATCAACAGATAAATATGCTCCACCTCATATAATCCCTAATGAAACACGCATTGATCCTGATACACTCCCTAACAATAATCTGAAACCATCATCTCATAACCAAAACACATTTTCCAATCCATTATCATCCGTTAGTCAACCACCTTCCACCAGTCCTCCTCCCACTAATCAATCATCTTCTTCCACTAATCAAGCTTCTTCTTCCAACAACAATTATTCTTCCACCACACCATCTTCTTCTTCACCTAGCCAATCTTCTTCATCCAACCACACCTCCTCTATTAAGATACCTCCTCCTGTGAATAACCAACCTTCATCCTTCAATCCACCCCCTTCTTCTTATAACCCATTCTCTTCATCTTTTAAGACTACCAAACTAACTTCCCCACCACATGAGGTACCTATTGGTCCCCCATCTCACACATTTAAAATCATTGACACAGGATGTGGTGAATATCAATTTCAAAAGATGGCAGACTCTTTTTATATCACCAAATCCCCACATAGCTATGGCAAACCTAACGCTCCACATCTAAGAATCCATCCCACTTACCAAATGGGTCAGTCATTTTGGAAAAAGTTTGGTTATCTTGACAACAAACATATTCCAAGTTCTTCATAATCTTGGTTATATAGTGACGACTTTGCTCCATGTTATGAGTCACCTCAATTTACCAAAGCTCACCACATAATGAAAAACATGCGATGACAGGGTAAAGGACTCGGTCCAAATGAACAAGGTCGTTTAGACCCGATAAATTACACACAACATCACGGTAAACATGGTCTAGGTTTCAAGGTGTTTGATGTTGCTCCCATAATAATTTCAAGTGACAATGATGACACCAGTTCTGATAATGACATCAGGTCTCCATGTAGTCTTTTTGAGGACCTCGCTAAAACACATCTTTCCTTTGAACATTTATCTATTAATGTCATCAATTTTGAGCCTACACATTTGAGTCTCATAGACCATGGCCAACCACATCATGCGGCCATGGACATGTTCCAAAATGATGAAGCCATCGAAGAATTCCTTAGAACTCGCGACCAAATCCCTACTTCCGACCATAGAAAAGGATTTGAAATCAATCTAAATGAATCAGCCTATTTTGGCGAAGAGATAAAATATTCAGATCCTTCACCCTCAGAAAATTTGGATCAAAAGTGCAAACAGAGGATATCCCATAGTCAAAACCTCACTGCCACCCTATCCACGTTCCAACAAACACCCGACACTGATGACCTACATCAACCATTAGCATCGTTCTCCAAAAAGAATACATCTAAAATGCTTGTAGAAGAAACAAAAGACATAAACATTGGCACCATTGAACTGCCAAAAATTTTACAACTTGGCATTAGTCTGTCTGACCAAGAATGCATGGAATTCACAACACTCCTTATTGAATTCCAAGATATATTTGCATGGACATATAAGGACATGCTAGGCCTAGACCCATCTCTTGTAGTACACCATCTTGTGGTACATCCGGATGTAAAACCTGTAAAGCAAAACTACGCAAAATGCATCCCCAAGTTGCATTGCTTGTCAAAGCCGAACTCGAGAAACTCTTGGAAGCTGACTTTATCAAACCTATTGATTATTCGGCATGGATATCTAACATAGTTCCCGTCACCAAGAAAACTCCCGGCATCAGAATATGCACAGACTTCTCGTGACATCAACAAGGCTTGTCCCAAAGATGACTTTCCCTTGCCAAATATAGACATGATTGTTGATTCTATGGTAGGCCATGAAATGCTCTCCTTAATGGATGGATTCTCTGGTTACAATCAAATACGTATTGCTGAAGGAGATCAACATAAAACGGCATTTACTACACCATGGGGCACCTTCTGTTATAAGGTCATGCCTTTTGGCTTGAAAAATGTTGGTGCCACCTATCAACGAGCAATGACTGTCATCTTCCATGACATGTTACATGATATCATGGAAGATTATGTTGATGATATATTAGCAAAATCTAAAACACGAATAGGTATCTCGTACATACCAAAAATTTAGGGTACTGCACCACCGGAACAACGTAACACGTGCCCCAATGATGATACAGGTCTCTTCGCAAAGTGTTTGGGATCCGGAAAAGCCCTCTAAATATGTGTTAACATCCCGCATGCCCCGCTTAGCCTCTGCGTGCTTTTTTTTTCTCTTTTCCCCTCTTTTTTTTTGTTTTTTGCTCTTGATTGAATGAAACCGCCGCCCGAGCGGTGGCGGCGGTCCTGTAACCGCCGCCCTGCTCAGGGCGGTGGTCCTTCACGCATTTTCCAGAATGCTCTTTTTAACGTGACTCACGTAATTTCAACGTTTACCAGCTTTTTTCACCGCCTTTGGCTTGCATTAATGATTCTGGTTCCCTGGAATAGTGTTTTGCCATTGTTTATAGTTTAGGTGATCAATTTGGTTTTTACCTTTGGGTGAATGAATTGCTATAAATAGTTGGCTTGTGCTCAAGCAAAGGGCCCTCAAAATTTTCCTCTGAATTTCTCATTGCAATAGATTAGTCTTTCATTTTGCTTAGAATTCTTAGCTTCATTCATTGCATGCTTAGTTAGTGTTGTCTTGTTGTTAGGAAGCCACATATCCATCTTGTGCAATTGTTGTTATCACTTCATCCAAATCAATTGGAATGGGATAGTTTGTTTTCAATAGGAAGCCATTAAAGTTGCAGGTTTTGTTCTTCAAACAGGATAGTTTCAGGTTTTGGACGTTTTATGTTGCATGACTCGTAATAAATCCCGCTAGGAATTGCATAAGCCAAGTTCTGTACTCTTGCGCTATCTCTCTCCTATTTGCATTATATTCAGTCTGTATCCTAAGTTGCCTTTGTCCCAATATCTACTTCTGTTGATGCTAGCACTACACACTTTTCTAGATCCACGTGAGCATGAAGGAGTGAGGAGATCACACTGAGGGGACAAAATCACACACACCATCGGATTCGCCACTATTCTGCAGAATCCAGGTTCTAGCTTTCAAAGTTCTAATTAGGAGCATATCAAATAGAGTAGCCAATCACTTTATTTTAGTCAATTTTACTTTCGATATTGCTGGGAAGCTGTGGGGATTGATAGTTTCTGAGAGACTATGATTCATTCCTCACTTCTGAGGTAGGATCGAGAGTCTTTCAAATAGATTAGATCAGTTATTTCATTGTTTAGAATAGATTTACAACTGCACATGCAAGTAGCTATACTCAGTTGCTTTGTTTGTTTTTAATTTGTCATTAAATTAGTTTTCAATTTCTAGATATTTTAAAATAGTTGCTCCTTCAATTTCATTCATATAAATTCATCAGAAAAACATAAAAATATAGAATTTATATATGTTATAGATATACTTCATATAGTTAATTTTACTTTGTTGCAATTAGATTTATATTGTTGCCTTTGTATGACAATCACGGGACCTAGAGAGCCCAGAGAATACGTATTCGAGCCAATCGTGCCCCAACCCAATCTCATCACAAGCAATAACTGATATTGATCAGAGTCTTAGGATCCAAGTCTTTCGAACAACGACAAACTTACAATGATCAGCTCACAGTTGAGCGGGTTGAATATAGAGGACGACCAAGCGCATACGTTTTGGTCAAGTCAGCCAAACTACAGATTACCATAGATAACTATTCACATGACTGTAGAAGGGCTTGAAAGAGAGAAAACGTTCGGTTGTGATCCTTTGGTCCCACAACCAGACACAGGAGATACTCTCACAGACATAGATACTAGTTTAAGAATTCAGGTTGCAAGAACGCCCGTGAGATACTCTGAGAAGATCGCACAACTATTAATTCTGAATATAGAGGCCGAGAAGGCATATGACTATTGGGTACTAGGGATTAGAGACTGATTCCGCACATGACCATAAGCAGTCTACAACAACCACGAATCTACGGTTGTGACCCACAAATCCCACAACCCAACGAGTCCACAGGTCAATCTGACGTTGATGCTGGCCTACGCACATTAATATTCAGATCTACTCCACTTCCACCTATCATCATCGAACAGTTATCCTTGTTAGACATAGTAGCTAATGAAGCTAAGGAGTTCTAGACTAGGCCAAAGAATCACCCATAGAGTCAATTATATTTACCATCCACCCTATGACCTTATCTGGAGACATACACGAAACTATCCTGGTCATTTTCCACGTATTCCACAACCCATAGACCGAATCACGCCAGAGCTCAATATTGATTGGAGCCTTCGAGCAGTCATCCTCGCGATCGATCTATCACACCAGTTCAAGTTAGGAGGGCTTTATTTGCCTTAGATTCGTAATTTCCACTAGTGTGCGTCGAAGACATCAGATTGCCTAACTAGTTTGTCTGCATCCCACGCATATTCAATCCCCACTGGTTGTCTCGGCACGACCTCGGGAGGTCGGGTGAGGAAAGGTTACTTGTAGATTCCCATGCTCGCTTGTCACTTTTCCATCATACAAAATTGGTGAACCCGACGTGAACAAACAACTATTTCACCATCTACACCTTCTCTTTTAGTGTTTTGTCTTCTTTCATCCACCTTCGCTCTTTCCCATTATTCTATGGGTATTCATATACCCCCGAATATGTCGGGATTCGATGCATACGGTAGACCTCTCCTAGGTCTTGAAGCATACTACGCTCAATTGAATAGACAATCATCACCCTCACTCTCAGTATGGGGTGACAATTATTCAGCCAACCGGTTGTCAACACAAACTCCACCTCCAAGGATCAGATATAGCTCATCCTTCCAAACAGAGGAGTTGGATCAGCTCGCTCAAACACAACAAACAGAGCCTTCAGGCTCGAACAATATGACGTTCACAGGAGAATCTGGTTCATCTCCTTAGATACTACTTAGACCACAAATTAGTAGACAATCAGACCCATACCTAGGTTTAGATGATGAACATTCAGTACATTATGTCAGGAATGAACAACGCTCTCGGAGTATGTACCCACCTATAGGGAATTTACAAACACAACCCGAGGTCTCTTTTCAAGAAAATACCTCCATGCCACTACATATAGGAAATGCCCTCGGGGAAACTTGGTAGGGCAACGATCAGTTCATAGCAGGATATCACATGCCTATACAACACCATGATATACAACAAATTCCGCTAAAGCAAAATACCGTGACTTCACCAAATGAAGTCATTTCAACGTTAGTAGAAAAAGTGAGGGGGTTAGAACTTGCTCAGGAAAATCACCATTCTCAACTCATGTAGGTAGGAAATTCTAATCCTAGCCAAATAGACCTCCTCACAGGAATAGGCACATTAGGCATGACCCCTCAGTATTCACAACAAACCCCAGCAAGAACCGCCATTTCTAACACCATTCTGACACCTCCCGGTCTAGTACAAAATAATCCATTCTTGGACAATACCCCTTCATATTTAAACATGTACTCCAAATCACCACAAGGGGATATATTCTCCTCTCCCGGCATGGTTGCTCAAACACAGGGGTTTCCTTATGCCCCCGCCAATGCATACGCTATGCCATATCAACAACCCATTCCATCTCCACACCTCGCAGGCACCATCAATGGTCGAAACCTATGCGATAGGGACATATTCAGAATACTTGAAAGAGCCTTTAGATTTCACCATACAAAGCATCATGCTTCCAAGACCTCTTCCCGATTTTCCCAAATACAAAGGTGAGGGAGATCTAAATGCACATATCAAGGCTTACGCCATAGCCATCCGAGAACTACTCCCTTGGGATGGGGTTGTTGCTAAAATATTCCCCAAAACTTTGGAAGGCATCACTCTCGATTGGTATTATAGAATACCTGAGGCTTCCATCCATTCATTCAAGCAACTCGTTTCAGAGTTCATCAAGGCATTTGACATGAACAAACTATTAAGAACAGGAATCAGGGAATTATTGCACATTAAGCAGGAACACAATGAATCTGTCACTCATTTCATCCAGAGATGGCATACAGTTCTTTATTCTTCAGCCAGTGCTCCGAATATGGACCAAATGGAACTATGTGATTTATTCCTTCATTCTCTTAGCAGAGAAGTGAAGGAAGAAGTCCAGAAGTTCCCACTAAGGACTTACGATGAAGTACTTGAGAGCGCTCTCCGAATAGATCAAGCGGCAATAGATAGCGGTCGTAAGACGTATGGAACAAACGGGAGGTTAATCACCTCCAACCAGAATACTACGACTTATCCAACTACCACAAATATCAATCAAGGACCTAAAATCCTCAATAAAAATCATGGAGTGACAACAGATGGAGTAACTGATCAGGCTAAAAAGGTAAACGTTGTGAATACGCCACCGCTAATAAACAACCAACGAAACAACAACTTTACCCCAACAATCAATGCAGTGGATTTTAATCATCCACAATAACAACAACAACAACAATGGCGAAACCTTACACAGGGTTCAAGCCAAAACTCAACTGGATATCAAAACCAGAATCAAAACCAAAAACAACAAATGTAAAACTTTAATCCTAATAGCAACGGTTTGATCAGAGTTTTAGGCCACAATATACACCAAACCAACAAACTAGGAATTACAATCCTAATTCATATTGTGGTTTTCACAAAATCGAGGCCATGACACTAGAACGTGCCGTGACTACAATAAATTCATGCAACGCTTGCCAGAAGAACAAAGACAACTTTTCATAGATATGTTCTTGGCAGATCCTGCGTCACCGCACCAAATACTTTTACAGGGGTAGTTTCCCCTCAAAATGCACCCCTTAAAATCTTCAATGATCCGCTCCCAAATCACAACAACAACAGGTTAAATCCGAATGGGACAAACAAGGGTGTAATGACAGGAAACAACGATCATGAAGCCTCAACTTCACTAAATCCATTAGTTGCGCCACAATTAGGAAGTCAGCCGCGACCCAAGATAGTTGGTTTAGTGGAGTTAGACGCCAAACTACCCATAGAAGTTGTAACCAGGACACGAGAGTATTCCTCTCAGCCAAGTCCAAGGTACCTGCCAGAAATAGATAACATCCAACAAATAGTCGAAAAACCCGTGGGTGCCTATGATTTAATTAGTGATCTAACAAAAACCTTCTCACACATTTCATTCCTAGACTTACTGAAGAACTCCCCTGCTCACAGGGCTGCTCTTTTAGAGGCATTAGGTTTGGGTCATTTAGTGAACATCACTCCACCCCCCGAAACACAGGTAAACCATATAGACTTTGATATCCACCCTCCGGGGCAGCCGGACAGGGATACCGAGTTTATATTCGAAATAAGAAAAATGCCAACAGATGCTGAGATGGCACGCAGAGGCGACCCGACCTTACATTTGCAAGTATGGGTTTATAATAATTATGTGAAACGAGCAATGGTTGACGATGGGGCAGCAGTCAATATAGTCCCTTTCTCTTTCCTCCAAAAGCTAGGGTATGGAGAAACGAATTGTTCCACGACTCAAAATACATTAAGAGGCTATGATAGCCTTAAAGCCACGTCAATCGGAACTATAATACTACCGGTCACCTTAGGACCCAAAACAATTCTGACTGAGTTTTATATTATAGATTGGGAAACCAACTATAATATGATCCTTGGCCGACCATGGATACACCGTATGAAGGCAATCCCTTCTATGTTATTTCAAGAAGTAAGATTCTTGCATTTAGGAAAGGTGTTCATAGCCAAAGGTGATCCAAAACCATTCGATGTACACCTAGCTGACCTAAAGAAAAGACCAGGCGTTCACTCGGAATTTGAACTCCCAACAAACCAACTTAATAAACCCACCGACACAAAGCCGGAAGAAAAGTTGGTACCTACAACAGATCTTGAAACTATGAGCCTAGTCAAGATGACCCCAGCCCTCAAGGATGAGGCTAACATTATAGAAATAGTATCATTAGGAACTACTGCAAAAATTGTTGAGTTGCTAGAACAGGATCTACCAATGTTCTTACCATTTGATTCTGTAGGCATGGGATATACCCTAGGTGTTGGTTCTCTCCCAGCAGAGGATCTCTGCATGGTGGAAGTAGAAGATATTAACACAACAAATATCCCAACATCCATATTCCCAAGTAAAATATTGGACTCTCCATTTTGATGGAGCTAGATGTCGTTATGGAGCTGGGGCGGGTGTAATCTTTACTTCTCCGAGGGAAAGGTCCTACCATTTTCCTTTAAACTAAACTTCAAATGTACAAACAATGGCACTGAGTACGAAGCCCTCCTCCTTGGCCTCATCTTAGCTAAGAGGATCGGTGCTAATAATATCAGGGTGTTAGGAGACTCACAATTGGTAGCAAACCAAGTCACTGAGGTATATGAAACCAAAGCCGAGCACTTACAACTCTACAAAACAACTGTATTGAATTTAAGCAAGGAGTTTGACTTCATATCAATTGAAGCAATCCCACGAGAACAAAATCTTCTCGCCGATTCAATAGCAACCTCAGCGTCATGCTTCACTCCAAACAGTGAGTTGGAAAATACCCATTTTATGGTATCCCTTCGTACCGAACCATTAGTGAAACAAATGTCAAGCCCTCATTTAATGAACAGAGATGAGAACAAATCTACTATCCTAGACCACATTGATAGTGAGACAACCACTCTTGATTACTTAAACGCCTATGCAATGTTACATCTCACCCATCACACAGTAGATTTATCCTTGATCCTACATTCATCTTCCTACTTCGGGAATCCCATGACAGAGCTTCCCCCACAAAAGGAACTCAACATATACACAGTCGAGAATGGAGACGAGCTGGAACTACCTCCAGCCCCACCTAAGTTTGAAGAAGGTAACGCTTCTCTAATCGAAGAAACAATTGATATTAACATCGGAACGGAAGATGAACCAAGGATATTGAAGTTAGGATCCTCGTTAACTCCATTAGAAGTAGAAATACACACTCGGATCCTCAAGGAACATCAGAAGGATTTTGCATTTAATTATAAATAAATGATAGGGGTTACACCACACATTGCGGTGCACAACCTCGTCACTAAATCAGATGCAAAACCGATTAAACAAAAATTGAGACCAATGAAGCCCAAGGTAGCTCTCATGGTGAAAGAGGAGGTAATGAAACTCCTCCAAGTAGGATTCATCAAACTAGTCAATTACTCTCAGTGGGTATCTAATATCGTTCCCATTCTCAAAAAGAATGGGAAGATACGCATCTGCATAGACTTCCGGGACATTAACAAAGTCATGTCCTAAGGATGACTTCCCATTACCATCCATAGATGTCATTGTTGACGTAACAGCTAGATTTGAGCTTTTGTCTCTCATGGATGGATTCTCAAGATACAATCAAATCAGAATATCCGAACAAGATCAAGCTAAAACCACGTTTATAACTCCTTGGGGAACTTATTGCTATGTTGTTATGCCATTCGGTCTCAAGAACGTTGGTGCTACATACCAGCGGGCTATGACATATATATTTCATGATCTTATTCATAAAATTGTGGAATCCTACGTAGATGACTTGTTGGCCAAGGCCAAGAAGCGTTGTGACCATCCGGAAGTACTTCACATCATTCTTTCACATCTAATAGAATACGGGGTCACGCTAAATCCAGAAAAATGTATCTTTGGCGTAACAGGGGAAGCTCCTAGGTTACATTATATCGTCACGCGGGATTGATGTTGACCCAACCAAAATTAGGGTTGTTCTCAAAATGGTCCCACCTTCGGATGAATCTGGAATCAGGTCATTTCTCGGAAAGCTGGGTGCAATCCAGAGATTCATCCCAGACTTAAGCTTCGCCATTCATCCAATCAACAATCTACTCAAAAAAATTATAGTATTGATTGGACCGAAGACTGCAATGAAGCTTTCGACGCAGTTAAGCATTTCTTGTTATCACCACCTACGCTAATGCCACCTAAGCCAGACCGCCTGTTAATTTTATATTCGCAAGCCACCAATGTCTCGCTAGCCTGTATGCTGGCTCAAGAAGACGATGACAAGAGAGAACACGTGATCTATTTCATCAGCCGAACATTTCTCAACTATGAAACATGTTATACACAGGCAGAACAAGAATGCCTTGCCATAATTTTCGCAACCAAATGCTTAAGACATTATATGCTAAATCAAGAAACAAGGGTCATTGTCAAAACAGACCATTTACAAACTTTCCTCACACAAGGGTCCTTGTCTAAGAAGGTCGGACGTTTTATAACCTTAATGGGTGAATTTGAATTAACATTCGTAAATCAAAAATCCATTAAAGGACAAATCATCGCAGATTGGTTAGCTGATAACCCACTAGACAGAGGCAATCTAGTAGATCTGGACTTTCCTGATGAATGCGTATACTACATCGAAACCAGACCTCCTATCTTTGAATGTCCTTGGTATACCGATATTATTAATTATATCATGGACCATACGTATCCAGAAGGTGCTACCGCAACAAAGAAGGTGGTTATGCATTATCGTAGCTAAATACGTCATTATAGAGTAGGTGCTCTATCATAAAGCATTCGATGGAATGCTTCTAAGATGTGTCGACACAGAAGAATCCAAGAAGATTCTCCATGAATCTCACAGTGGAATGTGTGGAGGCCACTTCGGTGGCCATGCCACGCTCATAAAATACATCGATGGGCTATTTCTAGCCTACTCTAGAACACGACGTAGTAGAGTTTGTACGAAGGTGTCATAAGTGCCAAGAATTCTCCCACGAGATCCACATGCCGGCACAAGCTCTACAACCAATCGCTACTCCATGGCCCTTTTCTACGTGGGGCCTAGATTTAATAGGGAAATTCTCTCCCTCATCTACTGACGAGCCATAATTTCATAATCACAGCCACCGAATATTTTACCAAGTGGGTAGAGGCCATGCCTCTTACTACTGTACCGGGTTCTGTAATCGCCAAGTTCATCTTAAACCAAATCATTTGCAGATACGGTGTCCCGCAAATCATTATCTCGAGATAATGGGACTTCTTTTAAGAATGATGAAGTTTGTGAATTGTGTAATAAATTCAAAATAAGCCATCATACGGCCTCCTTGTATTACCCCAAGCCAATGGATAGGTGAAGCAACAAATAAAATGTTAAAAGCCATTCTCCTTAAAACGGTGAAAGAAAACAAACGAGATTGGCATTTGAAGTTATATCCGGCCTTATGGGCCCACCAAACCTCAATAAGAACACCAACAGGAGTGACTCCTTTCTCGCTAGTATTCGGGGCAGAAGCAGTTCTCCCACTTGAGGTTGAAATACCTAGTCTCCGTATCTCATTACAAGGGATCCTGGATGAAGATGCTTACAGAGAAGCACGTCTTTCCCAACTAGAAAGCCTAGATGAAGCTAGGTTAGATGCCGAACAATGGCACAGAGTCTATGCTGACCGGATGTGCCGGCAATATAACAAGAAGGTCTATGAATGAGACATATATGAGGGTGATCTGGTTCTAAGGCTAGACAGTCGGATCGATAAAAAGACCGGTGCGAAGGAAGGAAATTCCGGCCCAAATGGTTGGGCCCATACCGAGTCACGAAAGACTATGGAAATGGTGCATACCTCTTATGTACACTAGAAGGTGAGGAATTTGGCGAAACAATCAATTCCCTACACCTTAAATGATTCTACGCGTAAGTAGCTGACATTATTTATATAATTATATCTACATTGCATCTTCATATAGTTAGGATCATTTTGTCCACTTGTTTTGTACAACTTTGTGATCGAGGAATTTATTCTTAAAAAAAGCAATTCATTACAAACTTCTGATGGTTTTGGCGTAAATACTCTAATCATACTTCTTCATTTCCATGATATCATCAAACTATTTCGGAATCATTTCATCAAACAAAGTTAGATATGACAAAGTCTTAATGGTAACCATACCAAGATCTGCATGCTTGTTCTCACTTTTGGTTTCTTCTTAGGATAGGTGTCTTGCCTATGGTCTGTTCTAGAAGCTTCATCGTGTCACATCTATCCCATATGAATATCTCTTTGGAAGTAAGAGCATGTTGACATTTTACTCAAACAAGCAAGTCAAGTATACATCAAACAAAAAAATTTAAATTTACACATTTCCTTGCCCCACCAACCTTTGGTGATGAGCTTGCATCTCTTACTAGTGACGTAGGGTTGGGAAAGGATGGAAATGCCCTTACTCGCCTATGCCTTTCCTAAGGTGATAAACCCACGCTTCTTACTAGTAGCATGGGGCAAGGTGTGGGGGGTCCTCTTGACAAACAAACATAAAAGGTCATAAACAAACAATTCAAATCTTGAAGTCTTGAGTCAAAAACAAATGAATCGGATGTCCAAAATTCTAAGAGAATTAAAAATCCTAAAACCCAGATTTTGTCTACCATGTGGCCATCTACGGATCTAAGTCTAGATAAACTGCAAGGCAAGTTGCATCCCAAACTATGGAGTCACTCAAGTGGAGTACGCTTGTAGCATCCTAATTTGGTTCCACCAAAGCTTTGTCTATATTTCATCACTATCATTTCAACATATTTCACAACTTGTGCCCTTTCTAGCTCTCGGTGATGAGCCATCGCATCTTACTAGTTGTGGGGTTAGGAGAGGGGCAAGTCTATCTGCTCATCATACTGGCTTGTCTTCACCACTTTGCCAAAATAAATATGAAGTATCCAAAATTGCTTACAAAAACTAAAATTCAAAATCACATCGTGTCTACATTATCATATATCAGCATCATGAAATACAAAAAGAAGGTTAACATTTGTATCATTTGTTCTCCATTGCATACATTCTAAAAATTATATAAGCATACATCATAGTTTACATGTGGAAACAGAAATGGAAGCAGAGGTCATAGATGCCAAGAGTCTGATACAAAAAGAGTATATATATATCAATGGTCAAAATTCCTGTACAATGCCATCATGTGCTAAGCATGGTCAAAACGCTCAAAGAGCCCGGGAAATACAAATGAATCATACAAAATCTAAGAGAGCCAAGTGGCTTCTCAACCCCTATGAGATCCCTCTGAAGGTGCACGCCCACGTCTAGGACTCCGGCTACGCCGGCGCTCTGAGTGCACGGAGGGCTCACGATCCCGAGGGGAAGCTACGGTCTCGCCATGAGAATGACTCCTCATCAAGTGCTCTGCTGTCCTATACCCTGCCAGCTTAGTATGGAGGGTAGATACCATCCTAGCCACATGCCAAATGGGGGCAAAGACGTCGGTATGTCTACCAGCTGCTGAGGGCTCCCCTGCATCCACAGATAGCTCTGCACGGGTCCTCTCCATGGGGATCATCAAGGTATCGGTGCATACCCTGTGAATCAGGTCTCGCCACTCATCGGTGGTCTCTGCAAATAAAGGAGAAAATGAATTAGAAATAAAACAAAAGATAAACACAAGTTTAAACAATAGGAGAGGTGGTAATTAAAGCAAGCAATCCTAACTCAAAGCAAAGGGAAGATAACTTACTCGGGTCACTAGGCCTCTAGGATGGATCTCTAGGGTTAGCACCTGCCACAGATGCCACCACTGACTGAGGTGCTCCCCACGTGGCTGGAGTGATGTAGCATCCCACAACGGACTCATCCTCCCCACCATGGCCCTGGGAGAGTGGCTCCTCTGAAACTAGAGTCACCCTCTCTCGCACTCGCTTCTCCTCCCCGCCTGCATGATGTCCTGAGTATCATGCCACTTAGGATCACTATCAACCTCTCCCCCTGACTTGCTTTCCTCGGCCTCAGTCTCCTCCTCAGTCTCTCCCCCTGTGAACTCCTCGAACTCGGAGTCTATGTCGATGGGGTCGTCACTAATGTGGGCGGGACCCTGCAGAAATCTAAAGTAAGTGTGCCTAAGGAGCACCGGCTCTCCTCGGGAAAATAATACCGCCTCGCTGTAATAGGAATGCCAGGGGTAACAACTATCCAACCACACGGCCTCTAGGACCCCCTTTGGGCCTCTCGAATCGGCAGATATCGGCACTACTGGGAAGCATGCCCATGTAAGGTAGGCCAAACTGCTGAGGAACTCGGCCAAAGGGGTGTATCTCCACTCACCCTACTCTGTCAATGAGCTGCCCTGTGGTGGAGCAGGAAATCAAGGTAAGAGCCTCCTCGCCCCATAAACTGTCATGGCCTGATATGGTGTGGCCTCCATGTCATCAGTGGTCAGCAAAGCAACTGGCTGGTGAGGTGCTCTGAGCACCGACATATCTGTCCATCTGGCTACCCTCACAGCTCCGAGATCTGCCACCTCTACACCTCTGCCATAGGGAATGAAGCACTCGTAAACCTAGCTCATAACTAGGGTCGGGTGGCTCAAAGACTGCCCCTGTAAATGGACTACCCTGTACAAGTCATGGTAGGTAGTCCCAAGTATATCTACTCCCCAGGCATAAATCCGGCCATGTCCCTCGATCTGTGCAATGATGGGGGACCAACAATATAGTAGTGTGTCTCCTCCCTTGTCCCCGATCAATCTCGAGGCAAGGATCCCCATAATAGCCTGGCAAATCAAGGGGATGGGCAAGCTAGGAATAGACCAAACTCTCACCCCCTTCTTCGAACCAGTGGAGATAACTGCATCTCCCATGTAAGAGGCCCACTGTGCTATCTGGGCCCGTGAACCTGCTGTCTCAAGAGTGAGTCGTCTCCCGATGATCGGGACCCCTAGGATACGGTAAACATCCTCCAAAGTGATGGTCCACTCACCTCGGACCCCTGGTAATCGGAAGGTGTTCGATCAGCATCCCAATAGGAAAATAAGTCACAAAGAATGTGACTGGATGGTGCAACATGTGGGACGCGTGATATACGTAGTATCCCGGCCCTCTGAAGAGTGTCCTCCTCATCCTGAGAAAGGGCATCTAGTACTACTGGGAGCCAGTCACACTCTCTCTCTCGACTCCACCGAATGTACTCCTCCCTCGCCTGCATACACCCAAAAACACACAAAACAGAGCAAGTTAGCATCCAAGTGACATTAGAAAAGTCATGAAAACACATAGAAATGCTAAAAATGCAAAACCAATTTCAAACAAGTGTCCTTTTGACATTCTGTGAAGAACCGCCACCCTGAGCAGGTGGTGGCGGTTTCGTAACTGCCACCCTGAACAAGGCGGCAGCGGTCGTGTCCCGAAAACCCACGCGGGTTTTATATCCTAAAAAGGCCTAAAAACACCAAAAAAGGACCATTTTAACTAAAAACAAAGCCTACCCAAGAGCCCCCCCTAGATGGACCTTTTGAACCTAACATTTTAAAAAATAACCCCCCACGACAAAGATTTTAGCATTTTAAAATTAAGGGGTGAAAATGATAAATTGAGGAAAACTAACATGTGATCTCGCGGGATGATGTTCCACTCGCGGAGGCATGATCGCTATCCTGTCACAAACGTTTTGACTCTACTCTCGTAATAAACCGTCACCATGGGTCCCAGAGCTCAGAATCAATCAAATCAACATGCGCAAATGAATAGGAAATGGGCCCACTTTCATATATATAGCAACCTGACGATTTTGACGCATTTTTTTTTTTTAATCCCCTTTTCACAGGTTTAGAGCGCCGATGTAGGTAAGTTCTTACCCTTGCACAAATGGTACGTCCTCATTTCCCATTATTTTAGCGTTTATTTTCCGATCTATTTTGTCTATCTGCACTTGATTCCTCTTTTCATTTTGCAGGTGGCGGGAATTTTGGATGGCATCATTTCGACACACGGACGTATCAGGTATAACTTCCAACCTCCCATTTCGGGACCGCCATACTCGGACCCACCGTTTTACGCCTCTTTATGGCTAAAACGCTTCTCCGAGGGGGCAATATGTACGTACCCAAAATTGTAGGGTACTGCACCACCGGAACAACGTAACACGTGCCCCAATGATGATACAGGTCTCTTCACAAGGTCTTCGAGATCCGAAAATCCCTCTAAATATGCGTTAACATCCCGTATACCCCGCTTAGCCTCTGCGTGCTTTGTTTTTCTCTTTTCCCCTCTTTTCTTTGCTTTTTCTCTTGATTCTGAAACCGCCGCCCGATCAAGTGGCGGCCTCATGATTTTCCGAATCGCCTGCCGAGTAAGGCGGCGGTCCTATAACCACCACCTTGCTAATGTGGTGGCGGTCCTTCACGTGTTTTCCAAAATGCTCTTTTTAATGCGACTCATGTAAATTTCAATGTTTACCAGCTTTTTTTCACCGCCTTTGGCTTGCATTAATGATTCTGGTTCCCTGGAATAGTGTTTTGCCATTGTTTATAGTTTAGGTGATCAATTTGGTTTTTACCTTTGGGTGAATGAATTGCTATAAATAGTTGGGTTGTGCTCAAGCAAAGGGCCCCTCAAAATTTGCCTTTGAATTTCTCATTGCAATAGATTAGTCTTTCATTTTGCTTAGAATTCTTAGCTTCATTCATTGCATGATTAGTTAGTGTTGTCTTGTTGTTAGGAAGCCACATATCAAAGTTCTAATTAGGAGCATATCAAATAGAGTAGCCAATCACTTTATTTCAGTCAATTTTACTTTCGATATTGCAGTAAGGAAGCTGTGGGGATTGATAGTTTCTGAGAGACTATGATTCATTCCTCACTTCTGAGGTAGGATCGAGAGTCTTTCAAATAGATTAGATCAGTTATTTCATTGTTTAGAATAGATTTACAACTGCACAGGCAAGTAGCTATACTCGGTTGCTTTGTTTGTTTTAAATTTGTCATTAGATTAGTTTTCAATTTCTAGATATATTAAAATAGTTTCTCCTTCAATTTCATTCATATAAATTCATCAGAAAAACAAAAAAATATAGAAGTTATATATGTTATAGATATACTTCATATAGTTAATTTTACTTTGTTGCAATTAGATTTATATTGTTTCCTTTGTATGACAATCACGGGACCTAGAGAGCCCAGAGAATACGTATTAGAGCCAATCGTGCCCCAACCCAATCTCATCACAGCAATAACTGATATTGATCAGAGTCTTAGGATCCAAGTCTTCCGAACAACGACAAACTTACAACAGATCAGCTCACAGTTGAGTGGGTTGAATATAGAGGACGACCAAGCGCATACATTTTGGTCAAGTCAGCCAAAATATAGATTACCATAGATAATTATTTGCATGACTGTAGAAGGGCTTGAAAGAGAGAAAATGTTCGGTTGTGATCTTTGGTCCCACAACCAGACGCAGGAGATACTCTCACGAGCACATAGATACTAGTTTAAGAATTCAGTCAGCAAGAACACCCGTGAGATACTCTGAGAAGATTACACAACTATTAATTCTTGAATATAGAGGCCGAGAAGGCATACGACTATTGGGTACTAGGGATTAGAGACTGATTCCGCACATGACCATAGTAGGTCTACAACAACCACGAATCTACGGTTGTGACCCATAAATCCCACAACCCAACAAGTCCACAGTCAATCGATCGCGTTGATGCCTGGCCTACACACATTAATATTCGATCTACTCCACTTCCACCTATCATCATCGAACATAGTTATCCTTGTTAGACATAGCAGCTAACGAAGCTAAGGAGTTCTGGACTAGGCTAGAGAATCACCCATAGAGTCAATTATATTTACCATCCACCCTATGACCTTATCTGGAGACATACACGAAACTATCCCAGGTCATTTTCCACGTATTCCACAACCCATAGACCGAATCACGCCAGAGCTCGATATTGATTGGAGCCTTTGAGCAGTCATCCTTGTTGATCGATCTATCACACCAGTTTAGGTTAGGAGGGCCTTCTTTGCCTTAGATTCACAATTTCCACTAGTGCACATCGAAGACATCAGATTGCCTAACTAGTTTGTCTGCATCCCACGCATATTCAATCCCCACTGGCTGTCTCGGCACGACCTCGGGAGGTTGGGTGCAAGGAAAAGTTACTTGTAGATTCCCATGCTCACTTGTCACTTTTCCATCGTACAAGATCAAGTATAAGGTTCTGCCTTAACCCAAAGAAATGTGTGTTTGGACTAACCTCTGGTAAATTATTAGGGTTTATTGTCTCACAAAGAGGCATAGAAGTGGATCCTGCCAAAGTCAAAGCCATTATGGAAATGCCTCCTCCTCAAAACCTAAAACAATTATGCAGTCTTCAGGGAAAGATACAATCTATTCGGCGTTTCATATCATACTTGGCTGACAAGTGCCATCACTTTAATCAGTTGCTCAAGAAAGATGCACACTTTCACTGGAACCACGATTGCCAAGACTCTTTTCTAAGTTAAAAGAATACCTCTCTAGTCCACTTGTTCTTATGTCACTAGTTGCCGATAAACCTATGTTGCTTTATACATCTGCCATTGAACATGCCATAGGAGCTCTACTAGCACAACATAATGATCAAGGAAAAGAACAAGTCTGTATATTACCTTAGTCGAACACTTATTGAGCATGAAGTACGTTATTCCCAAATCGAAAAAGTATGCTTAGCGGTCACCTTTGCATTCCATAAGTTACGTCATTACTTGCTCAATCACACAACTAAGTTGATTGCCAAAATTGATCCTCTCAAGTATTTGTTGTCTAGACCCATTCTCACAGGAAGAATGTCTAGTTGGGTCGTATTACTTAGTGAATTCGATGTCAAATTTGTTCCACAAAAAGCAATTAAAGGACAAGCCCTTACCGACCAACTTGCCGAGGCACCCCTTCCTGGCACAGAACCACTTCAGTTTTCTTTTCCTGATGAAGATATTCTACACATAAACAACGCGCCGACTTGGACTCTATTTTTGATGGATCCTGTAATCTCCATGGCTCGGGGGCTGGTATTTTTCTTATCACACCAAAGTGGACATGTTATCCATAAATCATTTCGCTTAGCATTCCCATGTACCAACAATATCGCGATAATATGAAGCTTTCATCGCGAGGATTAAAACTTCCTATATCTTGGAATCTTACGTAATTAGTCAGTATTCAAGGTGATTCTTTACTTATCATCAAGCAAGTTACCGATGAATACCAGGTCAAGGATGAAAAACTTATCCCATATAAATGCATGGTGGATAGTCTTCGAAGCTATTTTCAATTAATTAGCTTTGATCAAATTCCCAGAATTCGTAATAAATCTATCGATGTTATGGCAACCATCGGATCCCTATTAGAAATTACATCTAGTCAACCCCAGGCACATTTTCTCGTTGAACATCTCTTAATGCCTGCCTATGATCTTCCTGAAAACACTATGGTATGTGAGATCGTGGGTCCGAATAACCCTTGGTACCATGATCTTTATACCTTCATTCGTGATAAAACATTTCCTGCCGACATGAAACCAATGCATAAACGTGCTTTAGCACAACGTGCTTCTCATTACACCATTTTAGCAGAAACTCTTTATAAATGAGGATATGATGGCACCCTACTCCGATGTCTTAATCAGGAAGAATCCTTGAGTGTCTTAGCTGAAGTCCATTCTGGTATCTGTGGAGCACACACGAATGGTATCGCCTTAGCCAAGAAAATCCTACGAGTTGGATATTATTGGCCCACCATGGAAAGTGACGCATGTCATTTTGTCAAATGTTGTCAAGCATGTCAAAAGCATGGAAATCTTATCCATGCACCTTCCCAGGCATTACAATCGATAACCACACCATGGCCCTTCTCTCAATGGGGACTTGACCTCATTGGTAAAATCAGACCAACATCTTCCGATGGACATAAGTTCATCATTACCGCTACCGATTACTTCACTAAATGGGTAGAGGCTATGCCTCTCACTTATGTTACCGGTAGCCAAATATCGAAATTTATTTTCAATAATCTCATCTGTCGATTTGGTATTCCATCCGCTCTGGTTGCAGATAATGGCAAATCATTTAAAAACCAGGATGTAAAAGACCTAGCCAAACGTTTTCACATCAAACTTAAATGGTCCACTCCATACTACCCTCAGGGAAACGGTCAAGCAGAAGAAACCAATAATACCTTAAAATTCATCATGGAAAAGATTGTCAACACCCATGGATGTAATTGGCATACTCAAATTTACCCCGCTCTTTAGGCTTACCATACATCTTACCACACGCCTACCGGAGCCACCCCATTTTACCTATTGAGATAGAACTCCCATCCTTGAGGATCTCCCTTAAAGATGTAATTAATGAGGATGAATACCGATAGTCATGGCTTCAAGAGCTTGAGCTTCTCGATGAAAAATGACTTAATGCTCTCAATCATCTTCAAGTCTATCAAAACCGACTGCAACGTAGTTATCATAAAAAGGTAAGACCCAGAGAATTCGAAATTGGTGACATCGTTTTAAAAGAAAATCAAAAGAATACCACTAAAGAACGAGAAAAACAAGGCAAATTTGAGCCTAATTGGTTAGGACCCTATGTAATCACAGCTAAATTTGGATCTGGAGCCTATAAATTGGCCACTGCAGATGGTCAAGATCTTGATGAACCAATGAATGCAGTTCATTTAAAGAAATTTTATCCTTGAGATGTTCACTATTTCAGATACAACGTGTACATTGTTCCTTTTGTCTTTCTTATCTCTGAATAATTTAAATTTATTCATTTCCATTGGCAGATATTTTATTTATCATCATGAGACAAGTGTTAGTATAAATCCTATTAAGTTTGTGAGCGTCATACTTCTTCCACTTTCAGTCACTTTCCTCTATGGTCATACCTAGAAGCTTACTAATGGTAATATATTCCCTTCAAATACATTCTCTCTTTCATAACAAAGCTCTAAACTTTGTTACCCAGTTCGTTTGGTCGTCCATCTCAGTCTTCGGTGTTGAACCCTCGCGTCCTACTAGTCGTGTGGGGCTGAGATTGGGGGCAGATGTTTCTTCCCAAATACAAAGCACTATTGTAAAAAATCCATCAATTCAATAACTTATGAATAATTCATTGTCACATCTTTCGTCCTTCATAGTCTTTGGTGTTGACCCCACACTTCTTACTGGTAGTGTGAGAGTGGGAATGGAGGAAGGTGCCCTTACTTGTCTACGTCTTGTCTTTGGTGATAAACCCTTGCCTCTTACAAGTGGCATGGGGCAAAGCGTAGAGGGTCATTCTCATACAAGCATAAAAACATTGCAAAATATTCAAGAAAAACAAAAACAAAAACAAAAAGACAAAAAGGAAATTCACTTGCCTATATTTTGCCTTCGGTGATGAGCCCTTGCTTCTCACTAGTAGCATGGGGCAAGGCATAGGGAGTCATTTCAAAAATACAAAATCTTACAGTGCTTACAAATTATAGAATCCCCAAACACGTAATTTAGATGCCTAAGTGAAGAGAGAACTATCCCTTAACCTCATATCTTACTAATCAGCAGGCCACATAACTGTCTAAGTCTAGCACGTGACTCATAAAGTGAAAGCCATTTTTGAAATTGGTTCAGTACCGTTATGAAGAATGGAGTCACAATTTCCCAAAGGGATTGTTGTTAGCATTTGTCTCTATATTCATTATCTACCTCTTGTGTCCTTCTTGATTCTCGGTGATGAGCCCACACATCTTACTAGTTGTGTGGAGTCAAGAATGGAGCTGGAATTCTTTTCATCATATCATCACCACCATATCCTGCCAATGGAAAGAGAATTTGTGTTATTCTGAGCATAAGTTACAACACGGAACACAGTACATACGGATAATATCCATGTTTATCGCCTCTCAAAGATAAGTCTGCACTCTAGTCCATAAATTGCCACTCACAGTGTAAAAATCTACCAACATTTGAAAATCGTCAAAAATCTAAAAAAATGGTGTAAAAATCTAAAAATCCAAAAACAATGTAAAATCCAAAATCCAAAAACATTTGAAAATCGTCAAAAATAAAAAAAAAAGTGTAAAAATCTAAAAAATCCAAAAAGCCAAAAACATTTGAAAATCGTCAAAAATTCAAAAATAGTGTAAAAATCTAAAAATCCAAAAACATTTGAAAATCATCAAAAATCAAAAACAGTGTAAAAATCTAAAATCCAAAAACATTTGAAAATCGTCAAAAATCCAAAAACAATGTAAAAATCTAAAATCCAAAAACATTTGAAAATCGTCAAAAATCCAAAAATAGTGTAAAAATCCAAAAAGCCAAAAACATTTGAAAATTGTCAAAAACCCAAAAAGATTAGAAACAACCGTCTAAAATCCAACAAAAAATTAGAACTTGTCAAACATTAGAAACACTCATCAAAAATCCAAAACCACTAACAAGAATCGTCAAAAATCCAAAAACATTAGAAAATCTATATATATAATAAACAAAAATAAAAATATTGTAAACTCCACAAAATCGTAAAAACTCTAAAATAACTAACACAATTTAACCTTTGAACTATTATCCCCAACGAATGATCCAATCACCTTATGACTACCAAATTCAAACCACTTCTCCTCGCGTGAATCCTTGCTTGGGGCAAATCCGCTTTCATTGTTTCCTTGTTTGAGGACAATGACCCAATGCTTTACTATGTCCTCGTACCCCTGCTTGGGGGCACATCCAATCAATCCTCACTGTGGAACACGTTAGGGACATGTTTATTGGTTTTTGTGTTGCATTATTAGTTGTAAATTATTACTTGCTTTCTTGCATCTTGATATATTACAGGGGGCATCTTGATTTTATGTATCCTGGTGTTCTCTCTAATATTCTTACGTTATCTGATTGCATGTCGTACTGGGGCATCATACTTTCTTGATGGCCTCTATCTATGCTCTCTTCCATTTACATATATCGATCGGGCATCAAACCTTTTTTATGGCCCCCTGTCTATGCTATCATGCATATTACAGTCTAGTCATCCTGATCTTTTATATCACGATGCATCATGTTATGTGCTATATTAAAATTAAGATGCTTTTCGTCACGTGAGTATCTTCCTGCATGATCAACATCTTACTTTGCACCCCATCCATTCACCCATACTAATGCATTCTCCAGTTTGGGAATCCTACTTGATCACTGTTGCAGTTTGCATAATCCTACTTGATGATCTTTCTCAAGTAGCATTCACTATCCAGCAGCTCCTTCTCCCCCACCATGATCACCATGTATTTGATCCATTCATCCTCACTCCTCATTTTTACTCCACCGCTTATACCCATATTACCCTTCTCACCATTCCTGTCCCCTCTCACCCATTTGTATTCTTTCCTTTCACCCTTTTGCTTCCCGCTTGACAATCTTACTTAATAACCCCTTCTATATGGAATCCTCAGTGGAGGTTTACCCTCTCCCTAAGATCTTCCTGTTGTAGAAGCTTCTTCACCACCTCCCCTCTCATCAAACAACAATCACCACCACACACATCTTCCCATTCCACCTCTTCTGCTTCCCATTCTCGCATCATTACTCTCACCATGCGGGCATCCCAATTAAGGATTCCCCTCACACTCTCCGCCTCCACTGCATATATTCCTTCATCCATTCATATTACACTCCTTTGTTTCTTTTTTTTCTTATTATCACCTCATCTCATATCATATACCACTCAGGCATACCTCACTCACTCTTTTCTCATCCTTCCCCAAATCCGTCTTATGCCTAGTCATCCTACTTACACGCTTTCGTAGTATGGAAAATTCACTTGAGGGTTCCCCTTCAGTCCATTTTGTCATACCCTATTCCCACCAACTCTAACATCATCCTTCTTTTCCTCACCTTGGCGATCTTACTTAATCATTCCACTGCATGGAAATCTTACTTAAGACTTCCACTTAAGGTTGATCTCGCATTTCTATAGCCTTCCCACATCCCATCTTATTTCTCCCGCCTCTCATCACGATAATCTTCTTCAACCTACCATTCCACCCCCGTCCCAATATCATCTTGTCTTTCTCTTTGCATATCATCCCCTCGGCTTGGGTGATCCTATGAAACCTCTTCAAGAAGATGACAATCTTACTTAAGAGATTCTCTTAAGCATGACATGTCATCTTACACTCACCCATCACTCTACAATCTCACCATCCATCTTTCCTCTTCATTCCCCATCATCACATATTTTTACCACCACTATCACCCTCCTCTGCTTGGCAATCTTACTTAACCACTCACCTGGCATGGCGATCTCACTTAAGAGTCCCTCTTAAGGATGATCTATCTCCTTGCCTTTCCCCATCACTACACACCCTTCACCCTTCATTTTTTCTCAGCATTCCCCATTATCACATCCTTTCACCTCCTTTTCGATTCTCGCAAACACCACTTCTCGCTTGACCATTTGTCATCTCTAGTTTTTCTCACATGGCAATCTTACTTAACCACTTCCGTCACATGACAATCTTATGTCAGGGTCCTCCCTACACTTAACTTGTCATCGTGAACTTCTCCCCGCCTCATTCTTTGTTCACTTTGTTGATCGCTTCTTCCACCTGGTATCTCCTACTACCCACTTTTTCCTCCTACTATTATCCTTTCTCCACATATCCTCTTACACCATACATCTAATCTCTTCCACCTACAATCACATTCTTTTCCCCCATTTTCCCCTTCTTGATCCATCATCCTTCATATTGTTTCTTCCCATTATTTTCATGTCTTGGTTCTTCATCCTCACCTCGTTCATCCTCATCACCCGCATCCTCTCCTCACTTTCACTTAGTCCCAACTCATCCCTCTCATCTTCTTCACTCTTTCCACTTCATCTTCTCAAATTCCCCCACATTTCTACCCACACACACATTCACCATTATTGTTAACACTCCTATATCATTCTTTCATCATCATCTTCTCTTCCCGAGCTAATAATTGTCAACGGGTTTTCCCTAAAAATCATCAATCCTCATTCCACATGACCTCATTCACTCCCTTGGACCTTCTAGAGTTTCCCTTCATTCCTTCCCTCCTCTAAGCCCACCACTCATTGTCAAAGGTTTCTCCTAACGTCCCTTTGTTGGCGTTACCCTTTCCAATCCTCATTAGCTTTCTCCTTTTCTTCATTTTTTCTCTCACCCTTCCCCACCACTCATTGTAAAAGGGATTTCCCTAACATCCTTTCATTGGCATTGCCTCTTCTATCCCCCATTCTCTTTTCTCTCCTATTCTTTTCCCTCACTCCCACCCTTTCTTGTCGCTTCTTACCCATCTCTCCATCTCCTCTTTGCCCTCTTCAATATCTTTATTGTCTTCATCATACATCCTTTTCCTATTTTCTCGTCATCCTAGTATCCTCATTTCATGCATCTCCACATATTTTCCAATCAATGTCATTCCTCCCCTCTTTCTTCTTTGAACATTCCTTATACCGTTCCTTTCCACTTATTACCCCCTTTCTGTATTCCCTTCCTTCTACATCATTTTCTTTGTTATCCTCTTCTCTCTCCCACCCCTCGTCTTATTTCCCTTCCCCTGTATCGTCTTCTTCCCCTTTTTCCATCACGTTTCCTCCTTACTTCCCCATTGATAACCTAGTTGTTCAGCGTTGTCCTGTCTTTTTTATCATACCACCCTCCACATGCATCTCCATACGGTCTGTTCCATATTCTTTGCCTTGGTCTTCCTCGCAATGACACGATTCCTTCAATCTTCTCCTTGTATTCATTCTATCTTCCTTTCCTCTCCCCTAATTTTCATGTTTCTTCTGACCACTTCTCCTTTTCTCTACCACCCCTACCTTTTCATTCATTACGTATATGTTTCTCTTCCTTTCTCTTCTCTTTTCACACTTTTCTCGCCCCTCATAGTTTCTTTTTTTTTTCTCCGTTCTACTTCTTTCATCCTCTTTCCATTTTCCTCCATTTCACCCCCTACTCCCACCTCGTTTTCTCCTTCTTATTTATCATTTCCCGTTTCCTAATTTTCTCAGCTCTATCATTTATTTCACTTCCACGCATCCCTCTTTACTATCTCTGTTGCTTCCTTCATTTTGCACATCTCTCTATTTCATCCCTTCACCCTCTACTCTGTCATTTTCCTATTTTTGCCTTGTTTGTCCTTCATCATTCCCTTCTTCCCCTATCATCCCTCTCTCTTATTTCTACCTCTTTCATTCCTTTTTTTCCCCTCCCCTATCTCCTTTACTCTTCTCGTAATCCACCCCCAATCCTATCCATTCCCTTTTATATTTCCAACACACCCTCACACCTAGCATTCAAGGTCGATTGAATCCTTTCTCCATTCGCGTCGCATGCGGTCATTCCAGCTCTCTTCCACTCCATTATCGTCCTCTTCTCTTCCGAATCCATTTCCCTTCTTTTCGAGATTTTCGTCGATATTTCATTCTCGCGTCCTCTTGAGGGGGCATCACCACATGTATCCATAATCACATCTTCTCATGACATTTTTGTCTTGGAGGATACTATAACGTCCGTCACTCACCACTTTCTATTCTCCCCAACAAACATTCGCTCTACCTTTTAAAAAGTAGATTGAATTCTTCCCCCATACCGTCTACTTTCTTTGAAAGGACACTACTTTCATAGTACCCTTCCAAAGAGGGGAAAATGTAGACACCCCAATTTCACATCTATCCTAAATCAATTAATTCCCCTTCCTCATTTCCCACAAAAATACACTTCGAATTAATCAAATATAATTTGATTAATTATCCATTTTAAAATCCAAAAAAATAACTCAATCCTCACCACATGTCATTATTCTCCATGTTTTTCTACTATTGAATTAAAAATTCAAATTCAAATCCTCACCCACCCTTCGTGGTCCCCACTCACCTAAAATCCTCCACTTATGAATTAAAAATATAATTCAAATCCTCACCCATTCTTCGTGGCCCCCACTCATCTAATCTTGCCCACATTTTCAAACCATGATTACTTAAATTAATCTAAGTTAATCACTCCTCAGCTATAAATACAACCTTACCCCTCCCCTCTAAACACACGGAGAATAAGCTTGAATGCCATATCTAAGTTCTTGCATCCTTTGAGCAAAGAACATCCTTTTGCCTCGTCCTAATGCCAAAATAACCTCATAATCATTTTTCCCATCCAAAGTGCAAAGTAAGAGGATCGTTGTTGCGGGAAGGTCTTGCTCTATCTCGAAGAAAAGCACCTACATATCACAAAATAAGGGCTCAATCCAAGTTTCCTAGCCCATTCTCGAGGTTTGTTACGAACGCGAAGGAGGAGGTATGATTATTGGTATTTTACTTCCTTGTTAGTAGTGTATTTTTCCTAGCTTACGATAGTGTAGCTCCATCTCATAATTATCCTATATCTAATATTGCTTCTCATCATGCATCACAAATCGGCCCTCATTCAATTTTTTATTATGTTGATGATACTATTCACAACACTCTTAGTGACATTATCATTTCGAGTATTTATCTCGCTCATGATGAGGTAGTTGATAGTCATGGTACTCCTTTTCATACTTTCATGTGTGAATCTCCTATTCCATCCCTACCTTCTCCCGAGGTTTCATCTAGCTTAGTGCACAAAATTATCTCCATATGTTAATTATTCTTGTCTTATTATTTCTTTTCCTCTTGACATATCATCTATACATGTTAGTCCATCTTCTCCTATAGGGGTCTCTCTATTGGCCACCTCACCTACAACAGATGTTGACGATGCTAGTCCTACCATTGTTATAGATATTCTGTCCACATCATCTACTATAGCTCCTTCAAGACATTTCTACCACTACTGTGCCTTTAGCATTGGATTCTATGGTGTCATCCTCGACATCCCTATGATCACGCATAATGGCAAGCTACAACCTCTTAATACCTTATTTCCATCTTCCACTATACCATCACATAACCTCATCTTTCTCATGCATGCAAAGAGGTCACTTACAATCTCATGTCCAATCTCTCACTTTAGAAATTAGGGCTTATTATGCTTCTATTGACAATAACTCATTACATGGTAACCCTATTCTAAAGAAGATTCATAATTCAACTTTTCCTAAGGATTTTATCATGTCTACATTCAATTGCTTCAATGGTAGTGGTGATCCTCATGATCATCTTCTACTCTACCGTATGGCTATGACCTCTTATTCTAATGATAGGCTATTGCAATGGCACACTCATCTTCCCTTATGTTCCATTAGTACTTTCTATGACACTGAGGACACTTTCCGTGTCTTTTCATCATTAATAATGGCTCGAGGGTTACTTATGATCACATACCTACCTTACATCAAGGATCATTAGAATCTATTAGGGATTATATCTTTTGATTTAACACTTTTATGTATCATCTTGTCTTCCAATCTATATACTTAGAGAAGCAATTCATATTCTATTGTGGTTTGATGCCTCTGTTCAAACAAACACTACAAAGTATGGCACATGTGATTCTTTTATTCTTCTATGCTACAAATTCTTAGAACTAGAGCAAGATATCCTTTTAGTGAATGCCATTCATCCTCCACATACATCAACTTCTATTATAGCATCGATTCCTCCTCCACCGAAATTGGTTGAGCATCCCACACGATCTCCACCTTTTCCTCCTAAACAACACAAACAAACTTAACCCACTCCACCACTACAACATACTTCTTCTTCTCCTCTACCACATGCTACTTCTCCTTCTCCTACTCCACCTATGTTGCGTGAGCTGTTACATTTCTCTCATAAATCTAGGCCACATGATGTGATGCATGCCTTAATTGATAGGATCCTCATTTTGTTACCTTCCAATCAACATCATCCACAACACCATTTAAAATGACAACGTGATCAACCAGACTGTAACTATCATCGCATCAACGACCATATGGATAATGATTGTATTTCCATTCATGACGCATTACAATTACTAGAGGAAAAGGGCATCATCTCCTTTAGCTCTCGCTCATGTGAGTGGTCCATTCTCCTCTACCACATTAGCAATTTTCTAATCCACTTGAGTCTTCTTCTCCATCGGGAGTTCAATTTATAGGTCACTCATTGCAGTTACATGTTATTCATGTGCACTCTCTACCTCATCTAACGCATCCAATGTCACCTTTATTACACTCATTGCATCCACCACATTCACGTTATCCACCGCTTCACGTTGCTACGCCGCATGGGCTTCGATATCCCTTTGCATACCCCATTGTTGGTCCATATGAAATTTAGTTTGTCACATACTCACATGCTACTTCCATCCTACATGTTTCCACCACTTCGTGCCACCTTGGTCTTTGATAGGTGATGTTTATCACCTTACCCCCTGATGTCACACTTGTGTTCTTATGGTTCTTACATGACTTGAGGGATTTTCTTTAAGAACCTCTCATCATGTGCTTTTTCATTTCATTTAGAGAACTCAATCATTTCCCGATGATGCACTCTTGCTTATACGATTCATTCTTGATCACTATATATTTCTATGAGCACCGATGTTGTAATTCCACGTACCATGCAAAGACATCCTATGCTAAGGGACCACCACATATCACCTCTCTAGATCATCGAGTCTCCTCATGTGCCTCGTCCCTCTCACTTAACAACATTGTACAAGTCGCCGCTGCTATGGCCACTAGCTTGAATAAATGGGCATTCTCACCCACAATATTATCCATGCACTCAAGTATACCTCCACCTAGTACATCAGTAGGCACATTTCATGTCAATGATCAGATGTATGTGTCTATTATTAATGACTAGTATGCCTCACCTAAAAAAAATGACGAATGTGTTAGATAACCATATACAACAACATAGGTAAAAACTAAGTACACAATGCAACTATACAAGTACTTACGCTCAGCCATGACCGCTACTACAGGGTTGGGGGCATGTGCTTCCCCCTCTCCTCCTCCTACATGTGGTAACCTCATGGGACCTACAAATAATATGAATAACAATACCCATCGATGTGCTTCCCACAATGTGTGGTACTCCTTTGTGTAACCCGCATCATTTGAATCCACAAGCTCTATCATTGTGTCTACCTCATCAGGACCTAATGGTACTAACTACTATGTTATGGGCCCTAGGATAGATTCGGCCCTCCTAGGTGCTTTGATAGATATCAACCATATATATGGCTCTAGGGGCACATCCTGAGCCATGCTAAATTGACATGATACTATCTCTACCCGAAAATATCCGCCACACTGGAAAGCATTCCTCTAGACACACAATCCTTCAAATACATTACAACTCTATAAAGCATCCTTGAGCCATCCCCAAGGTCATGGTATGGCCTTCATATATATTCCTTGGGTCCCACCATATCTACTCAGGTTCCTCGTAGGTATCTATTTCCATATTCCTACCATGAACATCACCCCACCTCCTCGCATATATATATCCGGCTTGGCCCACTCGCTCATGGACTTCTAATTGGCCTCAATAAGGCTATGTGCTCATATGCCCACGCATGTAATAATGTGGTGGATCTTATCCCACCACTATGATCATCGTGTGTGAATAAGTACAAATTCCTATATAGGTGGGCCAAAACACATCGTTCCTACATGTATCTAGTAATCTCCTCCTCTATCCAAGAACACATTTTGTACATCTTATACAAGATGCCTACACCTCCTCCCTCTACAAATATACATGAAGCAATCACCACCGTTATGCACTCCCGTAGGCATTGAACTCCGTGCAGTGCAAAAACATATCCAAACTAATATGGGCCTCGGAAGGTACTCGAATCCCTATAAAATACCATCTTGTGGCTCACATATGTCACTCCATATCCTCCACTGGCATAACCCATACTCTCTCCCTAACCATTGACAACCAAAATATGCGATGCACATCCTCCAAAGTAATAGTCATCTCCCGTATGCAACCAAAAATGTATATGTATCCACGTAGCATCTCTCGCATAGTATAATCAACATGGGTATATTGTGGGGCACATCCCCCATCTATGTTATGTGCAATGACAGACCGCCATGGTCCATGAAATCCCAATCATCATCGATAGACCCAATCCAAGTTACGTACTCATATGACAACCCCGTCTCAAGTGGATATCCCTTTGCAAACTACAAAACATCAATAGGTGCACAATTAGAACACATTACATGACCAAATACACTTACTTATCACCTTCATTTACACTAGAAACTTATTTTTCAACATTATACACTAAATGCACATATTCTGGACTAGGGTTCCCGGATATGTAAGCAGGGGCACCTAGGAGCAGACACCAACGCCTTGATTAAGGTGCACTTTTCCTAGGGTTCACAAACACCCTCACTACTCTTGTCCTGGTCTCAAATGCTGAGAACATCAAAAATATAAAATTTTCAAAATTTCAATACAAACTTCTACTACACCATACATTTTTTGAATAAAAATGCACTTACCAACGTTGTGGTCGTATGTGATGCTACGACAATCATCACCTTCTCAAAACGAATGAGTCATGCTACTATCACTTGCATCATCTTCACTTACTACGTTCTCTAACTCACAATCATGTCAACAACAAATCAAGTGATTAAACACTTTTTGATTTCACTACTTATAGTTACTTTTTCATCACCTACCTCATTATAGGCATTATTTTGTGTTTATTATTACAAATAATACACATTACAACTTTATTTTTGTGATATCTTGGGCATTTTACTCGATTTACACCTCATTTGTGGTGTTTTTATAACTTCACCAATCACCATATCTTGTACATGTTACATATATGTTATACCTCATTCTCATTTTCTACAATCCCATTAATACACATTTTTGTGTTTCCTATCACATTCTCCTTATCTCGTGCATACTTTAAGCTTGGTGTTCATTATTTTCATCACTTAAAATTTCGTTGAAAGGGGACTATATCATTGGGGTCATCCTATAAATCCCCTTACATCATCATGTGATCAATCAATATTTAAAATTCACAATTTTTTCAAAAATTTACTAATTCTTTGTGTGGCTTTTCACCAAGAATTCCCCTAACGACCTAATCTATGGGAAACAAATGTATAATTTTTCTATGTGATAGTTCAACACCCTCCTAATGACCTAACTTGGGGAAAAATCTTTTAAATATTTTTAATATGACCATTCACCATTTTTATTGATTCCCCCAATGACCTAATCTGGGGGCAACTTGTGTAAAATCTCTCTATGAGAAACTAATAAAAAACTGACCAATCAATCAATCAATCAATTAACAAGTTCAAAATTGAGAAAATATCATGTTTGGTAATGTCCTCTTTACCATCATCTTTTCAGAGATTGGAGTTCCCGATGGGCTAGATAAATTTGTGTGGGAAGACCCGGATGAGAACCCTTCCCCGCCTAAAGATTTGAGTATTACACTTGTGACACCATGACACTTCCCACAAGGTGCACCTAGAAAAATGGTATAAGAAAATGCATGATGCATTCAAGGTTGAATGGATAATACCCGAGAAATTTCTGCTCTAGTATAGGAGAGGCCGAATTCTCCATATACCAACACTTTTATATCGATAGATTTACCTTTTCGAGATGACACCAAGACTCCTGGTGCAAGTTATCTTTCTCCTTCATAGCACAATTATTCCAAACTAGGGTTAATCATTTCTAAGAAGCAAAAATACTAAGGTTTGATCTCAGTGTGGTAGACTAGGATTACCGTAAGTTGTACAGAAGCTGATATACCCAAATAAGCATGCCTATGTTGAGAAATATGTCTCCCATGAAGTACATATGATAAAGCCAGAACATTTCCAATTTATGGGAGGACCGCAACAAGGGTATACCTATGCATCGGGCCAAAGTATGAGAAATGCGCTTATGTGGAGAATGATGTCTCTATTCTAGAGGACCCAACCATAAGAAATAATATCACGCCAAGGAAGAGGGAAAGGGAAGAGGCCCTTGAAAATGAGGCACTATGCACACATAAAGTGGGCATGCATGACCAAGCACCTATGCATAGAGGAATAATTCCACCGCGAGAAGAAAAGGAAAAGACACCCGAGGAAGAGATGCGAGAATGAAGGAACCCCTATGAAAGAATAATTTCTAGAAAGGGAGGAATCACCCCAAAGAGAAGAGAAGGAGAAGTCTCCTATGATTGAGTTTTTGGTAAGGAAGCAAAGGATAGAAAAAGAGGCAGACCCAGAAGAGACAGAAGCATGAGGGTTGATAAGGGTGATGAGGACAATGAAGAACACAATGAGGCCCAAGATCATCATGTGTATGATGTACATGACTAAGATAAAGAAGGGGATGAAGAAGGAAACGTGGGTGAGGAAGGTGCGCACAACAAAGGTGGGAGTGATGAAGTGAGCATAAAAGCTCAAAGGACCCCGAACCCAACAAAGGAGCAAGTAGAGGATGCCACAGAGAGGGAGGTGGCCAACATAATAAATTACTTATTAGACCAAGAGGTGGAACATAATGCTAATGATCTACTTAAGGAGGCTGAGGGAAGTGCAAGCATGGGGAAGCCGCATCCGAGCATGAGTGGGGATCCCAGTCTAGTAGTTATTGTCCCCAAAGCAGCACGCATGGGAGGAAAAGGCATGGTAGCATCACAAGCTCATGCAATTACTTATATAGATGACCCCCAGAAGGTGTTGCGTGCACATTTCTAGACCATGGTGCCCAAGGAATAACTCCTATGTTGGTCCTCTTTCGATGAAAAAATTTCCTATATGCACACAAGTAAAATGATATCCTGGGCATTTGAAAACCATGTTGACGAGCCTGAATTTGAAGTAAACAAGGATGCATTGATGGAAGTGCCAAATATCAAGGGGATCAACCCTATTGTGGATTCCCAAAAACTATCAAATGATCAGGTTTGTAATGCACTCAACAAGGTGTCGAAAGAGGTTGAGGCAAGACTCTTTGGTAGGAATGATAGGATAAGGGCACTAGAGGAAGAAAACAAGAAGAAAACGATGAGATTATTAAAAGTGATAAGGAGATAAAATAGTAGGAGCTAATCACTACATAATTAAGGTGTGAGTTGAGGGATGAAAATGCCAAGGTGTGGGAATTTTACAAAAATATAGAAGGCATTGCAAATTCCATTATTCTCAAGCACCGAGATCTGGACCCTCCCAACAGAAGTATGAATCAACCTTGCATTTCTTAGAGGATTTGAATCGCATCCTCGCCATGGAGAGGAGGACACTCACATTGGAGTTGGTAGAAGAGGAAATGGTGTGCAAAAAGAGGAGGAAAAGAAGAAGGTTGGGGAAATAGTTACTCGATACACTAAGCTCCTTTCTACTGTAAAGATTACCACACAAATGGCTGAAACTGTATATGAAAACTACGCTGACAGGGATGAAGTAGCAATCATACTGGTTGCTACACATGAGGTGAATCTAAAAGAATTTCAGGAAAAGAAAAAGGCAACAAGGCGGAGCGCGATAAGATCCTAGCCGAGGTTGAGAAAAAATCGAAAGTAATCAAAACCTTGTGGGGTTCGATTAAGAATCAGCTTAAGGAGCTCTATCCCCGGTCTAAGAGTGACGAACTAAGTTTTGATTAAGTAAGCACTCTAGTAGGTGACCTATTTCAAAGAGCCCGGGGTGAGGTAGATGCCCGGGAGAAGATTAAGATAACTATAAATGAGTTTATTTAATTGGTTGATGGAATGGATTTTTTTATTTGCAACGGTGTGCTAAATGATGGTGTAGATACAATAGTAGATAAAGGTGTAGGAAATTGTGTGGACAATGGAGTAGATAAAGGGATTTTTTGTTGTAAGGGTGTGGACATTGGTTGAGACATGTTTTCAGAATTTTGGTTGCGAGCTTGTTGTCTTGTTTGTACCATTGTAAAAAAACACACAAAAATTATCTAAAAAATGAATTAAAATGGGTTGATTACAAACAACAATCAAAAGCAAACAAGATAGATTTTTAAATTTTCTTGATTTAATTATAAGGTGAAATGTGTAAAATGGTTAACAAGGGTCCTAGGAAATGGCAATCTAGGGCTGGTTTGAGGTATGTTTAAGGGTAGATTCCTCGATATACCCAAAGGTACGTGAGGCCCAACTCGTACTGTTGTCGATACGGGCGTGGTATTGGGGCCTACCCCCTCACTTCATGGTCCCGCAGCGATAAGGGTTTTGGATGCTGAGCCAATATATACCGACAGACAAGAGATTATACTCATCCAGAACACTGAGTCAGCTTCCCTGTTGGGTGATGAAATCCCAATCAGTTTCAACTAGGTGGGAATTGTTTTAAATGCATTTTTTATTTACAAGTGGTTTGCTTATGTGTGGGGAATTAAAATTGAATGCATTGAATCATTGTCCTAATTAATTATATGTGAAAAAAGAAGGATGAAATATTCATTTTAAAACCCAACTTGAAATAATGTTTCCATGAAAATAATCAAACGCAATGTAAAATTGAAATCAAAAAGGAAAGTTTTAAAACTCGCAGTTGAATGCTCCTTTTTTTAATTTTTAGCAATGTTTAAAGCAAACAATTCATCAATCCAACACATGAGATTTCTAGAAACAACAACCTACAAACAAGTTAGGAAAAATAGCAAGCAAAAATTAGAAAGCAAGAAGTAAAAGACAAATTGTTAGGCTTTGAAAAATACCAGGGAAATCACGGGTGATTTGCCTAATGGTGTGTGATTTCACCAATCATAGGTGATTTCACCAATTGTAGGAGATTTTTACTCGAAGAATTAGAAAAATAAAAAAGATACTATTTTGATGAAATGAATCAAAGAAACAAGGGACAAGGATCTCACCAGGCGTGCTAAGATGTTTGAAATAAATTTTACCTCTTCAATTTAAGTTAGTAAACAAGATGATAAAACTTACCAAACCTCGAAATGGTGGGGTTTACCAAGACCCATATATGTGTATGAATTATGTTGATGTTGTGTCGTGTGTTCCAAATAGTTTAGTTGTAAATGAAAGCGTAATCAAAGACACTGTCCCAAATTGTTAATTAGTAATAATAGTACGCGGGCTACCTGGAAAAGGCCAATCCTTGGAAATCCAAGAGGCTTCCTCAAAAGGATGTCAACCCACTATTTTATGCAATCAAGTGATACATAAATCCAATCATGATATAGGATGAATAAAATATAATGATTGTTCCAACAGTTTCAAACTTTATTACAAATTTATAGCATATAATTAAAACCTATATATATACTATAACCTAGAAATATGAATCAAATTCTGTGTTAGAAGATTCACATGATGATGGATTCTTGAAAGTGATCTCTAGATAGTCTATCTCAAATTATTCAAGGAGGTCAGGGTCGTAATCATTGGTATACTCATCTTTAAATAATTCAGGGATGTATTCTGGTTCCTCATTTTGTGAGTCGTACTAATGATCAGATGTAGAGTTGGAATATTGATATTCAAACAGGTTGGTGGATTTGGTTTCATTTGTTGATTCAGCATCAGAGTCCCAAATTTCCAATCCATCTTTTTAGAGGTATTTGAACCAAGCCAAGTTGGCTTGAATGCGTAAAAATTAAAAATATTCCTCCTAGAACTTGTATGTGGCCTCTCAAATCCTCTAAGTAGACTTGAAGATATTTTGCAGTTGGTCTAGAGGAGCTAAATGGATTGCACACAATTCCAAGTCTTGGAGAATTTCGTATTGTTCCCAAAGATAAGGGATGATGGATAATCGGAAGGGAATTAACGTTGGTTATCTCATGAGCTTGGCCACCTATAGCCATCTACCAAAATCCATTCTTGACAGAATGTTAGAGAGGACAAATAAATATATGAAATTGATAAGCAATAATCTTATAAAAGCTATAAAAGATAAATTCGACGAGAAAATGCAAGTGTTTTTATGAAACGTAGGTGTTTCTAGGTTAATATTAATAGTATATATAGTGTATTTACTAAAAATTAAAATTTCTATTTCTATTTGATATGAATTATAGAATTTTAATAAATTATGTTTCAGATATGCGTGGATAGAAGATGTAAAAATAACTAACCTTGATTTGATAAAGATTGAAACTTGAAAACCTACAAGTTGATGAAGATTTTTTGATTCCCAAGCAAAGCTTCGAACATGGTTGATGATTATGTGTGTAGACATTGGATGTTGAGCTAACCTTGATATCACACTAAATTTGGTGAGATTTGATAAACACTCTCAATTGAAGATGCAAAAGGATGAAAGACAAGAAACTCACAAATGTAAATATATTATCGAAATGAGATCAGTAAATCGAGGCTTAAATCATCGTTGGCGTTTATCAAAACGCCAAAGCAATTTCAGAATTTTCAAGTTTATTTAGTGAATAGTTGAAACAATTGTCTATTTTAGGTTTATTTGTTCATGTGTTTGAGGCATATGATATGGGTTTTTTTAATGTGTTGAATTATCGTAGAGGTGTCGGGTTTGTTTAGAAAATAGTTAGTTTATGTTCTATTTTGGCCTAAGTTTGTTTAGGATATATTTTAGGTGGTTTAGTTAGATATATTAAACATATATCATAGAATAATCTATGATAATAATAGATTATGTTAGGATAACGTTAAATAAATGGGTATATGAAATATTCCATGGTAAATATGTCAAAGCTAAAGGGGTTTTGGAATGGTTTTATATTAGAGAATATCTTTTTAAAAATGGATTTATAATAAAAGCCTATATGATAATACATGTATATTTAAGCTAGCGAGAAATGAATGTGGTAAATTATAAATGTGAACGGGACAAAAAATTGAAGACGGGGGGAGTGTAGAATTTTGGTGTCTACACCGGTTCTCTCCCATGTTAAAAATAAAAATTATTGATGCTTCTATCAAAAATCAAAGTTTTCAAAAACAAAACTCCCTCGAAAGATCGCATCAAAAAAATAAAATCAAATAAATAGACTGATCCCTCAAAGGACGGCTATCATGTGTATCATTATTGAAATCTATATCATATATTTATAAAGTAGACTATATCCTCAAAGGATGGCTACTCTTTTGTATTATGACATCGAATGCATTCCACATTGATCAACCTTCTATTTTATTTGCATGCTAAGAAATTTTTCTGTATTGATCAACTTTCTTCTAGCAAACTTCCTCTATTAATCAGTTTTATCTTTCTCCTTCCCAGTGGGGCATAGATTTAGGGAACACCACTTATGGAGAACCCTATTACCGCATATGTGTTACTTCACATGCCCCTTTGCCATTTTGAAATTAATTTAATGAGTTCATTCCATTCATGCCTCTTTATGATATTTGATATAACTATTTATCGTTTGGTATATGCTAACACATGTTTTGGTCACATGTGGCTTGCATTACCTAGATCCTCCTCTTGTTTACCTCTAATGCAATTAGATGCATACTTTCCTTGCACGTTCCTCAAAATGACGTAACATTTTTCATGCCCATGGGTTGTCATCATTAAGTTTCTTTTTATTCTAAAACTTTCCATACCTATCTTTTATCTCTCCTTTGTTTTATTACAAACACATATTTCTTTATGTAAATATTATTTATGCTACCCATATGTGATATCACATCAACGTGCCTAACCTTACCAATACCCATCATTTATCGTATCTATTTTCAAATTAATTTTTCTCAACATCACATACTATCCATGCATATAGATTCATCATCACAATCAAATCCATAGTAAACACGTAATCATCACTATCATCAATATAAAACATATTATCATAATCATCATTAAACATCATCCTATACTTTCATCATCATCCTCAAATATAAGTAAAACATGCAATCAATCATCATCATCATCACATACCTACATCACATCATCATAAATCAATTAATCAACATCACACAATACACACATGCTAAATCATGACAAAATCATATATCATATATATCACCAAAATGAAGTGTATCAATACATCATCGACATCTAAGGGTCCTCTCTCAAAGCATAGATGTTAGTAAAACAAGAAAAATTCACATCGGAGAGCCTAAAATATTTCCCTTATAAGGAAATTCCCTATGTATGTCTATCGGCCTCGTTTCCTCCAATTTCGACCTTTTACTCAAACTGGTTTGAGCCACATTCATTGTGCTCTCTAGATGGACCAGCTCCAATGTTGCTCACCTTTTTAGATGCTCCCAATATCATAATGTCTCGTGACATCTTGTTTATTACAATCCCCTCATTATATTTAGCCTTTGTGGCTAAGGCCCTATGTTGATCCATAGAAATCATGTCAAGAGGTACCATATTTTCTCCTCCCTGCGATGTTTCTTATCCACCACCCGCAGCCTCGGAAGCTATAATGGTACTAAGATTTCCAAAATGGGTCCTATAAGCCTCCCTCTTCCTCTCGGTATTGTTCCCTATCATAGGTGACTAGGTATCTCTCTTGTATAATTACATCCCTTTACTTTGGATCGTAATTTCTCTCTCGTAACACATCTTCTTGACTTCGCATGTAATCATGTTATCTTTGCAAACTCTCCTCCATCTCCATCTTTATCGCTTCTTGGAGGTCCCCCTACCTCAACCTCAATCTCCATATCCTCCTTCTCCTCATCTCCTCTCTCTCTCTAGTAACTTGAGATGCCCAAGATGCGGTCATCAAATTATCGAATCCCTCCAACTCCTATGCCAAAGCATCATCATCCTAAAGCACTACCGCCTCCTCTAATGGATATATCATCTCAAGAAATTTCAACTCCCTATTAATCTCCTATCTCCTATATGAGATAGGATCTCTCTGTAAGCTCTAAACGACACCAACCTATCACCGCATTCTATCAAAATCTATAGCCTCTATCATCTTTTCCCCGTCTACCCCTGCACCCATCCCGTCCTCATCATACCAACTAGCTCTACATCCATCCCAATCCATGAAGGTAAGCATCGATACGGATGTCATCTCGATCCGACCCACATCAAGCTTTGTAAACCTATCCACATACCAATCTGAACCCCTCTCCCCTCTCCCTAAGATACTAATCGTCCTACCATCTCAAAAACCCCATTGCAAGCTCTATGTGGTCCCTAGTGACCCATGGTATCCCTGGTGGCCAGATAACTACAATATGCTCATGGGAGCAACAACATATCAGGAATCCTACATCCAATCTTGATCTTTACATGGCTAGCTCATGGTACACCTGTGCTAGAAAAGTAGTGCCAAATGAAATCACCATCTAATGCTCAATAATATCTGCTACAACACTTGCTAAAGACCATAGAAACCTAGATCCTCCTGAGTCAGGAAATGCATAGCATAAAATCACCATCCCGACCGGAAAAATCAATTGGATATGTAGTACCCCAACCTTGTACCTCAGCTCATATGAAAAAATCCTTGAAGATAATTTGATATGGGGTGCATCAACTCAAAATATTTGTGTCAATACTGCAAGTCTACTATCGGTGTAGTGGGGAATATATGCTCTTGCTTTGAATAGGAAATCTTAGGATGTGACAAAAATCCTCCAGGGTGATAGTAATCTCATCCATCCTAAACCAGAAATTTCATGTTCCATCTCTCAACCAAATCTATCATCAACCCTACGTTCTATGGGATCTGCTGATAGTGTCTAAATCCTCATAACCCCACAACTACCAAGTGATCCCACTCAGCATCAGTCACATCTCATTTCATCTACTCATATAGAACTGAGACTCGGTCTCTCGGATATAAAGTATCCTGGCCTCAAATCATAAAAACAACATGTAGACATTAGTTTTCCCCTCATCATCTTATCTATATATCAAAATTTTCCAATCTATCCCTAGTCGACGCCGACCCAAGTCAGTCGATGTGTGGGGTCGATCGACATACCTTAGGGCCAAGTCAACGGTGACCCATCCGAGTCACTACCAATCACCCTTAGTATCATCCATTTTTATAAAAATGTAAAAAAAAATTAAACATACGATAAATTAAAAACAAGTGTGGGTTTTTTTACTAAGCATCCTGCGCACCCTTTGGCATTTCCTTATTGTTCCTCGGCCTCCATCTCTTAATCAACTTTCATAGCTCTCACTCTCAATCATTAGTTACACACATGAAAATGAGCATCGTTGGCTGACCCTCAAGCTTATATAGCCACTTACACCAAGTCGTCGGTGACCCCCTTTGCACGCCATTTATCGACCTTAATCACTATCAACTCACCTTGTGCCCTTGTTTTTGTTTTCCCTTGTTCTTTTTGTGTCCTTTACTAAGGCATCACCTAATCTACTCTCAAATTCCACCTTTGTGGTTGTATTTATTTCCACTTAAGGCATTTTATTTCATCACTTTCTCGATTTTTCCTTTTTGGCCATTTTTGTGTCCTTTGTTGGGGCACCATTGCTTCCATCCTCATCCTTTGTGGGCCCACATCTTTTAGTCAATTCCTCATATATGAAGGATTTCACATTATTTTCACATTTGGTTGTGCATTGTTTGATGTCTACTTATGACCCATTGGTCCTCATGGCTCGCATCCATTTGAGAGGTTTCCCATTGGATTCCCTCCATTTTGCAATGATTTTCACCCACTCATTGGTCCATAGAACATAGTCGTCATCTCCATTAAGACCCTCCTTTTCCCCTGCCAAAGTGATATCAAAATCACCACCATAGGTTCTATTGTTGTTTAAATCCTTATTATTTGAGGCATCTTTCCTCACCTCATCATTTCACCCATATTTCTTCTCCCACCCACCCTTCAACATCTATCTCTTTCAAACTCGTTCTTGATTCTCCTTTGTGTTATCACTCCCTCATTTGAGGGGACCTCATCATCAACCTTCCATTAGTCCTCATCTAAATCTTTATCTCTCATCATTTTTGTCTCGCGGCTTGCCCAACGTAAACCATGAGATAAAAAGGGTCAATTATGAGACACCAAAACTTCGTATCGCTACCCTTGATTTCGTGGTGCGCATTTTTCACCATGGTTTTATCTAGAACCATTTTCATTTTATTTATTTATTTTATTTAAACTCCCATCTATTATCCTAACACTTCTAATTTGTAATTAATTTTCATTAATTACCTTAATTAATCTCCATTAGCTAATTACCTTTAATTATATTTCTTTTTAGGATATTTGTATCCCTAACCACCAAAATCCGCATTCCTATGCTTTTTCTAGATTTTATCTAACCCATCTTTATATCCTACCTACTCATGACACTTCCTTGGGAAACCCTTACCCACCTACATGCCTTAAATCACTTAAATCCCCATATCTCGAATAAATCAATCATTTTACCACTCTAAGGAATATTTTCCCACGATTCGCCGCCGACCCATCTAGGTTTCCATCGACCCTATAAGATTGATTTTACCCCCTTTCCAAAAAGTATACACAACCTGAGATTTATTTGTGTTGTGCAAACTTATATTCGAATCGAGCATCCTTACATATATGTCAACCCCTTGGATTCCATTGAATCTTATCTTGCATCACTTACAGAGAGTTTGGGAGGTTTACTTTGATTCTGTGTTATTTCATGCTATTATATGCTATCATTGTTATTATTTATTAGAATCTAAAGTTTTGAGTTCACCATCAGAATTCCATCCTCACCTATTCTACCGGTCATTCTACTTGCAGAGTTTCTCATTAAGTCCATCTACCTTTGTCTCTGTTTTGTATTTTCCGTGTCACAGTTGCTCCACCCATGTCACCATCGACGGCCAGTCCTATGTCATCATACTTCATGTTTCAAGGTTCCTCTCGGTGTCTTTTTCTATTATATTATCGTTTCTAGTTCTCATATATTCCTTCTTGATTCTCTCGCCACCCTAAATTGTTATGTTTGCAGACTCCCGTCACCATCGACCCGAGTCCTTATTTTTATCTAATCTATCCTAATAATTTTTTTCTACCATCCTATCTACTTTTATGTCTCATTTATCTTTCTACAGGTTATTTCCAGTGTTCTCAGGCCTTCATGATAAACCTTATTTACAATCAGATCTCCATTTCTAGCTTGTTGTCCAACTCCATCTGCTCAAAGTCACCATCAACTGCTCCGCTACTGCCTAGATTGTCTTCGACCCACCTAGGTACAATTTACTTTGTTTTAGTTTATATCAGATTAGTAATTTTCATCCATTTCTGTCATTTCTAGATTCTTTTCTCAGTAGCAGTTTATACATGTTATCCAGTTATCTATCATTTTCTTCATTATCTATTATCAAACATGATTTGACATCTGCGTAATGAAGTCAACACTTCTAGGAACCGATTTCATCGGGAAGCCCCTTCATATACCATCTAATTCATTTTATTTCTAGTTATCTATGTTTTATAGGCTCATCGAGTTTGTAATGAAGTCATCCACTTTACACCCATCCATTTTACATCCATCATATATCGAGGTAGCTTAAACCCTTGCATTTTGGATTTCTTTAATTTTCTCGTAGTACTAGCTAATTAACTTGAAAAGGAATGAAAAAAATTATATCAACACTAGTGGACCAAAAATCAATGTTTAAGTCACCCCATAAGGTGATAGAAACTGAAAATAGTTCGAAGGAGGCCAAGCGAGAGCACCGGTAATGGAGGAGGTCATAAAGAACAAAATATTCGGAGAAAGAAGTTAAGATAAAGCAAACCTACTCAAGTAAATGTAAAAATCCAATACAAGAGCAAGAACATGGCCCGTAGGAGGAATATGAAGAAGTACAACTCTACCATAGTCTCGTAAAGAAATCTATATGCGCACAATACCATCAGGGGAAGAACGATTATAAATTTTTCCAATGGAATAATCTCAATAATACCATAGTAATAGAGTGCTCCAAAAAGGCCTTGTCCTTTTCACTAGATGCATGCAAGGAAGATACCCTAATTTAATTGTTAAGCGACAACATCCATACTTTCTTGTCCAATGATGGAGATCCAATTCTTGCAAAAATTATATCATGTCTGAGACTAAATTTGGGGAGGCTTTACTGAATATTGTTGGGGAAGTAGTGCAATAAAACCTAAAAACAACAATAAGGCAAGAGTCTATAAGGAATGGCCATGAATTTTTGAGGAGGAAATGAAATAAACAAAACGTCAGTTGTGTGAACTTTAACTCGAGAGTAAGGTAGCTCAAGAGAAATCTTTGCGCATTGAGTAAAAATTTAAAACACTCAAGGAGAGGGTAGTACACAATGAGATCAAGTTTTTAAAATATAATTCACTCATTCTTTTTGATCCAATAGCAGAGCTCAAATAGCTAGTATAAATACCCATGTAAGGTTCTAGTCTAAGAGAGTAATACAAGTAATAGAGGAATAGAGAGATGTACTCATGAGAGAGGGTTAGGAGATTAAGGTGTTGTAGTATCCCTCACCTTTTTTGTACTCATCTACATATTTTGAACAAATACAAACAGGTGTAATGCTAGCAAGTGAAAAAATATAATAATAATAAAAATAAATATGACAACAAGTAACCTAGCCACCTTCCTTCGAGTTGTATTGACATTTTCCTCTATTTAAAGTGAAAAAGGTGTTTGTATCAGATTTTATCCTAGAAATACGTGATTGGAGAAAGATTTTTGGGTTGTCTTCTAGGATGTTCAACTACGGGGAAGAGGGCAGGAACCTTGAAGCATGAAAATAACACCAAGTTGTCCAAAAGTAAGTACCAAGATGGATTAAATAAGCCCTGCACACAGAGAAAACATTCAACCCAAATATCTCCTAATTTTACTATATACAAATTGATAGATATGGATCTGTAGTTGTATCGTAAGAGGGTTGTTTTTTATTTGAGAGGAAAGGAAACTACGGTCTGTCATTGTTTTGTTGTATGCGAAAAAGAGGAATAATATTGAGGATTAAGAGGCATGTAATGTATATCTATATTTATTTTTCTTCTTCGATTCTATGCACTTGTGTTATATACATTGTAACCTTTGCATTACCATTCATGGCTACCACTTCATTATTACTACTCTTTCTCTTTTATTTCGAGTAGTTGTTGTATGGATTAAGACATTAAAAGTTCCCTTTTCTACTATCCCACTTATGTCTTTAGAAGATTTGTATCTTTCAGGTCTTCCTTCGTGTGAAACACTTTTTTATCCATTTATGCTAATGCGTGACAGAGGGCCTTTTTATTTATTTTTATAATTTGCACACTTATGGATAGCACGCATGGTTTTTAGCAACATTTTCTCCATCCTGTGATCCTGATAAATGTGCTGGAAAAGATTAAGGACAACCATCAAAGCATGAAAAAAGTGGATTTTTTCCTCGTTGAAGCACACGCCATGCTGGAAAATATTTCAGCCTATGCTCAAAATGTTTGATTGTTTTGTTGGTTATTTTTTAAGGTTCGTGGAATCCAATGGTTTTAGGATTTAAGAAGATGGGTTTGTTAGCAAATGGCCTTTCTTAGCCTCTTGAAACACCTCAACCTTTCCAACTTTTCTTATTTTATTTATTTATTCCCAACCATGTTTTAGTGAGTCCTTTTCGGGATGCCATGCGTGTAGTTTTCTAAATCTCTCCTCTATGTTCATTAAATGCCAATGGCATTCACATCATTTTATCGGTCCTTACAGATGTTGTAGAAAGGGTAAATTGGAGGAAACTATGTGGGTTTGTTTCATGGGTGTTTGCTAATTGCATATGGTTATGGGAAGCAAAGGAATGCTTTTTTCATGTGGGTGCACATTAGTCTTAGTGAGAAGACCTTGGGAGAAAAAAATCAAGAAAAATAAGAGGGTAAAGGTAAACTCAAATTTCACGAAGATTCTTAGAATGATTGGGTTGGTCTATTTTATGATGCAAATGGTCCCATGGAATGTGATGATTGCTTTATATATGCACGAAATGGATTCATGGAAAAGGAATCAGAAACTTTCAGCCAAATTCTTTTCTCCAGTCAATATCCATGGAAAAAAATGCCCTAGCTGATGTATCCAACAAGCATTGAGAAAAAGGTATGGATTTCCATTCCTCTTATATTAAAATGTCACATTTTATTGTTTCTTTTTTTGTTCTTAATTGTTTTAGAAATATATAGGATGAAACTAGAATAAAAAATAAAAATCTCATCTACTTGAAATCTTTAAAAAAAATAGTCTTGATCTTGTACATCGCGTGTATGGTGTGCCAAAGAAAATCATTTTACCAACCTAGACTTCCAGTATTATTCCTAATGGTATAGGACATTGTACGCCAGAAAAGTGACAAGCGAGCGTGGGAATCTACAAGTAACTCTTCCACGTACCCGACCTCCCGAGGTCATGCTGAGACAGCCGGTGGGGATGGAATATGCGTGGGATGCAGACAAACTAGTTAGGAAATCTAATGTCTTCAATACGCACTAGTGGAATTTGCAAATCTAAGGCAAAGAAGGCCCTTCTAACCTGAATTGGTGTGATAGATCGATCGGCAAGGATGACTGCTCGAAGGCTCCAATCAATATCGAGCTCTGGCGTGATTCGATCTATGGGTTGTGGAATACGTGGAAAATGACCTGGGATAGTTTCGTGTATGTCTCCAGATAAGGTCATATGGTGGGTAATGAATACAATCGACTCTACGGATGATTCTCTAGCTTAGTCCATAATTCTCTAGCTTTGTTAGCCGCTATATCTAGTAAGGATAATTGTTCGACGATGGTGGGTGGAAGTGGGGTAGATCTGAATACTAATATGCGTAGGCCAGTGTCTATATCTGATTGACTTATGGATTTGTTAGGTTGCGGGATTTGTGGATCACAACCGTAGACTCTTGGTTGTTGCGGTCCTGCTATGGTCATGTATGAAATCAAGTCCTAATCCCTAGTATCCAATAATCATATGCTTTCTCAGCTTCTATATTTAGGATTAATAACTGCGCGATCTTCTCAGAGTACCTCACAGGTGTTCTTGCAACCTGGATTCTTAGGCTGGTATCTATATCTAGAAGAGTGTCTCCTACATCTGGCTGTGGGACCAAAGGATCACAACCAAAGGTTTGTTCTCTTTCGAACCCTTCTACAGTCATGTGTATGTTTGCCTAGGGTAATCTGTAGTTCGGTTGATTTGACCAAAACGTGTGTGCTTGGTCGTCTTCTATATTTAATCCCCTCAACTGAGAGCTGATCTGTCAGTAAATCTGTTGTTGTTTGGAAGACTTGGATCCTGAGATTTTGGTCTATGTCAACTATTGCTGTGACGAGGTTGGGTTGAGACACAATTGGCTCAAATACGTATTCCCTGGGCTCTCTAGGTCCCGTGATTGTCATACAAAACAATAATGTAAATCTAACTGCAACAAAGCAAATTTTAACTACGTGGAATAAATCTAAAACATATATAACTTCTATTTTTCTGAGAAACTTTTAAGAATTTAAGAAAAGTAGCTATTTAAACGTATCTAGAATTTTGACAACTAAGATAAAACTTAAAACAAACAAAATAACCGAGTGTAGTTATTTTTCTGTGCAATTTGTAGATCTATTCTAAATAATGAAATAACTTGCTTAATCTATTTGCCAGACTTTCGATCCTACCTCAGAAGTGAGGAATGAATCATAGTTTCTCAGAAACTATCAATCCCCACAGCTTCCCTGGCAATATCGAAAGTAAACTTAACTGAAAAGAAGTGATTATCTATTCTATTTGATATATTTCTAACTTTAGAACTTTGAAATCTAGAACTGGATTCCGCAAAACAGTGGCGAATCCAATGGTGTGTGTGATCTCCTCGATCTCCCTTTGTGTTCACGTGAATCCGAAAAGCGTGTAATGCTAAAGATCAACAGGAAGTAGATTTTGAGACAAACGCAGCTCAAAATGCGATCGAATATAATGCAAGTAGGAGAGGGATAGCGCAAGAGTACGAGCTTGGCTTATGTAATTCCTAGCGGGATTTATTGTGAGTCATGCAACATAAAGCGTCCAGAACCTGAAACTATCCTGTTTTGAGGAGCAAAACCTACAACTTTAATGGCTTCCTAAGCTATTTTACTCCAATGGATTGGGTGAAATAACAATACTGCCTACACAAGATGGGTATGTGGCTTACCAACAGCTGAACAATGCTAACTAAACATGCAAAGGAATGAAACTATGGCTTCTAAGCAAAATAATAGACTGAACTATGATAATGAGAGCATGAAAAGTGAATGAGGGGCAGACCATTTGTTTGTGCACAACCATTTATTTATAGCTTTTCATTCACCCAAAGATCAAAACCAAACTGAACTCTAAAACTATAAACAATGGCCAAACACTATTCCAGGGGACCAAAAACATAAATGCAAGCCCAAGTCGGCAAAAAAAGCTGGTGAATCGTTGATTTTTACGTGAGTCACGTTAAAAACGCTTTCTGGAAAACACGTAAAGGACCGCCGCTCTGAGCAGGGCGGCGGTTACAGGACCGCCGCCCTGATCAGGGTGGCGGTCACGAGACCGCCGCCCATGCAGGGCGGCGGTTTCATCACTGAAGAGCAAAAGGCCAAGAAAAGAGGGGAAAAGGAAAAACAAAGGACGCAGGGACTAAGCGGGGCATGCGGGATGTTAACGCATACTTGGAGATCTTTTTCGGATCCGAACACCTTGCGAGGAGACCTGTATCATCATTGGGGCACTTGTCACGTTGTTCGGCAGTACAGTACCTTACAATTTTGGGTACGTACATATTGCCCCCTCGGAGAAGTGTTTTAGCCATGAAGAGGTGTAAAACGGTGGGTCCGAGTATGGCAGTCCCGAAATGGGAAGTTAGAAGTTATACCTGACACGTCCGTGTGTTGAAATGACGCCATCCAAAATTCCCGCTACCTACAAAATGAAAAGAGAACTCAAGTGCAGATAGATACAATAGTTTGAAAAATAAACGCTAAGAATAACAGGGAATGAGAATGTACCATTTGTGCGGGGATAGGAACTTACCTCCATCAGCGCTCCAAACCTGTGAAAAGTTATTTTAAAATGAAACAGAGTGCTATATGTATGAAAGTGGGCCCATTTTCCTATTCATTTATGCGAGTTGATTTGGTTGATTTTGAGCTCTGGGACCCACGGTGATGGTTTCTTGCGTGAGTAGAGTCAAAACGTCCGCAGCGAGATAGTGATCATGCCTCCATGTGCGGAACATCGACCTCAGCGATCACAAGTTAGTTTTCTTCAGTTTATTGTTTTTCCCCCCTTAATTTTGAAATGCTAAATACTCTGCAATGGGGGTCATTTTTGAAAATGCTAGTGTTAAAAGGTCCACCTAGGGGGGGCGCCTACTGGGTAGGCTCTGTTTTTAGGTTAAATGGCTATTTTTGCACTTTTTAGGCCTTTTTAGTTTAAAACCCGCATGGGTTTCGGACCACGACCGCCACCCTGGCCAGGGCGGTGGTTACATGACCGCCGCCCTGCTCAGGGCGGCGGTTACACGACCGCCGCCCTTAAGGCGGCGGTTACAAAACCGCCCCTCTGCTCAGGGTGGCGGTTTTGCACAGAATGCAAAAGAATCCTTTTTTTGAAAGTGTTTTTGCTTTTTTAGCATTTCTACGTGCTTACATGGTTTTTCTAGTATTGCTCGGATGCTAACTTACTTTGTTTTGTGTGTTTTTGGGTGTATGCAGGTGAGAGAGGAGTACATCCGATGGAGTAGAGAGAGGGAGTGTGATTGGCTCCCAGGGGTACTAGATGCCCTCTCACAGGATGAGGAGGACACACTTCAGAGGGCTGGCATATTGCGCATATCACGCGTGCCTCATGTTACACCATCTAGTCACATCCTTTGTGACTTATTTTCATACTGGGATGTAGATCGGAACACCTTCCGATTGCCAGGGGTCCGCGGCGAGTGGACCATTACATTGGAGGATGTCTACCGCATTCTGGGGGTCCCGATCATTGGGAGGCGACTCACTTTGAGACAAAGAGCTCACGGGCACTGACATTACACAAAGGTGACTTATATGGGGGATGTAGCCATCTCAGGGGTCGAAGAAGGGGGTGAGAGGCCACTTGGCTCTCGTAGATTTTGTTTTATATATTCTTTTGTATATCACGGGCTCTTTGAGCATTTTGACCATGCTTAGTGCATGATGGCATTGTATATAAACATTGATTATTTATATATACGCATTCGTTCTGGATCAAAATCTTGGCACTCATGGTTTCCTTTCTATTTCCAGTTTCCCTATGTATACTACGATGTATGTTTATATGCTTTTTAGAATGTATGCAATGGAGAACAAATGATGCAAATGTTTGTTTCCTTTTTTGTGTATTTCATGATGCTGATATATGGTGATGTAGATATAATGTGATTTTGAATCTTAGCTTCTGTAAGCAATTTTTGATACTTCATGTTTGTTTTGGCAAAGTGATGAGTATAAACCAGTATGATGAGCAGATAAACCTGCCCCTACTCCCAACTCCACGCAACTAGTAAGATGTGAGGGCTCATCACCGAGAGCTAGAAAGGGCACAAGTTACGAGGTGTAGCTGAAATGATAGTGATGAAAGATAGACAAAGCTTTGGTGGAACCAAATTGGAAGCTACAAGCTTACTCTACCCGAGTGACTTCATAGTTTAGAATGCAACTTACTTTGCGGTTTATCTAGACTTAGATCCGTAGATGGCCACATAGTAGACAAAATCTGGGTTTTTAGGATTTTAACTCTCTTGGAATTTTGAACATCTGATTCATTTATTTTTGACTCAAAGTTTCAAAGTTTGAATTGTTTGTGTATGACCATTTGCATTTATTTGTCAAGAGGACTCCCTACACTTTGCCCCATGCTACTAGTAAGAAGCGTGGGTTTAACACCGTGGGCAAAGCATAGGCGAGTAAGGGCATTTCCATCCTTTCCCAACCCTACGTCACTAGTAAGAGACGCAAGCTCATCACCGAAGGTTGGTGGGGCAAGGAAATGTGTAAAATTAAAATTTTCTGTTTAATCACTTTTTGACTTGTTTTCTTGAGTAAAACGTCAGTATGTGCTTATTTCCAAAGAGATATACATATGGGATAGATGTGACACCATGAAGCTTCTAGAATAGACCATAGGCAAGACACCTACCCTAAGAAGAAATCAAAGCGAGAATAAACTTGCAGATCTTGGTATGGTTACCGTTAAGACTTTGTCATATCTAGCTTTATTTGATAAAATGATTCCGAGATAATTTGATGATATCATGAAAATGGAGAGGTATGATTAGAAAATTTTATGCCAACAACATCATGAGTTTGTAATGAATTGCTTTGAGAATAAAATTCCTTGATCACAATTTATGTAAGAAACAAGTGGACAAAATGATCTTAATCTATATGAAGATGCAATGTAAATATATATAAGTAGTGCTAGCTGCTTATGCGTAGAACCACTTGAGGTGCAGGGAATTGACTGTTTCACCAAATTCCTCACCTTCTAGCGTACATAAGAGGTATGCACCATTTCCGTAGTCCTTCATGACTCGGTATGGGCCCAACCATTTGGGCTGGAATTTCCTTCCTTCGCCGGTCTTCTTGTCGATCCGGTTGTCTAGCCTTAGAACTAGATCACCTTCGTATATGTCGTGTTCATAGACCTTCTTGTTTTACTGCTGGCATATCCGGTCAGCATAGATTCTATGTCGTTGTTCAGCATCTAACCTAGTTTCATCTAGGCTTTCCAATTGGGAAAGACGTGCTTCTTTGTAAGCGTCTTCATCCAGGATCCCTTGTAACGAAATGCGGAGATTGGGTATTTCAACTTTGAGTGGGAGAACTGCCTCTACCCGAACACTAGTGAAAAAGAAGTGGCTCCCGTTGGTGTTCTTATTGAGGTTCGGTGGGCCCACAAGGCTGGATATAACTTCAAATGCCAATCTCGTTTGTTTTCTTTCACAGTTTTAAGGAGAATGGATTTTCAGTGTCTTGTTCGTCGCTTCAGCCTGTCCGTTGGCTTGAGGGTAATACAAGGAAGCCATATGATGGCTTATCTTAAATTTATTGCATAGTTCATGAACCTCTTCATTCTTAAAAGAAGTTCCATTATCGAGAGATAATGATTTGCGGGATACCGTATCTGCAAATGATTTGGTTTAAAATGAACTTGGCGATTACAGAACCAGGTACAGTAGTAAGAGGCATAGCCTCTACCCATTTGGTAAAATATTCAGTGGCCGTGATTATAAAATTATGGCCGTCTGTGGATGAGGGAGAGAATTTCCCTATCAAATCTAGGCCCCATGTAGAAAAGGGCCATGGAGTAGCGATTGGTTGCAGAGCTTGTGCCGGCATGTGGATCTCATGGGAGAATTCTTGGCACTTATGACACCTGCGTACAAACTCTATTGCGTCATGTTCTAGAGTGGGCCAGAAATAGCCCATTCGATGTATTTTTCGAGCGGTGGCATGGCCACCGAAGTGGCCTCCACATATTCCACTGTGGGATTCATGGAGAATCTTCTTGGATTCTTCTATGTCGACACATCTTAGGAGCATTCCATCGAATGCTTTTCGGTAGAGTACTTGCTCTATGATGACGTATTTGGCTGCAATAATACGTAACCGTCTTCTTTGTTGTGGTGTAACTCCTTCTGGGTACGTATGGTCCATGATATAATTAATGATATCAGTGTACCAAGGACACTCAGAGATAGAGGGTCGGGTTTCGATGTAGTATACGCACTCATCTGGAAAGTCTAAATCTACTAAATCGCCTCCATCTAATGGGTTATCAGCTAACCAATCTACGATGATTTGTCCTTTAACCGACTTCTGATTTATAAATGTTAATTCGAATTCCCCCATTAAGGTTATAAAACGCCCAGCCTTTTTAGACAAGGATCCTTGTGTGAGGAAAGTTCGTAAATGGTCTGTTTTTACCATGACCCTCGTTTCTTGATTCAACATATAGTGTCTTAAGCGTTTAGTAGCAAAGACTATAGCAAGGCATTCTCGTTCTGCCTGTGTATAACGTGTTTCATAGTCAAGTAATGTTCGACTAATGAAATAAATTGCGCGTTCCCTCTTGTCATCGTCTTCTTGGGCCAACATACAGGCTAGCGAGACATCGGTAGCTCGTGAATACAAAATTAACGGGCGGTCTAGCTTAGGTGGCATTAGCGTAGGTGGTGACAACAGGAAACGCTTAACTGCATCAAAGGCTTCATTGCAGTCTTTGGTCCAATCAATGCTATAATCCTTCTTGAGTAAATTGTTGATTGGATGAATGGCGAAGCTTAAGTCTGGGATAAATCTCCGGATTGCACCCAGTTTTCCGAGAAATGACCTGATTCCAGATTCATTCGAAGGTGGGACCATTTCGAGGACAGCCCGAATTTTGGTTGGATCAACATCTATCCCTCGTGATGATATGATGTAACCTAGGAGCTTTCCTCCTGTTACGCCAAAGACGCATTTCTCTGGATTTAGCGTGACTCCGTATTCTATTAGGCGTGAAAGAATGATGCGGAGTACTTCCGGATGGTCACAACGCTTCTTGGCCTTAGCCAACAAGTCATCTACGTAGGATTCCACGATTTTATGAATTAAATCATGGAATATATATGTCATAGCTCGCTGGTACGTAGCACCAGCGTTCTTGAGGCCAAATGGCATAACAACATAACAATAGGTTCCCCAAGGAGTTATAAACGTGGTTTTAGCTTGGTCTTGTTCAGATATTCTGATTTGATTGTATCCCAAGAATCCATCCATGAGAGACAAAAGTTCAAACCCAGCTGTTGCATCAACAATGACATCAATAGATGGCAACGGGAAGTCGTCCTTAGGACATGCTTTGTTGATGTCTCAGAAATCTATGCAGATGCGTATCTTTCCATTCTTCTTGAGAACAGGGAACGATGTTAGATACCCATTGGGAGTAGTCGACTGGTTTGATGAATCCTACTTGTAGGAGTTTTATTATTTCCTCTTTTACCATGAGAGCCACCTTAGGCTTCATGGGTCTTGATTTTTGTTTAATCGGTTTTGCATCAGATTTAGTGACGAGGTTGTGTACCACGATGTGGGGTGCGACTCCTGTCATCTCCTTATAATTAAATGCAAACGCCTTCTGATGTTCTTTGAGGATCTGAGTGTGTATTTCTACTTCTTCTGGGGTTAACGAGGACCCTAATTTCAAGATTTTGGTTCATCCTCTGTTCGATATTGACATTGATTGTTTCTTCGATCAAAGAGGCGTTACCCTCTTCGAACTCAGGCGGTGCTGGAGGTAAATCCAAATCATCCCCATTTTCTACTGTGTATATGCTAGGTTCCATTTGTGAGGGAAGATCCATCATGGGATTTCCGAAGTAGGAAGACGAATGTGGAATTAAGGACAAATCTAGCATATGATAGGAGAGATGTAGTGCTGCATAGGTGTTTAAATAATCCAAAGTAGCCACATCACTATTAACCTGATCCAGGATGGTAGATTCACTTCTGTTTAAAAGGGGATTTGTCATTGTTTTTATCAATGGTTCATCACGAATGGATACCGTGAAATGGGTATCCTCTAACTCATTGCTTGGAGTAAAACGTGATGCTGAAGTTGCTATTGAATCGGTGAGAAGATTTTTCTCTCGCGGGATTGCTTCAATGGATATAAAGTTAAATGCCTTGCTTAAATCTAATACAGCTTTTTTGTAAAGCTGCAAGTGTTCGGCTTTGGTTTCGTATACTTCAGAAACTTGGTTTGTCACTAATTGTGAGTCTCCTAAGACTCTGATGTTATCAACACCAATTATTTTGGCTAAGGTGAGGCCAAGGAGGAGGGCTTCGTACTCAGCGCCGTTGTTTGTGCATTCAAAATTTAGCTTAAAGGCAAATGGCAGGACTTTCTCTTCGGGCGAAGTAAGAATTATACCTGCCCCGCTCCATAATGGCATTTAGCTCCATCAAAATGGAGAGTCCAATACTTAGCTGGGAGTATAGATGTTGGGGTATCTCTTTGTGTTTGCGCACTCCACTTCTACCATGCAGAGATCCTCTGCTGGAAGGGAACCAACACCTAGGGAATATCCTATGCCTACTGAATCAAATGGTAAGAACATTGGTAAATCTTGTTCTATTAACTCAACGATTTTTGCAGTAGTCCCTAATGATACTATTTCTATAGTGTTAGCCTTATCTTTGGGGGTTGGGGTTGTTTTGGTTATGCTGATAGTTTCAAGATCCGTTGTAGGTACCAACTTCTCCTCTGGTTTTGCGTCAGTGGGTTTATTAAGTTGGTTTGTTGGAAGTTCAAATTCCGAGTGCACACCTGGTCTTTTCTTTAAGTCAGCTAGGTGTATATCGAAAGGTTTTGGATCGCCTTTGGCTACAAACACCTTTCCTAGATGCAAGAATCTTACTTCTTGGAATAACGTAGAAGGGATTGCCTTCATTCGGTGTATCCATGGTCGGCCGAGGATCATATTATAATTAGTTTCCGATCTATAATATAAAACTCAGTCAGGATTGTTTTGGGTCCTAAGGTGACCGGTAGTATTATAGTTCCTATCGAAGTGGCTTTAAGGCTATCATAGCCTCTCAATGTATTTCGAGTGGTGGAACAGTTTGTTTCCCCATATCCTAGTTTTTGGAGGAAAGAGAAGGGGACTATGTTAATTGCGGCCCCATCATCAACCATTGCCCGTTTTACGTAGTTATTATAAACCCATACTTGTAAGTGTAAGGTTGGATCACCTCGGCGTGCGATCTCAGCATCTGTAGGCATTTTACTTATTTCGAATATGAATTCGACATCCTTGTCTGGCTGCCCTGGAGGATGAACATCAAAGTCTACATGATTTTTGTGTTTCGGGAGGCAGAGTGATATTAATTATATGACCTTTAAACCTAATGCTTCTAGAAGAGTAGCTCTGTGAGCAGGAGAGTTCTTTAGTAAGTCCAAAAATGAAATGTGTGAGAAGGTTTTTGTTAGGTCATTAATTAAATCATAGGCACCCATGGGTTTTTCTACTATTTGTTGACTCTTATCTGTTTCTGGCAGGTGACTTGGGCTTGGTTGAGAGAAATACTCTCGTGTTCTTGTTATAGCTTCGATAGGTAGTTCAGCGTCTAGTTCTACCAAACTGACTATCTTGGGTCTCGGCTGATTTCCTAATTGTGGCACAACTGATGGATTTAGTGAAGTCGAGGCTTCATGATCATTGTTTCCCATCATTGCACCCTTGTTCGTCCCAGTTGGATTTAGTCTGTTATTATCATGATTTGGGAGTGGATCGTTAAAGATCTTGAGGGGAGCATTCTGAGGGGAAACTGCCCCTGCGAGCGTGCTTGGTGGTGGTGACACGGGATCTGCCAAAAACAAATCTGTGAAGAACTGTCTTTGTTCTTCTGGAAAACGTTGCATGAATTTATTGTAGTCACAAAGCACGTTCTAGTATCATGACCTTGAATCTTGTGGAAACCACAATATGAATTGGGATTGTAATTCCTGGTTTGTTGGTTTGGTGTATATTGTGGCCTAAAACTCTGATCAAACTGTTGCCTATTAGGATTAAAGTTTTGTATTTGTTGTTTCTGGCTTTGATTTTGGTTTTGATAACCAAATGAGTTTTGGCTTGGCCCTTGTATGGGATTTCACCGTTGTTGTTGTTGTGGATGGTTAAAATCCACTGTATTGATCGTCGGGGTAAAGTTGTTTCGTTGGTTGTTTGTTTGTGATGGAGTATTGACAACATTTACCTTCTTGGGCTGATTGGTTACTCCATCAGTTGTTACACCCCGATTTTTGTTAAGGATTTTGGGTCCTTGATCGACGTTCATGGTAGTTGTAATGTTCTGGATGGAGGTGATTAACCTCTCGCTTTGTTCCATATGTCTTACGACCACTATCAATTGCTGCTTGATCTATTCGAAGAGCGCTCTCAAGTACTTCATCGTAAGTTCTTAGTGGGAACTTCTAGACTTCTTCCTTCACCTCTCTGCTGAGAGAATGAAGGAATAAATCGCATAGTTCCATCTGATCCATATTTGGAGCACTTGCTGAAGAATAAAGAACTGTACGCCACCTTTGGATGAAATGGGCGACAGATTCATTGTGTTCTTGTTTAATGTGCAAGAATTCCCTGATTCCTGTTCTTAACAGTTTGTTCATGTCAAATGCCTTAATGAACTCTGATACGAGTTGTTTAAATGAATGGATGGAAGCCTCAGGTATTCTATAATACCAATCGAGAGCAATGCCTTCCAAGGTTTTGGGGAATATTTTAGCAACAACCCCATCCCAAGGGAGTAGTTCGCGTATGGCTGTAGCGTAAGCTTTGATATGCGCGTTTGGATCTCCCTCACCTTTGTACTTGGGTAAATGAGAAGGGGTCTTGGAAGCATGATGCTTCGTATGGCGAAGTCTAAGGGCTCTTTCAAATATTCTGAATAAGTCCCTATCACATAGGTTTCGACCATTGATGGTGGTTGCTGAGGGAGTGGTGGTGGGATGGGTTGTTGATATGGCGCAGCATATTCGTTGGCAAGGGCATAGGGAAGTCCCTGTGTTTGAGAAAAATTCGGGAGAGGAGAACATATCTCCTTGTGGTGATTTGGAGTACATGTTTAAGTATGACGGGGTATTGTCCAGGAATGGATTGTTTGATACTAGACCGGGAGGAATGGTGTTAGAGATGATGGGCCTAGTTGGCGTTTGTTGTGGATACTGAGGAGGCATGCCTAACGTGCCTACTCCTGTGAGGAGATCTACTTGGCTAGGATAGCATGGAGGATTGGAACCCCCTGTTTGCACGAATTGCGAATTTTGACTTGCTTGGGCAAGTTCTAACCCTCTCACTTTTTCTACTAACGTTGAAATGACTTCATTTGGTGAAGTCACGGTGCTTTTCCTTAGTGGCGTTTGTTGTATACCCTGGTGTTGTATAGGCATGTGATATCCTGCTATGAACTGATTGCTGTCCTGCCAAGTTTCTCGAGAGTATTTCCTATATGCAGTGGCGTAGAGGTATTTTCTTGGAAAGAGACCTCGGGTTGTGTTTGTAAACCTCCTACATGTGGGTACATACCCCGAGAGCGTTGTTCACTCCTAGGATAACGTATTGATTGTTCATCATCTAAGACCAGGTATGGGTCTGATTGTCTACTAATTTGTGGTCTAAGTAGCATCTGAGGAGATGATCCAGATTCTCCAGTGAACGTCATATTATTCGAGCCTGAAGGCTCTGTTTGTTGTTTTTGAGGGGGTTGATCTAACTCCTCAGTTTGAAAAGATGAATTATATCTGATTCTTGGAGTTTGTGTTGACAATTGATTAGTTGAGTAGTTGTCACCCCATACCGAGAGTGAGGGTGATGATTGTCTATTTTGTTGGGCGTAGTATGCCTCAAGACCCAAGAGGGGTCTGCCATATGCATCGAATCCCGACATATTCGGGGGGTATATGAATACCCATAGAATAATGGGAGAGAGCGAAAATGATTCGTGAAAGCTAATGAGGCGGAGAAGATGAAAAGTAAACTAAACTTGAAAGAAAACGTAATACTATGACTCCGGACGAGAAAGTAGGAAGTTCACGTCAGCTTCACTAATTTTGTTTGTTTCACGTCGGGTTCACCAATTTTTACTGTTGGAAAAGTGACAAGTGAGTGTGGGAATCTACAGGTAACTCTTCTGCGTACCCGACCTCCCGAGGTCGTGCCGAGACAGCCGGTGGGGATGGAATATGCGTGGGATGCAGACAAACTAGTTAGGCAATCTAATGTCTTCAATACGCACTAGTGGAATTTGTGAATCTAAGGAAAAGAAGGCCCTTCTAACCTAAACTGGTGTGATAGATTGATCGGCAAGGATGACTGCTCGAAGGCTCCAATCAATATCGAGCTCTGGCATGATTCGATCTATGGGTTGTGGAATACGTGGAAAATGACCTGGGATAGTTTCGTGTATGTCTCCAGATAAGGTCATATGGTGGGTAATGAATACAATCGACTCTATGGACGATTCTCTGGCCTAGTCCAGAATTCTCTAGCTTTGTTAGCCGCTATATCTAGTAAGGATAATTGTTTGACGATGGTGGGTGGAAGTGGGGTAGATCTAAATACTAATATGCGTAGGCCAGTGTCTATATCAGATTGACTTATGGATTCGTTAGGTTACGGGATTTGTGGATCACAACCGTAGACTCTTGGTTGTTGCGGTCCTACTATGGTCATGTACGAAATCAAGTCCTAATCCCTAGTATCCAATAATCATATGCTTTCTCAGCTTCTATATTTAGGATTAATAACTACGCGATCTTCTCAGAGTACCTCACAGGCGTTCTTGCAACCTAGATTCTTAGGCTGGTATCTATATCTAGAAGAGTGTCTCCTACATCTGGCTGTGGGACCAAAGGATCACAACCAAAGGTTTGTTCTCTTTCAAACCCTTCTATAGTCATGTGTATGTTTTCCTAGGGTAATCTGTAGTTCGGTTGATTTGACCAAAACGTGTGTGCTTGGTTGTCTTCTATATTTAATCCCCTCAATTGAGAGCTGATCAGTCGTAAATCTGTTGTTGTTTGGAAGACTTGGATCCTGAGATTTTGGTCTATGTCAACTATTGCTGTGACGAGGTTGGGTTGAGGCACAATTGGCTCAAATACATATTCCCTGGGCTCCCTGGGTCCCGTGATTGTCATACAAAACACTAATGTAAATCTAACTGCAACAAAGCAAATTTTAACTACGTGGAATAAATCTAAAACATATATAACTTCTATTTTTCTGAGAAACTTTTAAGAATTTAAGAAAAGCAGCTATTTAAACGTATCTAGAATTTTGACAACTAAGATAAAACTTAAAACAAACAAAATAACCGAGTGTAGTTATTTGTCTGTGCAATTTGTAGATCTATTCTAAATAATGAAATAACTTGCTTAATCTATTTGCCAGACTTTCGATCCTACCTCAGAAGTGAGGAATGAATCATAGTTTCTTAGAAACTATCAATCCCCACAGCTTCCCTGGCAATATCGAAAGTAAACTTAACTGAAAAGAAGTGATTATCTACTCTATTTGATATATTTCTAACTTTAGAACTTTGAAAGCTAGAACCTGGATTCTGCAGAACAATGGCGAATCCAATGGTGTGTGTGATCTTGTCCCCTCAGTGTGATCTCCTCGTTCCTTTGTGTTCACGTGAATCCAGAAAAGCGTGTAATGCTAGCATCAACAGAAGTAGATTTTGGGACAAAGGCAGCTCAGAATGCAGACTGAATATAATGCGAGTAGGAGAGGGATAGCGCAAGAGTACAGAGCTTGGCTTATGCAATTCCTAGCGGGATTTATTGCGGGTCATGCAACATAAAGCGTCCAGAACCTGAAACTATCCTGTTTTGAGGAGCAAAACCTACAACTTTAATGGCTTCCTAAGCTATTTTACTCCAATGGATTGGGTGAAATAACAGTACTGCCTGCACAAGATGGGTATGTGGCTTACCAACAGCTGAACAATGCTAACTAAACATGCAAAGGAATGAAACTATGGCTTCTAAGCAAAATAATAGACTGAACTATGAAAATGAGAGCATGAAAAGTGAATGAGGGCAGACCATTTGTTTGTGCACAAACCATTTATTTATAGCTTTTCATTCACCCAAAGATCAAAACCAAATTGAACTCTAAAACTATAAACAATGGCCAAACACTATTCCAGGGGACCAAAAACATAAATGCAAGCCCAAGTCGGTAAAAAAAAAAGCTGGTGAATCATTGATTTTTACGTGAGTCGCGTTAAAACGCTTTCTGGAAAATGCGTAAAGGACCGCCACTCTGAGCAGGGCGGCGGTTACAGGACCGCCCCTGATCAGGGCGGCGGTCATGAGACCGCCGCCCATGCAGGGCGGCGGTTTCGTCACTGAAGAGCAAAAGGCCAAGAAAAGAGGGGAAAAGGGAAAAACAAAGGACGCAGGGACTAAAGCGGGGCATGCGGGATGTTAACGCATACTTGGAGATCTTTTCCGGATTCCGAACACCTTGCGAGGAGACCTGTATCATCATTGGGGCACTTGTCACGTTGTTCCGGCAGTACACTACCTTACAATTTTGGGTACGCATCTGGACACCATGAAGTCCATAAATATAATTGATAAACTCAATTCGATGCCTTGGAGAGACAAGTTTCAATTCCCATTTTTTATTTCATTCACTTGGACCGACGCTCCCATTTTTAATAAAATGTGATCAGTTTTGGCTTGCGGTTGTCGTATCGATTTGGATAAATTAAAAACTAACCCTATGTACCTCTACTGACTCCAATAGGAGAATTGAAAACAACTCTTGGTTTTATAAAAATAATTTCATAATTTATATTTTCAAGTGGGTTTTGGATTCCACCAGTCATTTTTACAACAAAGATGTTTGGCGTGAAGTTCTGATAATTGGTCTTAGATTCACATTTCTATTTTGAGCCCCTGTTTGTCGTAATCAACTTTTGTAGAAGAACCATTTGAGTTCTTTATATATAAGGGAGTGAATAGGAATCGTTTGAATTTACGTTTGAACTTAAAACACATGTTTTATAGTAATATATTTTAGGAAATTTAGCTATTTTTTGGACATTTTCGTAAACTCACAAGTTCATCTAGACATTCCTCTTGAGGCTCCTATTTGATTTTTTTACACTCATGAACCCTTTTCATGTAGTTTCATGGTTTTTTAAAGTATACTTTAATAAAATAGATTTCTATGAATGGATTTAGTAAATGATAATATGTTCTCTCTCCTCCCTCTTCTCTCTCTAGAAATAATAGGAAATTTTTGTTTATCTTTAAAATGTAAATGATTCAAACATGTAGATGGGTTGAAAATGTAAATGAGTTTGAAATGAAATGAAAATGGATACATTATGTATGTATTTATGATATGGTGAATAAAAAGGAAATGAATTGTAGACTTTCTCTCTCTTCCTTTCTCTAGAATCGAAAAAGAAAAGTAAAAGGAATGTGAATGTGTGAGGAAATGACCTCTCTTCTTATCTCTAGCTCTTCTTTACCTTGTTTTAAATTACTTAAAATGATGAATGTGTTATTTCATGCTTGAGTGTAAGGGATTTCCATACCATTCCTAGGGCTGATGCAAAGTTGGTTGTAGGTACTCTGAACAAGAGGGATTAAGAGTGTGATATGTTGTAATACTTGAGATGATAGTGAAATATTATGCATTGGTATAAATTACAAATGTTAGATAAAAGTTAATTAAATAGAATTACATTATTAAAATTATTATATCAAAAACCATTTTTCCTCTTGAATTCTTATGTTTTTCAAGCATTATACATTGAAAACTATGTGATTTTTCTCTGCTTTGTTTTAAATTTAACTTTTGAATACTTGTATGAAAGTCACATAATAAAAAGAGTACCAACTATGTTAGCTAGCTAAACAAGGAAGACAATTGACAATGTAAATGGGTAAAATGTGTACCATTTATTTCATGAGCGTTAATTTCATTTGGATTTAAATGTGCTTCTCATGGTTTACTTGATCGAAGCAATCACTTTCTAGATAGTTATATTGGTTCATACATAAACAAAAATGTACAATAGTAACTTATTATCAGTTAAGCATATACATGAAGTTACTATTTAATCTTTATTATTCGCTCCCTCTCAATCTAGTCACATCCAAGTTTGCAAAATTATAACGTCTTAAGAAATAATTTGATCCTCGCAACTAGACTTCTTATACTACACCTAAGAAAAGTCTTCAAAGGACCATCTCTATAACTTAAGATTCCTTGTTTGAAGTAATGTCTATGTGGTGTGACCTTAGCATATATGGGGTAAGTAGAACTAACACTTCCTGAGTATCATACTGGACCACTAAATTCTTATGAAGTTAGATATAGGATTAACTTCATCATCGCATGAACTCTTCGTGGGATCCAAATGAGACAATGGAGTTAGTGAACTAGTTTTACTATGCATTAAACTCTTGTTAATGATTTATTTAGTTCCTCAAAGATAAACATGTTACCTTGGCTAGTAACAACATAACAACTTGGTCTTTTACGAAGGTTATATATGATAAATATGTATTCTCACCTTAAACTAATACATAGTTGGGCATAGATCCCTGAGTGCAATTGGAATTAAACCAAATCTTGGTTGATTAAGAGGATAAATTGCTGGTGGAAATTGTAAATAAATCTTAGCAAACGAAATTGCATTTAATAGATGTTGACTTAAGAGAAGTGGAGAAACTGAAAACTTGGTCTTGTAACCCCATGTGTGTAGTTTCCCTTGGCACCATAGTGAGTGGCCAAAATCATGCAAATGTAGTTGTATATACTCCTACGATTGATCTCATGGTGATACTTAAATGGAATGAGTGGAGTTTACGTTTCAAGTACCTATGTAATAAACAATTGTTTTGTAACCCTTTTTCCTTCTCGGATATAAGTTTTCCCTTAGTGTGTAGTAGCGGATTGCCTCGTGTTGCTCAAATTTTTTGTGAGTTAAATATATTAGAACTCTCTTTTAGTGTCCTGTAGTAGGGTGTAGTGTCCACCTTGAAATGCTTATGAAGGTAATCGATTGTGGGACCTTTCTTAAGGTTATTGTTTAAAGAAACTTTGATGTATTTTTACCCAATGATTGAAATTGTTTCTTGGAGGGAATTTGAAAGGCATGAAAGTTGTATTATATTTATCACTTGTAATATGCATTTAACACTTGAGTTTCTAAAAGGAATGAAATAAGTTATCTCGTGTTAGGTTACATTCCTTGTAGTATCAAGTCCATTAGTGTAAGTTATGAGTTATTTGATTTCTGATTGTTCTAAAAACAATGTTAATAGTGGGACCAAAGTGAGATTGAAGTATGATGTAAGTGGAAAGAGTATAAGAGTAAATGAGATTATCGTTTAGGAATAACATCATACTTGAAGTCCTTACAAATTAATTAGGTATTATCCTGTTGTTAAAAATGAATATGAATTTCTTAAGTGAGATAAAACTTTAAGAAACCATAAATTCTTACATGTAATATAAATAAATTTGCTGAATTCATGAAACCAAATAGTGAACTACACCAACTATAACAGGAATATAAAGTAACCTAGTAGAGGGAAGGTATTAGGAAGAGGTAGCTTGACTCTAAATCTACTTTAAATATTATCCTCTCTTCCCCTTGACTTCATGTTATTTTTCCCTCATGTAATTGTTAGTGCAAAGTCACAGCACCCCCAAATGAGTAGTCATATCTACTTTTCTAAGGGAGAGTCATTTGGTGTGATTCACATAACATTGATTTTTCCCTTAAGTGTGGGACTTTGCAAATGGGAAAACTCTCCAGATTAAAGGTTAGTTCCTATTCCTATGTTTAGGTGAATGAGTGGAAACTTAGAGAAGACCTATTCTTAAACCTAATCTAATTTTTATAAAGGAGACAGGGGATAAAAGGAATACAAGAAATAAAAACTAAGCTACGAAGTGATGCACCAAAGGAATGATGAAAATTAGTTTTGCTTATAGACACAAACCAAAAAAATGCATACAAGAATCAAGCACGAGATAATCAAATTTATAACGAAAGGCTAGATGAGAGAAAAGTCGGCATGAAAGGATCTAAAATCAATCACAAACGTGTTTTATTGATATGCAAATTGATACAATACATTAAAAATGGCGGAAGGAATGAAACGTATTACATGATTACGAGGGGAGGTCTAAAACTCCACGAGTTCCTTTTCCAAAAGAAAAGGGGAGCCCTGCAAAATAGAAGATTGTCCAACCCTTTACAATGAGTCTCGACCTTGATTTTATAGATTCAACACAGAGGAGAGAGAGAAGTGGGAAAAATAGTTCAAAGCTTAACCACGTCTATTCATGCCTCCTATAAAATATGCCCCAAATCTGTCTTGACTGCATCGATTTCTTATTTGGCACCTCGAAGGAGGAGGAAACGATGGAGCAGATCGAATCGGATCTGGTTGTTGGGGTAAAAATAAATCCTACATTAATGGCCCTGAAGACATTTCTCCATTTTTCTCCCACCTAACCTCCCCAAACTTAAAGTTTCAGATCTTCATGGCATGGAAGAGGATGAGATATTTCCAATGGTGTCATATTTGTAATATTTCAAGCCCTGAGTCGAAATATATGCCCCTTCGAAGTTTGTATCAGGTCTGTCATGCAAAAGGGTAGGAAAACAGGTTCAAAGGTGGGCCCCTTTTTTAGGCTGGGACATGTGGTTGGCTGGCACATGTCTGAGGGTGGCCTCTAAATTTTGCTTTTGGAAAGCGCGTGGGGTGACACGTGGTTTCCTCCACCGGCTTGCTCAATTTCTATGTTTCTTGGCTAAGTCCTTTGCTCGGTGGGGTCATATTTCTTGGAGGGGACACGCGGTGGTGCAGGGCGCTCGTATGTAAATCATCTCTTTATTTGACCCTTAAGTTAGCACCATTTGGACACTTAGAACTCTCCGTCGGCCTGCCACCATGCATTGACTATTCATCCTAACTTTGTCCCCCTTTGTAGAGACTGGACGCGTGGAGGCTCTGTGCTCGCTGAAACTCCCGATCAATATTTTCCCTTGAAGGAGCATCAAGTTGACACTTGGAAGCCTCCACAGGTCTTTGGACTTTTCAACGATCTCCCTCTTACCTTTTTGGACCTTGGACTACGTGGCGATTGGAGCTTGTTTGAACCTCCGCTTTTGGATCTACCCTTGGGGATGTGCCGCTTAGACATGTGGCATCCTCCGCCAGCACTTCTATTCTTAGCCTTTTTTGAGGCCCTCCCTATCTACCTTTTGACCTTGGTTGACCATTTTCTATGTGGAGGGATGACACGAGTTTGAGTCTCTGCCTTGGGCTCCCACTTTGGATTTGCGTTGAGCAAACACTTGGCACCTTCTTGCCTTGTCAAAGACTTTTCAAGCTGCCTTGCAATCTTTTGGGGCTCTGGATGCATGGAAGCTTGGCACTCATTTGAGCCTCCCTTTTTGGATTTAACTTTGGAGAAGTGTCATACCGGACACTTAGCTTTCTCTGCTTGCCTCCTCCATACTTAGCTAATTTTGGACTCATTTTGAACCGTTTTGAGCATAAAGTCTTGGATATTCGCCATTTCTTCTTTTTCTTGCTCCTAGATTCTCTAAGACACTACTCCTTCTTCTTCCAAGCCCACCCGTAACCCTGTTAAATAGATTTATGACTTGAATCCACTCAGCCAGCTGTCTCTTCTCTTTCTTCTTACATAGGGTCGTTTGGTCTTTCACAGGCCCTGCCACTCCATTGTTGAGTCCTTTTGCGACCTATTTGCAAGATTTAACCATTTTTTCTCTGGTTCTTTCTGTGTGGGGTCATGGATGATCCAATACTTTTCCCGAGGGTGAAATATGGATAACAATTTGGTGACTCATAGGGGTATCTGCCTGCTAGATGAAAAGACCAATTGCCTTGTCATATCCATTGGGCATGGAGTCAAGAACAATAGTCTGATACTGATCCTACCTCTGATTCATGAGCCCAACTATTTGCACTCTCAATTTTCATAAGAAATCTCAAAATGATGGTTTCTGAGAGTAGAAAATTGTTTTGATCGAGGCTTCATCTGTTTTTGAATGGGTTATGCAAGAGCAACAAAACAACACCACAACTATATACAAAATTTGAAATCATACATGCTCCAAGTAGAACATGCAAGAGTGTGCAAAGCACTTCTTCTACTGAAAACAAAATCTACTCCTACTCCTATACTAACTAGAAAGAAAGAAAAGCTTAAACAAAGCCCGCTATAGGTAGGGAGAAATAGCTTCCCTTTCTCAAAAGGGGCAGCCATGCAAATGATTTGACATTGAATATGGCTGCCTGGATGAATAAAAAATTGACTTTAAGCCTATCCTCCACCCAAATCATCAAGGTATCTACATTAACCAAAAATACCTCCTCGAGCCTATTGGCATTGGACTCCTAGAGGTGTTGATGGTGACCCTTGGTACTTTGATGCTCATCCTCATGCTCTGAAGTAGGCATGACTAGTTTTGGCTTCTCCCTTGGCTCTAATGAAGCCAAATATCTAATTGGGCAAGGTATGGTCCTTTGAATCTGCCCATGGTTCTTAACTCTAACTCTAAAACTAGAGTCAATTTATGGACCTTCTTGGATGGATGGTGAGAGAGAGATGATGACATCTCCTTGCTTTTTCTCTTCCTTCTCTTGTAAAGAACATGGAAGACCATGATCTTCCAACCCTGGTTCCAGAGGGATGTTGTGAGACACAGGTTGTTGTCTTTGAGTGCCCTCCTTTATGGCACCAGGCTCATGTGCTTGGAAGATGGATGATGGAAGAGAAAATGATGTGATCTCCATAGGATTTTCTCCATCAAAGAAATCCTCCAAGTTAGACAAATAATATTCCTCATTGTTGTCCTATTGCATGTGCTCAACCTCCTCCATGGTGTCCTCCTGATCCACAACTTGATCACATTAGCTCCCTTCATCCTCAAACATGAAGTTTGCAAGCTCAAACTCTTCAACATCAAAGCTTGAAGGGGATGAAGTGGAAGGAAGCGAAGGTTCTCCTATAGCCTGCTCCACACTTGAAAGCTCGAAACTATATGGTCCTCCTCCATTATGGGTTCATCAGTCAAATCAGGACCTTCAAATGAAAGCAAAAAAATCTTCAATGATGCCTTCTTCATTGAGTGGCTTCAACTCGATTCAATCTCTCCATTTGCTCCTCTTGAATGGGACTTGGAACTATTTTTTCTTCCTCTTCAACCTGGTTGTGCGGCTTTGATCGAGATCAGCATCCTCTTGGATAAAGTGCCATCATGGACACTACATCCAGAGCAGCCGGACTACTGATCTTCTTGTTGTTATTTTTGTTCCTTCTCTGTTGCAAACTCGGTCTCATTACCACCTTTGGCTCTTCAACTTTGACCTCCTCTATTGGCTTGACGTTCGAGGGGATCTTTATAAACCCAAATTTGGCAGCCCAACTCTTCAAATTGTCTATCATTTCTTCTGTTGGGCTCCTTCTTCTTGTTGTTTTCCTTGACTAGATTCTTGAGTCTCTTCCCAACATGGACTCGGGAAAGCAAGAGAGGAGAGGCAAGTTGGGGTTCAACCAACTTTGTAATTGTTTGTGGTGGGGGGAGGAGGTGGAACTTCTTGTTTTTTTAGAGGGGATGATTTTTGGAAGGGAAAGGGGGAGAGGAACTGAAATGGGGTGAAAGACTAGGGAATGGATAAATGGAATCAACACTTAGGACAAGATGGCGGGAAGCTTGGAAATTGGATCTTGGGTTGAGATGGTGTTGCTTGAGAAAGAGAAAAAGAAAATCTATGAGATGGTGGACCTACCCATTGACAAGGTTGTCTTGACTCTAACTCCTAAGCCTTGATCTCTTTAGTCCATTGTGCAAGTTGGGGCAACATTTCAACCATGAAGTCTAGCTTCTCCTTAGGGCTGTAATGTCTTAGAAAAGGGCCTTCCCATGGACAAGGTGCCCCGTAACTAATATTGAATGCCTTCATTTGTGATATGCCCTTGACCGAACCATGCCACCTCTATTTTTGAATTTTCTCCAATAAACTAGCATTCTCCATATAGTTGTCACCATTGTATGCATCCCCTTGTTATTGATAAGCTCCATGGCCAAATTGACTTTGACCTTGCTCATATGGGTAAGCATAATAGTCCTGGATCTGAATATAATGTTGATTTGGAGGAGTTGGGAAATGCATTGGAGGTGGATTGTGCTTTGTAAGTGTGAGTTCCATGAAGGGAATGAAGTCATGATTGCACAATCTCATGGAATGGGAGAAAATAAAAGAGATGGAAGAAGAAAATGGATGAAAATGAGTGGAAATGGATGGAAAAGGTATGTAACTCGGAGAATGGGTTTTGACCGGATGGAGTCGCCGGATGTGATTGCATGTGGCTCAAAACGCTGAATCCCACCAAGAACACATCAACTTGATGAAATAAAATGAAGAACTATTATCCCACTAGGCATGCCAAAACTGTTAGTGTAAAATCACAGCACCCCCAAATGAGTATTCAAATGCTTTTCTAAGGTAGAGTCATTTGGTGTGATTCACATAACATTGAGTTTTCCCCAAAGTGTGGGACTTTGCAAATGGGAAAACTCTCCAGATTAAAGGTTGGTTCCTATTCCTATGTTTAGGTGCATGCGTGGAAACTTGCAGAAGACCTATTCTTAAACCTAATCTAAGTTTTACAAAGGAGACAGGGATAAAAGGAATACAATAAATCAAAACTAAGCTATGAGGTGATGCACCAAAGGAATGATGGACATTAGTTTTGCTGATAGACACAAACCAACAAAATGCATACAAGAATCAAGAACTTATAACTTGATTTATAACGAAAGACTAGATGAGAGTAAAGTCGACAATAAAGGATCTAAAATCAATCAAAAACATCTTTTATTGCTCTGTAGATTGATACAATACATTACAAATGGCCGGAAGGCAAGAAACGTATTACAATTATGAGGGGAGGTCTAAAACTCCACGAGTTGCTTTTCTAAAAGAAAAGGGGATCCCTTCAAAACAGAAGAATGTCCAACCCTTTACAATGAGTTTCGACCCTACTTTTATAGATTCAACACAGAGAGAGAGAGAGAAGTGAGAAAAAGCGGTTCAAAGCTCAACCACTACTATTAATGCCTCTTAAAAAATCTTCCCCAAATATGTCTTTACTACATCGATTTCTTATTTAATGCCTCAAAGGAGGAGGAAACGGAGTAGATCAAATCTGATCTGGTTGTTGGGGAAAAAATAAATCCTGCATTAATGGCCCTAAAGACATTTCTCCATTTTTCTCCCACTTAACCTCCCCAAACTTAAAGCTTCATGGCGTGGAAGAGGACGAGATATTTCCAACGGTGTCAGATTTGCAATATTTCGAGCCCTGAGTTGAAAGATATGCCCCTTTGAAGTTTGTATCGGGTCTATACAAAAGGGTGGGAAAACCAATTCTATGCCTGAGACTAGGACATGTGGTTGGCTAGTGCATGTCGAGGCGTCTCTGTATTTTCTTTTGGAAAGCGCGAAGGTGACACATGGTTTCCTCCACCGGCCTGCTCAATTTCTATGTTTCTCGGCTAAGTCCTTTGCTTGGCGGGGACATATTTCTTGACTGGGGACACGTGGCGGTCTAGCACTCGTCTATAAATCCGCTCTTTATTAGACCCTTGAGTTAGCACCATTTGAACACTTGGAACTCTCTGTCGGCTGCCACCACGGATTGACTATTCAACCCGACTATGTCCCCTTTTTGAGATTGGATGCGTGGAGGTTCGCGCTCATGAAACTCCCAATCAAAATTTTCCCTTGGACTTTTCAATGACCCCCTCTTGTCTTTTCGGACCTTGGACTAGGTGGCGGGTGGCACTTGTTTGAACCTCTACTTTTGGATCTACCCCTTGGGGATGTGCCGCTTGGACACATCGCATCCTCCAACAACACTTCTATACTTAGCCTTTTTTAAGGCCTCGCCTGTCTGCCTTTTGACCTTGGTTGACCACTTTCTATATGGAGGGTTGGCACGAGTTTAAGTCTCCACCTTAGGCTCCCGCTTTGGATTTGAGTTGGTGACACTGGCACCTTCTTGCCTTTTCGAAGACTTTTCAACGGCCGTGCAACCTTTTGGGGCTCTAGATGCGTGGAAGCTTGGCGCTCGTTTGAGCCTCCCTTTTTGGATTCAACTTTGGAAAAGTGTTGTGCCAACACGTGGCTCTCTCTATTGCCTCCTCCATACTTAGTTGATTTTTGGACTCGTTCTGAAATATTTTGAGCCCGATGTCATCGAATCTTCGTCGTTTCTTCTTTTTCTTACTCCCTGTCTCTCTCGAGACACTTCTCCTTCATCTTTTGAGCCCCGTAACTGTTAAATAGATTTAAGACGTGGATCCACTCGTGCAGCCGTCTCTTCTCTTTTTCTTCGCATAGGGTCATTTGGTCTTTCGCATACCCTGTCACTCCATTGTTGAGTCCTTCTACGACCCGTTTGCAATATTTAAGCTTGTGTTTTCTATGATTCTTTTTATGCGGGGTCATGGATGATCTAATACTTTTCTCGGGGTGAAATATGGATAACATGGTAATGACGGTAAAATTTAAACAAAATAAACATATTTGAGAACTTGTACATAAAAATGAGCATCACGAGTTTTGTATGCATTAAATATGTGGAAAATAACCTATTGAGTTATGGGAACTATGGTAAGGGAGAAAGAGTAAAAAAAGAGTGTTGTTATAAGTTGAATCATAAACGAAATTAAGAAAATGTAGGTTAGAGAAGGGGATTGTATCATCTTACAATAAATGCACATGGAATTTTAAACGTAACTAGGATGTAACCATGGTAATGACGCATTGTGGAATTGCCAATCCTTGGGTCCCTTTTGTGGTTGGATCATTTCTAGTAATTGATCGTTAGGGAAAGTGTGGTATTGACTTGCACCTAGTATTATCATGTTGTCTATGTGGGTCCATGCTTATGTAAGTGTCTTATGTGATGTTGAATTTTTATTTGAGCCCATGTGGTGTCGTGTTATGAGAAATGAAAGACAAAAATTATTCCAGTAAATTTTATTGTTGTACTTTGGTGTTGAAATTGTGGGCATTACAGTTGGTATCAGAGTTGAGGTTCAAACACTTGAGCCTCTGGGATTTATTGGAAATGAATCTCATGTACTTGGTTGTTTAAGCATAGCCTACGTTTCATGTTAGTCCACGTAGGCATGTTATGTAGAGTCATTGTTGTGTACCCTTGTCCACTTGTCGTGTTATGTGGCTATTGACGAGCATATCATATAGTGGGTCCCCAATTCTTTGTATAGAGTTGTATTATGATAGAAACCACAAATATCTTCATATTATGGTATATTGATTGCTTAAATCTGATTATTTTTGGTAGTTTCACTATGGATGATACTTGGGAGATCATTCGAAATATATCAGGAGTTCATTGTTACATTCACGAGTTCTATCCTTCAGATGTTGTGATGATTGCATCAAAAATTTCATAGTTAGAATATATGATACATGGAAATATTTGACACTTGGATGATTTGGTTTCCTCCTTGACACTTGATACATGAAAGTATTTGGTTTCCTCCTTCACACTTGATATGTGGCACTATTTGATAGTATTTGACATTTAGAATATCTTATACGTGGCAATATTTAACACTTGATTTGGTATCTTCATTCATGAGTTCTATCATTCGGTGGTTGTGATGATTGCATTAGTCATTTGTGATTAAAATATCTTATACATGCTAGTATTTGACACTTGATATTTTTGGTTTCCTCCTTGGAACAATTTACCTAGATTTTGACTCTTCCCATTTCCTTTCATACTACATTATGGATATTACGTTGACTCATCTTGATAAAATAATTACAATGATATGAATTCTCTTTCAAATCATTAAATTTCTATGCTCTTCAATCTTGCATCGATGCATTGACCAAATATATTTTTCCTCTCATACCTTCTAAAATCTAACCCTTTGACAACCACAACAAACACCATTGGAATATTTGACATTATTAATCACATGAATTTCTAAGTGATAACCTTTTTGGAAGAGAACCTTTTGTTCTTGGTCAGGGTGAGATTATTTGTGTATATTTTTATTGTTGGATACATATGTATTTATTCAGGCCATGCAGATATATTGTGGGATATTTGACTTGGCGATACATTATGGTAGCTACATTATATTTTCAGTATCATGATTATATATTATGATGTTCACTTGATGTTTTGGGTACCCCTATTGGTGGCCATTAAAGGCCGCATAGTGAATGTGATGTGAATATTTATGTGTATTTTATTTGTAATTTGGAATTTCCATAGAACCAACATTTTATTTATTTGATTTATTGAGAAGCTTTGAGACTCTTGTTCATTTTTGCTTTCTTGCAATATTTTTTAAATTTAAACATGACTACTTGGCCATTTTCTTTGGTTCTTTGAGATTTCTTGGTTTTATTTATTTCTAGAACTCGAAGCTTATGATTTTAAAGCCACTTGGCTAAATTTCATCAAGAGTGTAATGTGGATTTTATTTCTTTCTTGATGAGTTGGTTCTATCTTGTTGTATGGTATGTGCATGTTGTATGGGGTACTCCCAAGGTGTCATGAATGCATGCATGGTGCTGCAGTAACATGCCCTTGATATGATACTTAGTCCTCTATGGTTGAGATACTTTTATGGTACTCAATCCTCCTATGGTGGAGTGACACTTATGATATCCATTCCTCCTATGATTGGAGTGACACATATGATATTCGGTCTTCATGGTTGGAGTGACACTTATGATATTCTGTTCTCCTATGGTTGGAGTGACACTTATGATATTCATTCCTCCTATGGTTAAAGTGACACATATGATATTCAGTCCTCTTATGGTTGGAGTGAAACTTATGATATTTAGTCCTCCTATGGTTGGAGTGACACTTATGATATTCATTCCTCCTATGGTGGAGATACATATGATACTTAGTCCTCTATGGTTGAGAGAATTTTATGGTACTCAGATTTTTCTTGGTGGAGTTGCCTCTATGACATGCATTATAGTTGGCAGATTTGATAGTGATTTTTGTTGCTCCTTATTTCCTTGGATGATGTTTTCACCACAGAAAAAGATATGTTATTCATTTCAAACTTTAGGGTTGAGCTTGAGATTATGTACTCTTTCATATTTTGGATTACTTGAGAATATTATAATTTTGGAATACGAGACTCAAAAAAATAACAAATGGGACAATTGATACTTTTTCTTGGTTCGTTTAGAGTCTTTGAGGAAGGGTTGTGATGAAATACTACAGATTTTGTTGGTAGATATTGTTATACTTTGATTCACCAGGAATTGTACATAGTAATATTGTTACTTTTGGTCTTGGGAACCTAAATATAGGTTTTTTTGTCATACCCATTATTTGTATTTCTTATACAAACCTCGTGTTATACCTCTTTATATGGATTAATGTTATAGGGATTGTGTTCTACATGGTATGTTATGTTTCCTCCTTGTTATGAGTGTTTATTCTTGGTAAGAAAATAGAGTGTTTTATGGTGAGATGGTGGTAATCATAGACTCATGATTTTTAATGTTCCCTTCCTCTTTGTCAAGCTGAGTTCTTGGTTTACACCCTTTCATGTTGGTGAGTTTTCACATTATAATTGTTTTCTCAAATGTAGAATTGTGATAAATTTGAAGTGGTCTATGTTATGGTTATTTGCTTCAACGTGCATACACTGATAAACTATGGTGAGGTTTGTGTTATGGTGTTACATCTTGGATGACCTCATTTTGTTTTGGATTATTGAAAACCCTACAAAAAAATATACTACGATCTTCTTGTTAAACAATAGAAGTAATGAGATGGAACTCATAAACTATGAAAGTGATTATGAGCACATTGAACCAACCCTCTTGTGCTTATGTTAAAACTAATAACTAGAAATAAACATATGAGGAAGATGATATAAACTAATTTTTTCAATGATGAAATTTAGTTTGGATTCACCATGGTAGAGAGAACTATTAATCTTCTCATAATATTAGAAATTTGGCAAATTTTCCAAAGTTTGTTTTGTTCCCTTTGGGTCTCACATTAGAAACAAGGTATGTTCACTAAGTATCTTTAGTTAACATTCATTTCCTATAAGCTTACGTACACTTCTTATAACCCCCATGGCTGGTCACATCGAGGACGATGCTCTTATAAGGGGAGGGAGATGTAATATCCCCCACCTTTTTGTACTCACCTATATATTTTGAACAAATACAAAAAGGTGGAATGCTAGCAAGTGAAAAAAATATAATAATAATAATAAATATGACAGCCCAACCTAGCCACCTTCCTTCGGAGTTGTGTCAGCTTTTTCCTCTCTGTTTAAAGTGAAAAAGGTGTTCATATCAGATTTTAGCCTAGAAATATGAAAGAGGGTTTAAAACCCACAAGCGAGGATCATGAGGGACGACATGCACATCAACGGACATGCGAACGGTAGCATGAAGAGATCTCAGGAGGAGCGAGCATCAACCAAATGTGCATGCAAAGATTCGACAAACAGGCAGAACTTGGTTAAGCCATAAAACTATCCTCTATCTCATAGATCAAAAGACGTGTACATATAGGAGGTGTTGAGTAACCCCCAGTGCTGCAATCATGACAACTCAAGTAGAGAGGGGGAGTTACATTCCCAGAATAGAATTTTAACTCCCAATGACGCATATGATGCACTGATGTAATGATGCACTGACGCACTAACGCGTAAGGGAATCTCATAATGACCCCTAAATGACACATGGACCTACGATCTCACCTAAGTGAGATGACTCACCTAATGATGTGGAAAATACACACACCAACACCCCCCCTTCATCATAACTTAGGATGAGGTGGTAAGTCAGAAACGAGAAATGGGTCCCGACACAAAGCCTGATGAGGTACCCATGTACAAGAAGAAGTCCCAAGCAGTGAAGGAAAACCCAGTGGGAAAAACATCCACCATAAGAGAAAAAAACACTCTCTAATCTAAGAAAGATGCCAAATATGGGTCCCGGCCATAGATGAGCCTGAAAAGGTACCCATGTACAAAGAGGCAATCTCTCAGAAAGAAGAAGAAGAGAGAAGAAGAGGGAGACGAGAGGAATGCAAAAGATGTCATGGACGGATTTGAACTCTGCAGCTCTAGGAGGTCTCCCAAAATAATGTTGATGACGAGATCCTCTACCTCTGGACTGAAGAAGAGCCACCTGCACCGAACTATGTGCCTTCCCTTAGGAAGGACATAAATGACGTCTTTGAAAGTCACTCACTCCACAAAGGAAACTGAATGCAGTAACACGAAGAACTTTGAGTCTGGTCCATGAAAGTGTGACATAGGTCTAGCGAGTGAGTGTCAAGGAACTAAAGGTAACGCCACGTTCATAGAACTATCAGAGTGAAGAGGAACACCCGCAGAAAGGATTTCCAAGTGATGTGAAGGGAACAAAACATCCTCCACAATAGAAAAGGGATCCACAACTGAGGGTGGATCAATGAAGGTCTCGAGAAAAGTGGAAGTGGTAAGAGTCCCAGAAGGGGCACTCCCAACAACGGAGATGATGAACTCCTTTGAAACACCTGTAGATGGAATAGAAACTGCAGAGCATCACAAGTGGACTCTATGAAAAGACGACTAAGGTCAGGTAGATACTCGTCCCAATGAGGGGGCTCAACAAACAGAAGAGCGATGTCAGATAGGTATGAGTCATCCAATGAAGGTAGAGGAGTGGAATGGGCCTCGCACACTAGAAGTGGAAAGGAGGCTAGTGTAATGACGGTGTGAGGCTGAGTAGAAGACTGCTCGATATCTGATGAGATGTGGGAAGTGTCAACACTCTCTGGAATAGTGAGAGAAAGAGGAGAAGAGTCCTCTGTAGTACTCTCGACATCAAAACTGGGTGCACAATCCTTGTCATCAGAAGTAGAACCAAGCGATTCTATGTCAGTGGAACTACCATCACATGAAGAAATGGAGGAGACAACTGAATCAGCAGCAGCAGCAATAATGGTGGCAGTATGTGAAGGGTCTCCATACAAGGACTGAAGAATGCTCCAGACACGGTGGGGTGGATCTGAGTCTGCCACATGAAACTAGAGAGAACGAGAGACATGCATCATCATGTGACCAAAGACATGGTCACAAGTGTCGAGGAAGTCCTCTAGATGATGATGATCAGTGGGTGCAGGAACTGGCCCAAGAAAGAAGGGTAAAAGACCCTCGTGGGTGAAGTATTGTTCCATGGAAGAATGCCAAGCTGAATAGGTCTCTCTCCGGTGAGAAGTGGTGGAGGCTGTAAGGTGATCCTATGACGCTCATGTCTGGAAAGAGCACTCTCCATGATGAAAAAATGCAAGATGCAAGGTGCACGAAAGCAAGACGTCGGACTCGGCCGATAATGTGTCTGCATGTGAAAACCCAAGAGTACAAGCAACCCCCCCAGAATGTGGCACTTTATAAAAGTAGTGTGTTTTACAAAATTGGAAATGCCATCATGTAAAGTGTGGAAAATCATGTAACTTTGACTAAAGAAGCGCTAAAAAACGAGCAGCGAGTCAAAAGTTATAGCATTAAAATGATTCCCACAACTGATGGAAAAATACACTAGATGTTGCAAACGCATTAAAAAAGTACACGAGATGGGTGCAAAGGGTATCATGTGGGTACTCGTTGGAAATGGCATCAAATTTTAGTAGGGTTTTGTTTTTGTGAGGGGGGGTTAGCCTCCTGCCAACCCCGGACCTCACCCTCTGTCTTCGACAGCGTAGGAGGGATATAATACAAGCCAAATCAGCAGCCCAAAAATTATTACATGCCAATGAATAAATGTTTTGTTTTTTTAACACCCTAAAACATTAAAAAAAGAAGGTGGATTTGATTTATCCTCCAAACAAGACCAAAAAGGTAAGTGGGCCCACGTGGCTGTTGTTCCCACGTCTAAACAACACTCCAACAGACCAGTCCCACGTACTAGCCAAGGAGGAAATGGTCAAGGAAGAAGTCTATGCTGCCAAGCTGGTGGGGAGTTAATGCCAAGTGTTTGAACGTAGGCAAAGGAAGAATGATTTCCAATGCAGAGGATAAAATGCATGAGCTATAAGAAGCCACGTGTAGAAGATCAAGGTCTTTGGCGCGTAGGTTTGAAGGTAACACTGGGTTTGGCGGGTAAGAAGCAAAGGAGAAAATAGTTGTGCAACATGTGGAGGTGTTGGTTTTTAGCAGAAAACGTAGGTCTGCAAAAAAAATGTGCCAAGCAAACAAAAAAACGTGCTAAGTTTCAAACGTCAGTTCCAATTTTGTTTCTTTGTCTCTATATGCTTGGGCATGGCCGAGGGAGGTGATGTGCAGAGGTCGAGGTTGGGACGCAGGTATAAGGCGTTGAAATGGCTACGTAGAAACAGCCATGCGAGAATACCAGGGAACAACCATGAGCATAGGAACAATGCGCAGCTAACCGGATGACCCTCGATGCCAATGGTGGTGGTTTCGAAGCCAACCAGATATCTCGAACGGCAAGCAAACCAGATCTCGAACCCGAAACGGAAATAGCCCTCAGGAAAACACCTCCAAACGCGCATGAAACCCCGAAGAATCGAGTGGTCAAAGACACTAAACTCGAAAAACACCAGAGACTTGAGCAACCACCTCAAACACATGAACAACCCAAGGAGAGGTATAAACGCCCGAAATCAGTGCAAGTAGAGCACGGTCATAATTTCCATTCCAACACACACTACGAAATCTGATATATCGCTGGAAGCTGAAAAAACACACATAACGCTGAAGGGTGCACGGATCCACAAGATCCGCTCTGATACCATGAAAGAGGGTTTAAAACCTGCAAGCGAGGATCATGAGGGATGACGTGCACATCAATGAGACATGCAAACGGCAGCATGAAGAGATCTCGAGAGGAGCGAGCATCAACCAAATGTGCATGCAAAGATTCGACAAACAGGAAAAACCTAGTTAAGCCATAAAACTCTCCTCTATCTCATAGATCAAAAGACATGTACATATAGGAGGTGCTGAGTAACCCCTAGTGCTGCAATCATGACAACTCGAGTAGAGAGGGGAAGTTGCATTCCCAGAATAGAAGTGTAACTCCCAATGATGTATATGACGCACTAATGTAATGACACACTAATGTAATGACGCACTGACGCATAAGGGAATCTTATAATGACCCCTAAATGACACATGGACCTACGATCTCACCTAAGTGAGATGACTCACCTAATGATGTGGAAAATACACACACCAACAAAATATGTGCTTGGAGGAATATTTTTGGGTTGTCTTCTAGGATGGTCAACTATGGGGAAGAGGGCAGGAACCTCGAAGCATGAAAATAACACCAAGTTGTCCAAAAGTAAGTACCAAGTATGGATTAAATAAGCCCTACACATAGAGAAAATCATTAACTCTAATATCTCCTAATTTTACTATATACAAATTGATTGCTATGGATCTATAACTATATCGAAGAGGGTTGTTTTGTCTCGAGAGGAAAAGAAACTATTTCTTTTCATTATTTTGTTGTATCTGAGAAAAATAAGAATAAGATTGAGGATTAAGACGCATGCAATGTATATCTATATTTATTTTTTCTTATTCTCGCTTTTTGTGCACCTATGTTATATAAATTATAACCTTTCAACACCATTCATGGCTACCACTTCATTATTCCTGCTCTTTCTCTTTTATTTCGAGTAGCTATTGTATGGATTAAGACATTGAAAGTGTCATTTTCTATTATCCACGTATGTCTCTGCAAAATTTGTTTCTTTCAGTCTTCCTTTGTGTGAAACACTTTGTTTATCTATTTCTGCAAATACGTGACAAGGGGACGTTTTTGTATTTAATTTTTTTTAATCTGCACACTTATGGATAGCACCCATGGTTTTTGCAAACATTTTATCCTTCCTGTCATCCAAATAAATGTGCTGGAAAAGATTAAGGAAAACCATCAAAGCATGAAAAAGTGGATTTTTCCCTCGTTGAAGCACACGTCATGCTCGCAAATATTTCAACCTATGCTCAAAATTTTTGTTTGTTTTGTTGGTTATTTTTAAAGGTTTGTGGAATCCAATGGTTTTAGGATTTAGAAAGATGGATTTTTTAGCAAATGGCCTTTCTTAGCCTCTCCAAATGCCTCAGCCTTTTCAACTTTTCTTATTTTATTTATTTATTCCCAACCACATTGTATTGAGTCCTTCTGGGGATGCCATGAGTATAGTTTTCTAAATCTTTCCTCTCGAACTCTCGTTTTCAAATATTTTAGGGTTCTGGCTACAAAACTAGGGTTTTGCATGTCGAGAATAGCGAGTTCATCTACAGTGAGAGATCTATTGCCATTAATGCATTTATTCGGCCTCTTTTCTAGAGCCTTACCGCTTGGCGGGCTTTAAGTATGACTTTGCATGACTTTCTTCCAGTTGTTTCAACTGCGACGGAGAGTGGTGAGTTTGTGAATAATGGCTATGAGGAAGTGCCCTCGCAAGTTTGTGCCGAAAGTATTCCATGAGGTAATGATTCTCCCCTTGATATTGTTTTACCGCTTTCAGAATTTGATTCCACCTGTAAATGGCTAGAACAATTCTATTTAATAGGATATTTTTTGGGAAGGACTCCCTCTGAAAGTATGCTTAAATCTTGGGTCCAAACTTCTTGGACGGTGCATGGTATTAAGCTGAATTCCATCCAGAACCTAACCCCACGGTTTTTTTGCCTTCGATTTTCTAATCCAAGTCATGCTTCCCTTATTTTGCATAAGCAGCAAACCTGGTATGTTAGAAGCTCCCTGTTGGTTTTGTCACCCTGGACCAGAGACTTTGTTGTCTCTGACCAGATGGCTCTTAAAGTCCTCGTTTGGGTTGAATTCCCAGGGCTTCCTATGCCTTGCTAGCATTTCTTATAGTGTATTTCTGCCACTCTCGGCCATGTTATTTACACAGATCCTTCTAGGTTCTTTGCAACTTGTACGAAAAAGAGGGTTTGCATTGAGTGGATCTATGAAGGACTGAAAGAATCGATTGCCATTCAGGTTGGTGATGTTTCTTTTTCTCAGAAAGTAGTATACATCAACCTTCGAATACTTGTTTTCGCTACCAATCTTATGAGCATAAAATTAGGGATTGTCCCTTATTGGCCACTCACCTCGCCGCTTCAAAGCCCATGGGTGATCTCCACCCTCAACCTAAAGAGGAGGGCTGGCACACTGTGGGTGGCCGTAAAACCAACAAGAATAAGGCCACTCATGTTGGGCCTTCACAACATGGTTCAGCTAATCAATTCGGAAAGGTTCCTCCAAATTCTTCCAACTCAGCTGCAAAGCAACCTTCGGATACCAAGTTGCCTCTAGCTCACACAAAGGTATTGGCTGGCAGTATGGTTGGTTCTTCAAGCAAATTGGCACCTTTGGCCTCAAACTCTCAACCTATTGTTTTATAGCATGGAGGTAGTTTTCAACCATTACTCATACCTAACAAATTGGTTTCTCCATGAAAGCAAGTAGTTCGGCGTTCTCGCAGCCCTCCTCGTGAGCGCGACGAAGGGGAGTATAGCCCTACCATTCGGTGGGATGCTCAACTATCTCGATTTTTTTCGATTAACCCGGCTAAAGAACGGTTTTTATATAATAGTTTTGGGGCTCTTGATGGTTTGAGTGAGGTAGACTTAGAGATGCATCTTGACAATGTTTCCTCATGAATTTCTACTCATGGAATGTTCGTGGTCTCACATACTCCACTCCAACGGCTCAAAGCCAAGCACATGCACCAACAATTTCTGCTATTGTTGATGTTGGTGTTCGGATTATAGACACTCCTCATATGGTCCAAGCCTTTATTAGGAACTATGTTCAGGTTTTCAAAGCTCAGGAGGAGTCTCCTGAGTGACAAGCCGCGCTCGCTAAATGCCTCTCGGTTGTTCCATGCAAACTCTCACATGCACACCGGGTTGTCTGTGATGATTGCTTACCTTAGAGGATTTATATGAAGTTGTCTCCCTCATGGCCAATGATAAAGCTCCTGCATGGATGGCTTTCCTTGCGAGTTCTACAAATCCCTTTGGGACATGGTGGGCCAGGATCTGCTACAATTCTATCTCGAAGCTCTCCACTCAGGGTCCCTCGGTGCCCTTATTAATTGGGGCCACATAAAGTTCATCCCTAAAGTGGGAGACCCAGAGCTCATATGTAATTGGCGGCTGATTACCTTGCTCAATGTCTCATACAAGATCATAGCTAAGGCTTTAGCTCTTCAGCTTCGGCCCATCTTGCTAGTTATCATCAGTCCTAAGTAGACTGGTTTCATACAAAGCAGGTACATTTTGGATAATATCTTGGCTGTTTGGGAAGGCATGGAGTGGGCTAGAACCTCTAAGCAATCTGCCATGTTTGTCAAAATTGACTTTGAAAAAGCTTACAACAGGATTGAATGGCATTTCATTTTGGCGATGCTTGAAGCGTTGGGCTTCGGTTTGGTCTTCATCACCTCTGTCAAAATGATTTTTATTGATGCCTCTGCCTCTCTATCTATAAATGGTCACACACGAGCAGTTTGGAATTTTCCGCTCTATTAGGCAAGGTTGTCCTTTGCACTGCTCTCTATGTGCTTTCCATTTGAGGGTTTTGGGTTTCTCATTTCTCATGCTCGGGACAAGGGCTTGTGTGAGGAATTCAACTCCCTTCCCCGACTCCCATTCAACTTATCAATGGGCATTTTACTGAGATGACTCCTTCCTCAGGCTCCTAGAGGAAGAAACTAAAATCAACAATTCCATGCAATGTTTGGACACATATTTTTTTAGCTTTAGGTTCCAGTATCAATGGTGAAAAACACGGTACTTTCAGAAATCTTTTCTCCCAAGCTGGTTGGCTTAATCATTTTAATCTGGAAGTATATCCGAGAATGGAGATATTTTTGAATTCCTAGGTATCTTCTTTGCTTTGATGCTGCCCTTTGATCAACTATGGCAAAGTATCTTATTGACAAGGTCACCCGCAAGTTGGAGTATTGGATTACTAAACCCCTTTCGCTGGCAGGAAAATTTCAGATTTGCTCCAAGATTTTGGCTGCCATGCATGTTTATTATTCTTCATGTTGGGTGCTAGCCAAATCCTCCTACAAGAAGTTGGAAAAACTTCTCAGAGATTTCCTTTGGGCTAGCTCGGAGCTTGGCAAAATTTTCACAGAGTTGCCTAGGAATATTGTTGCTTCCCTAGAGATTCTAGTGGGCTTGGGCTGGTGACATTGACCGCCGAGGACCTGCATGGCTTCCAAGTGGATCATTTGGGCTCTGCTGCTTGGCAACGAATCTTGGAAAGTGTTGATTCACAACTGTATTTTCCAAGGCTCCCCTCAAGGGCGCAAAACTTGGCAAGGGGTGGATTTTCACAGTATGCTCATTCTCAAAGTTCTAGTCAAGATTGTGGGAACCTTTGTTGTTAAAAGAATTTGGAAAGCTTAGGAATTGCTCAAACCCTTTTTAATCTAGGAAGGGGATGGTTTCCGAAATGGGCTTTCCATTAATGACCACAACATCTAGTGGTCTCCTCTCATCAATTTTCATGATGTGTTGCTTGCCCAAGTTCCTTGGGTTCATGCCCTTAAGTTATATCATCGAGGCTTGTGCACTCTTAATGACATCTTTTATAGGCAGTCCAGACTACTTCTCACTTGGCCTCAAGCTAAAGCCAAATTTTAGCTTGTTTCATCCGACAGAGAGTCTTATCAAGAAATTATTGATTCCATTCCTGCTGAGATGCTTCACAAAGTTGGTGTTGTATCTCTCAGGCCTTGGTGGAAGGATTGGAAATGGTTTCTAGATACCCTGTTCTTAAATTACTCCCCAGGAAAAGGGTATGCTCTTCTCACCCCCAGGTTGCCAATGGTGGCTTTGCTTAACTCTAGGTGGTCCATCAACTCTGGATGGTCCTCCTAGGAAGCTAGATTTCACACAGTTTGGAAGGCCATCCTTCAACCCAAGCTAGCCTATTTTTCTTGGTGCCTGCTCTTTCAAGGCCTCCCTATTGGGCGTAGATTAGCTCATTACGGGATTTCTCCTCGGATTTGCCCTTTTTGTGGGCATATTGAGACGCTTACACATCTGTTCTGGTACTACCCAAAAGCTCAGGCTATTTGGGACTAGATCCACGATTTCTTTCGCTCATTTTGACTAACTCCATTTTTTTGGCAACATGTTTTACTTGGGGATTCTATTTCCATTCCCCATGCTTTTACACAAGTGTGGCATACTTTCATAGTGGAGATCCTTTTTTTATATGGAAAGAACGCAATTCTATTGTTTTTGCTAATTCCACAGTTTCTTGCTTTCTTTCGCATTATGATAAGGCCATGCTTATCTCAAATGTGTTCTTACAGATCTAGGACCAGGCCCGCAAGGTAGAGCTAGAAGTGTGGCACCTCCAAACCCTTTTGGATCATTGGGCCAATGCTCCTTGCACTATGGCATGGGATCCCCAGCTCCCCTTCTGGGAGTGTTCGTTGGAGAGGACACCATGGTCGGGGTCGATCGAATGAACGTACCCACCATCATCTCTCTTTAAGGTGGAAACTTGATCAATGGCAAAGCCCCTGTCAACCGCGGTGGTTAGGGGTCCCCACAACGGTTCACACAACATAGTGGTTGGGGCTCCCACCACCACTCCTTGTCTCCTGCGTAGTGGGATGGATGGGATTTTGGCAAGGTACCCCGATTGGATCTTGCCATATCTCCTAATCAGCAAGATGACAAAGAAGAAGAAGTTGGCTCCAGCTGACTGCCCCTTCCAGATGAAAATGATATTCTAGGCAAGAACCTAGAGAATAAAGGGCCTCCACCTCTTCCCCTACCACTATGTTTGTTGCGGCAAGTAGTTTGTTTTCCTTTTATTTTCTAGCGTTGTTGCCTTATGATACTTTTTTCTCCTAACCTTCGGCTAGTTTGAACGTGGCGTGTGCCCTTTACCACCCATATTTTTTGTGGATAACTGTAATATTTTTCTGAAGTAATATAGTCTATTTCATCAAAAAAAATCTCTCCTCTATGTTCATTAAATGCCAGAGGCATTCAAACCATTTGTACGGTCCTTGTAGAAAGGAGAAATTGGGGGAATCTATGTGGGTTTTTTTTTTGGGTGTTTACTAATGCCATATGGTTATGGGAAGAAAAGGAATGATTTTTTTGTGCGGCGTAAACTATTCTTAGTGAGAAGGCCTAGGGAGAAAAAAAAAAATCAAGAAAAATAAGAGGGCAAAGATAAACTCAAATTTCATAAAGAGTCTCGTAACAATTGGGTTGGTTTATTTTGTGATGGAAAATGGTCTCATGGAATGTTGTGATTGCTATATATTCATGAAATGGATTCATGGAAAAGGAATCAGAAACTTTCAACCAAATGATTTTCTCCTGTCAAGATCCATGGAGAAAAATACCCTAGCTGATGTCTCCAACAAACGTTGGGAAAAAGGTATGGATTTCCCTTCCTCTTGTATTAAAATTTTTCATTTTATTGTTTCTTGTTTGGCTCTTAATTGTTTTAGAAATATATAGGATGAAACTATAATTAAAAATAGAACTCTTATCGACTCGAAATCTTTAAAAATAGTCTTTATCTCAGATACATTGCGCACATGTGTGCGCCAAAAAATAGTTTTACCAACCTAGACTTCTAGTATTATTCCTAATGGTATATGACACCATGAAGGCCATAAATATAATTGATAAACTAAATTATATGCCTTGGAGAGACAAGTTTCGATTCCCATTGTGTATTTAGTCACTTGGAGTGACATTCCCATTTTTAATAAAATGCAATCAATTTTGGCTTGCGGCTGTCATATCGATTTGGCTAAATTAAAACCTAACCCTATGTACCTCTAGATCTCCATTAGGAGAATTGAAAAAAACTCACAGTTTTACAAAAATCATTTCGAAATTTAGAGTTTCAAGTGGGTTTTGGATCTCACCGGTCATTTTTACAACAGAAATGTTTGACATGGTTACAATAATTAGTCTTAGAATTGACTTTCTATTTTGAGCCTTGTTTGTCATAATCAAATTCCATCGAATCTATTGAGTTCTTTGTATATAAGGGAGTAAATAGGAATCATTGGAATTTATGTTTGAACTTAAAATAGGTGTTTTACGGTCCCATATTGTAGGCACTTTAGCTATTTTTGGCAATTTTTCGTAAACTCACAACTTGAGCTAGACATTCCTCCTAAGGCTCCCATTTGACTTGTTTATACTCATGAACCCTTTTCATATAGTTTCATGGTTTTTTAAAGTATACTTTAATCAAATAGGTTTCTATGAATGGATTTATTAAATTATAATGTGTTCTCTCTCCTCCCTCTTCTCTCTCTAGAAATAATAGGAAATGCTTGTTTATCTTTAAAATGTAAATGAATCGAATATGTAGATGGGTTGAAAATTTATATGGGTTTGAAATGAAATGAAAATGGATACATTATGTATGTAGTTATGATATGGTAAATAGAAAAGGAAATGAATTATAGACTTTATCTCTCTTCCTTATTCTCTCTAGAATCAAAAAAGAAAAGTAAAAAGGAATGTGAAAGTGTGAATGTGTGACGAAATGACCTCTCTCCCTATCTCTAGCTTTTCTCTTCCTTGTTTTGAATTACTTGAAATGATGAATGTGTTATTTCGTGCTTGAGTGTAAGGGATTTCCATACCCGTCCTAAGGATGACGCAACATTGGTTGCAGGTACTCTTAATAAGAAGGATTAAGAGTGTGATATGTTGTAATACTAGAGATGATAGTGAAATATTATACATCGGTATCGATTACAAATGTTAGATATAATTGAATTAAAGAGAATTACATTATTAAAATTATTATGTCAAAAATTGTTATTCCTCTTGGAATTATTATGTTTGTCAAGCTTTATACCTTGAAATCTATGTGGTTTGTCTATGCTTTGTTTTAAAGTTAACATTTGAATACTAGTATGAATTTCACATAATGAATGTAGTACAACCTATGTTAGCTAGCTAAATGAGGAAGATAAGTGACAATGTAAATGGGTAAAATGTGTACTGTTTATTTCATGAGCATTAAGTTCATTTTTATTTAAATGTTCTTATGGTTTACTTGATCGAAGCAATCACTTTACAGATAGTTATTTTGGTTCATACATAAACAAAAATGTACGATAGTAACTTATTATCATTAACCATATACATGAATTTAATCTTTAATCTTTGTTGTAGCATCCTTATCAATCTATTTACATCAAAGTTTGTAAAACTATAACGTCGTAAGAAATAATTTAATCCTCACAACTAGACTTCTTGTACTACACCTAAGAAAAATCTCCAAAGGACCATCTCTATAACTTAAGAGTCCTTGTTTGAAGCAATGACTATGTGGTGTGACCTTACCATATATGGAGTAAGTAGAACTAACACTTCTTGAGTATCCTAGTGGACCACTAAATTATTTTGAAGTTAGATATAGGATTAACTTCATCATCGCATGAACTCTTCATGGGATCTAGAGGACACAATGGAGTTAGTGATCTAGTTTTACTATGCATTAAACTCTTGTTAATGATTTCTGTAGTTCCTCAAAGATAAATGTGTTACCTTGGCTACTAACAACATAACACCTTGGTCTTTTACGAAGGTTGTATATGATAAATATGTCTTCTCACCTTAAACTTATATATAGTTGGGAGTAGACCCATTAGTGTAATTATAATTAAACCAAACCTTGGCTGATTAATAGGATGACTTGCTAGTGTAAATTGTAAATAACTCTTAGCAAAAAAATTGTATTTAGAAGATGTTGACTTAAGAGAAGTGGAGAAACTAAAAATTTGGTCTTGTAAACCCATGTGTGTGATTGCCCTTGGCACCATAGTGAGTGGCCAAAACGGTCTGCAAAGGTAGTTGGTGATACTCCTATTATTGATCTCATGGTGATACTTAAATGAAATGAGTGGATTATACGTGTCTAAGTACTTATGCAATAAACTCTTGTTTTGAACCCCTTTTTTCCTTCTCAGATAAAAGTATTCCCTTAGTGTATAGTAATGGATTACCTCATGTTGCTCGAAGGTTTTGTGATTTAAATATATTAGAACTCTCTTTTATTGTCTTGTATTAGGGTGTAGTGTCCGCCTTGGAATGCTTCTGAAGTTAATAGATTGTGGAACATTTTTAAGGTTATTATTTAAAGAAACTTTGATGCATTTTTATCTAATGATTGAAATGGTTCCTCGGAGGGTATTTGAAAGGCATGAAAGTTGTATTATATATATCGTTTGTAATATGCATTTAACACTTGATTTTTTAAGAGGAATGAATTGAGTTGTCTCGTGTTAGGTTACATTCTTTGTAGTATCGAATCCATTAGTGTAAATTATGTGTTATTTTATTTACAATTGTTCCAAAAACAATGCTAATAGTGGGACCAAAGTGAGACCAAAGTATGATGTAAGTGGAAAGAGTATAAGAAGAAATGAGATTATCTTTTAGGAATAACATCATACTTGAAGTCCTTACAACTTAATTAGGTATTATCCTGTTGTTAAAAATGAATATGGTTTTTTTAGAGAGATAAAACTTTTGAGAAACCGTAAACTCTTACATATAATATAAATAAAATTTCAGGATGTGAAAATGTTGAATTGACTGAAACCAACTAGTGAACTACATCAACTATAAGAAGAATATAAAGTAACCTAGTGGAGGGAAGTTATTAGGAAGAGGTAACTTGACTCTAAATCTACTTTAAATATTAGCCTCTCTTCCCCTGAACTTCATGTTATTTTTCCCTCGTGTAATGAGGATAGAATTTAAACAAAAAAACATATTTGAGAACTTGTACATAAAAATGAGCATCATGAGTTTTGTATGCATTAAATGTGTGGAAAATAACCTATTGAGTTATGGGAACTATGGTAAGGGAGAAAGATTCAAACTAAGAGTGTTGTTATAAGTTGAATCATAAACAAAATTAAGAATATGTAGGGTGAGAAGGGGAATTTATCATCTTATGATAAACGTAACTAGGATGTAACCATGGTAATAACGTATTGTGGAATTGCCAATCCTTGGGTCCCTTTTGTGGTTGGATCATTTCTAGTAACCGAGCACGCCTTAGGTTTTCTAAGGATGATATGCCAGCGTGATGGTGGAGAAAATGTGTGCGTAACTAATGTAACAATGGTGCACACATAAGATAAGAAGAGTACTAGATCATAATAACGAGATATTTCAATATATGTGTAAAGAAAACGAAAATATTTTTGCATTACAAGTTATGTGCTTAAGAGTTAAAATTTCACACGTTGAAAAATAAAAATACAAATATAAAATGTATAGAACTAACCATCTTTTCCTGGACAACATGAACGGTCGTCAACATCTATTTATTTTGTACTTTATTTTGTTCATAGTAGATATTTGTTTTGTACTCAATTTTGTTGTTGTCATGCTCTCACCTTCCATGCTCTTTCTCTTACAAAAAGAAAAGCTTAGAATTACATAAGAATAATTGTAAAACTTATGACAACCGGGATTTTTTTACCTACCTCTTTTGTACTCAATCATTTTTGGAGAGATATTAAATGCTATAGTCTTCCATAAAAAAATTCTTACATGAAAATTTTGAGAGATTCTTTCAACGCACTCTCATCTTCCATGAACTTTCTTTTACAAGAAGAAAGTTGAAGAGATTAAACACTCTATCATATTCCACACAAAAATTCTTGTAAGAAATTTTTGAGAGATATTAGATACACTCTCATGTTCCATGAACTTTCTTTTATAAAGATAAGTTGAAAAGATATTAGAGAGTATCTCATCTTCCACTAAATTTCTCTTACAAGAAGAAAAGCTGAGAAAATATTATTCTCTCACCTTCCACAAACTTCTTTTAAAAAGAAAAATTGAAAAGCTATTAGAGAATGTTCCATCTTCCACAAACTTTCCCTTAAAAAAGAAAAATTTGAGAAGATCTTTAACTCTCTCATCTTCCACAAATTTTCTTAAAAATTAAAATAATTGAAAGGTATTAGAAAGCTGTCTCATCTTTCCACGAACTTTCCCATAACTTCATTATCATTGCCATGTTATTTCGTAACAACATACCAAATGCACCAAAAGATGTTTTCATCCGCTCACTTTCCTTTCCACTACCTAACCATCCAAATGCTCATAATTTAGGTGTTTTGTCCCTGCAACATCGAAATAGACAAGACTACTTTAGTAGAGCCATTTTCACACACGAAACAAATGGGAATTGGTATGTGAATAATTGAAAGGGCATACTATCATAACCACTCTCTTTCTTGGCAAGTGTCAACATTAATAAAGGAAAAGATGAAAATATGGCTTGACTACTTGAAGTCGTCGATTTGGAATCTGCTTAGCAATGAAAAACAACATATATAATGAATGATGACCAAACAACATATTGGCCTCCTTTTCCCCAATCGGGTGCATCCATCGGGTTTGCATCGGGTTCTTTGCGTACTTTCAACCCATATGTCCCAAATGCATCCGGACCTTCTGTTTTATGATTCCCCGCATCGATCGCATCGGCCGAATCACGTCTTCACGTCCTGCACTTTTCTATCCTTGGACCACCCATGCTCATTTGCCCCGCATTCCCCGTATCACCCACGTCGGTCGAGATCGCGTCTTCGTGTCCCATATGTACGAATGTCCCATGGACCGCCCTGAGCGCTTTTTTCCACTTTTCCCACATCTTATCTTTTCGAGTTAGCAAAGTGTGTATTTAATGCTCATTAATGATCTTCTCTCTCTTGAACGGTTATTTAAAGGGACTACCACCTATGCATTTGTCACATTGCTCGCTTGCTTTTTCTCGCCCACATCCTTGCAATTGAGTCATTTGTTCGTCTCCCTTTATTCCTTTACATTCTCATCACGAATTTGGTTCTTGGAAGGTCATCCCTCGTGCATTGGAAAAATGAAGATAAAGTTTCAAGGGTAGGAACATGTCAGCCTCTCGAGACCTTTGTACACGATATTGGAGATAGTGAGGTCCGACACTTAGATTTTGGTGATTTTTGGGGCGATTAACATGCGCCAACCCCTGTTCCCATGGACCAAATGATCGTGTGACAGGTGGAATTACATATGCGGCTGGTTTTCCCATCTCTCGTGCAAAGTGAGTCGACACCGTGCTTGCATGGAGCTCATTTTAATTCGAGATACCATGGAGCTTGTTAATGTGCATGGAGAATTAATTGCTAAACTGGATGTTGCCTCCATTCTGCTGTCCTACGCATTCCTAAGATCGAAGACTCCATCATTCTCACTCTTGCTCAAGCTCGACTCTATTCATTCAAGACAGGTGAAAATACAAGGCACGAATAAAGCAAAGTCATGGTTAAAGAGCCCTAAACATCCCAACTCTCCAAAGCATTATTCAAGGTTGATTTCAATGAGGATATTTTTATTTCATCATTTTTCTCACTCGTATCATGGGAATGCCCTCCACTAATGAATTTCATTTTGGATGTGCCCTTTTATAAATATCATCTGCGAGGGCAAGCAGAACATAAATTGGGCTGAAATTACTTGTATGAATCGGCGAGAAATTGTCAAATGTTCAAAGCGAGACTAAGAAGTTCTATATGAATTCTTATCTCATGTATACCTAGCTGCGTCGGGAGTGGTTCGGTTTCACCTACATGGAGGGCAAGAAGGATGAGCCTATCTACACATATTGCCCTCAGTTTACCCTCAAGGCCAACAATCACAATTTTAGAAGGGTCAATGATGCTTTCACCATGTATATTGTAAGACTCTTAGAGGGTGACACTACTAGGAGGTTTTTGATGAAGTTATGACTCCTGATAGCCAAGTATGGGGCTTTCTTCATCCAATTCAGAAGGTTCTCATACATCAGGTTAGCTTGCTTTGAAAGTACACCCCTCAAGCTCCCCATGTTTTGCAATGATAAAATGGCTCTAGTTGAGGTGTACAGGCAACTTGATAAACTACACAAAACCTGTAGAGACAAGAAGATCATTGGTCTTCATTTCCCTATCTCCCTAGGAAATTATACATGCAAAATGGCTCTAGATGCCCAAAACATAGAAAGGGCTATTGCTCCTCTCATTGTCCATTTCTTCAGACCTAGGACTTGTTTTGATCTAAATAAATTTATTGATCAGAACTTGAATAACTTATCATCATAAACCAGACACTGAGGATTACTGGGCTGATTGTGCTAATGATTTTGAAGCCAGAAGGAGGCATTATGGTAGACTCTCTCTGCAACAAATTATAGATCTCAATCTCTACCAGGTTCCTGAAGGGCTTAAGGACGATGATGAGGATTGCAATCCTTTGAGTATGAAAGATCCATCAAGCACACACATCTAGAAACCCTAGATTGGTATGTAAAGGAGGAAGATGATTTGAGTGAGATAATTGCCCCCATCCTCGTTAGAACTAAAGTTTGGTTTCACAGGAAAGTTCGTGAATTCGGGAGAAGTCGGGCAAATCTTCTCCAAGAGAAACTTCCACACAGGAAGGAAGTACCTAGACCCAGATCTTGAGGTACCTAAGCAAAACCCTCCTTCTTCCTTAATAAAAGAGCTTGAATCATCTACTCCTTCTTACGCCACTCAAGTGTATCAAAATAAGATTAAAGAGACTAAATAAGAACCAATTGAGGAAGAATCTCTTCTAGGGCGGTTAGAATTGCCTTCAGTCCAGAGAACATTATTGTTTTTAGTGAAAGTGATGATGTTGAAGTGCCGAGATCTGCGGGGAGCTCCTAAAATCATTGTTGAAGAAGAAAAATAAGTTCCAAGTACGAACCTCCTAGTATAGTAGACTCCTCTCTGCAAAGGAAGTTCCCGAGGCCCCAAGTACTTCTCTAATGGAGGCAATAGTGGTTAATACTTTGAGTGCCATGAGTTCACTTTCTCTTGGGCCTCTTGTTCCTTCCTCTTCTTCTTCTACTGTGCTTGGGTGTAACCCTTGGTTAATAAGCAAGAAGAGGAAATCTTCTTCTCATTTAACGGGGCCATATTTTTATGTTGTAGCAGCTTGTTGTCCACTCAAAATTCCCCTGCTTTTAAGAAGTTGAAAATTAAAAATTTTGAGGTTAAGTGTCTTCTCTGTTATCCTGGTAATGTGAAAAGTCGAGAAATTGAAAAAATCTGCGTTTTTGGGTCATTTTGTGTGTTTTTCGGCCTGTCGGACATTTTTGTCCCGCGTGTCCCAGGTTCATACGGGCTCTCTGTTCCCCGATCGGCCGGTTTACCCGAAGTCTGTTCTTTTCGGGCCCGTCGGAATTTTTTGTCCCAAATGTCCCAAGTTCGCTCGGACCCGTTGTTCCCTTTTCGGCTGATTCGGCCAAGTCGCGTACTCTGCGTACTTTTTTCCCACGTGTCCCAGTTCATATGGGCTCTGTTCCCCGATCGCCGATCTACCCGAAGTCGATTCTTTTCGGGCCCCATCGAACTTTTTGTCCTAAGCTGTCCCAAGTTTGCCTGGACGTTATTCCCTTTTCCGGCCGATTTGGCCGAGTCGTACTCCACGTACTTTCATCCCGCATGTCCCAAAAACATTTGTGCATCTTTTCCCCACTTCCTCTGAATCGGCCAAACCGCGTACTTCGCGCTTTCGCGTCCCTCGTGTCCCAAATGAACCAAGTGCCATTCATGCTAATTTTTCCCGCTCTACCTGAATATCTTGCTTTTCAATTTGGTAGATGTGAATTTAATGCGCATTTATTTTCGTTCTCTCTCCTAAACGGCTATATAATGAGCTTCTCCCTATTCATTTTTACACACTGCTTTCATGTTATCTATTGTTCGAACCCTTGCAACCAAAATTTCTACACGCGTATCCATTTCCCTTGCAATTCCATCCCAAGTCCAACCTGCAGCTCTGCTCTCCAAGTTACTATCAACATGAAGATTAAATTCCAGGGGCAGGAACAAGTTTCACCACTTGAGTCTGCCGTTCCCGATATCGGGGATAGTGAAGTTCGCCACCTTGATTTTGGGGATTTTTGGGCAAGGATGACAGATGCAAACCCTTCAGCTATGGCACAGATGATTCATGACAGTGGCTTGGCGTTCGCCGGTGGCTTCCCAATTTCAGTACAATGTGCAGACACAGTACTCGCTTGCGGAGCTCATTTCAGTCCCGACTCAAGCGAACTAACGAACGTGCATGGAGAACTCATTGCCAAGTTAGATGCCACCGCCATTAGCACTACCCTAAGGATTCCTGAGATGGACAGTTCCGTAGTAATCTCTCAGAATCAAGCACAGGCCCTTTTCGATCAAGACAGTGAGAACTATAAGGCGCGGGTGGCGAAGTCCTGGCTAAAAAACCCTAAGAAAGGGGCATCTCGTCTGTCCAAGACTCTTTTCCGTGTGGATTTCAATGAAGAATTGTCGGATTTTATAATCCTACTAGCTCGGGTCATGGGTTTACCCTCTACAAATGAGTTCCATTTCTGGATGTGCCCGCTTATCAATATGGTGTGCGAGGGAACTCAGAATATCAACTGGGCAGAGATCATTAGTATGAACCTAGTAGAGCAAAATTGTCTAATGTACAAGCAAACAAAGAAATTCTATATGACTTCATACTTGATGTATACTCTAGCAGCATCGAGGCAATGGTTTGGTTTTTCATACATCGATGCTCACAAGGATGACCTCGTGTATGCCTACTACCCGCAGTTCACCCTAGAAACCAGCAATCGCAATTTCCAAAGGGTGAATGATGCTTTCACCATGTACATTGTCTGGCTTCTTGAGAGTGACATAGCGAGAAGATTTTCTGATGAAGCCATGAGTCTGATATCGCACTACGGTGCTTATTTTATCCAATTCAAAAAAAAATTCCTATATCAAGCTTCATTGTATGAGAGCATTCCTCTCAAGCTTCCTATGTTCGCAATGACAAAATGGCCTTGATAGAAGTGTGGCAATTGGAAAAATTGCATAGAACTGCGTAGATAGATAAGAAAATTCTTGGTTTGCACTTCCCCATCTCTTTGGGAAATTACACGTAAAACAGCCCCGGACGCACAAAATATAGAAAGAGCCCTAGCTCCCATATCTGTCCATTTCTTCAAGCCAAGAACTTGTTTTGACTTGAAGAAATTTATTGAGTAGAACATCAAGATAACCTATCATCATAGGGCAGACACAGAAGACTATTGGGCTGATCGTGTCTCTGATGATTTTGAAGCCAGAAGGAGACATTATGGCAGGTTTTCCCTACAGTCAATTCAAGAACTTGGTTTCTACCAAGTTCCTGAAGGGCTCCAAGATGACGATTCTGACACTGTACTCATAAGAGTATGACAATGTGGTCAAACAAACTCCCTTGGAGGACTTGGATTGGTTCAAAAAGGAGAAGGATGATTTGGCTGAAATCCTGGCTCCAGTCTTAGTCAGGACCAAGATCTGGTTTGATAGAAAAGTTCATGAGCACAGGAGACACTCAGGGGAATCCTCCTCCAAGGATGCTTCAACACCAAGGAAGGAAGCATCGCCATCCGGATCGAAGCACTGTGTAACCCCTCCTGCCTCGTCAACTCAAGGACCTGCAGTCTCTACTCCTTCCTCATCCACCCAGGTGTATCAGAAGAAATTCAAAGAAGTTAAGAAGGAGCCTGTGGAAAAAGACTCCCTGAGGAAGCATGCAGAATTGCCTTTGGGACCAGAGAACATTATTGTTCTCAGTGAAAGTGAAGAAAGTGAAGTGCCAACTCCTGCAAGTGCCCCTGAAGCCCCAATGGATAAGGATAAAGAAGTCCAAAGCACTGAACTTCCAAGCACTGTTGATTCCTCTGCACCTGAAGCCCCAAGCGCTCCACTCATATCTCAACTCGAGGCAACAAAAGCAAGGCAAACCTTGGGTGTCATGATTTCTTTGTCTCTTGCCCTCTTGCCCCACCTCCTTCCTCCTCTTCCTCTTTTGCACGGGTGCAACCTCTCGTTGTGATGTAGGAAGAGAAAGTCTTCCTCCTGAACCTCAGGACCAAATTTGGATGTTGTGGTGGCCTTGTTAGGCACTACTCCTCCTCCTCACGCCAAAAAATCCAGAATTACCTCCAGGATAGTGTCTCGACGCTTAGGGCCAAACATTCACGGAGATAGCTAAGCCTAAGGCAGATAAGAGAAAGATTTGCAAGCGTCGATCTTGAGCTCTCAAGGATTCCCATGGGAGAATCTACCCCTGAAGGTGAGATTCATAATCTTCAGGAAACAATCACCAGAGATATTGGGAGGGTAGAGAAAGGGCAGAAAACCATTGAACAGTTAGAGGAACAAGCTCATATTCTTACAAGTTTCATCAAGTCCCTGTTGTCCAAGGATAAAGTTTTGGATCCTACCCCATTGACTACTCTTCCACCACCCGTAATTATGAGCCAGGACGAGGTGCAGAGTATCAAATACATGCACAAGTATTATGTATATGGAAGAGCTATGGAGGCCATGGTGGATGATATGCTGGTTGCAAGATTAAACTTCATTGATGAAGCCTTCAAACTCCACGGGAAGGTGAGTAATTTGCAATAGAAGCTCTCCTCCACCATTGGGAACATTGATAAAGAACTTAAACTTTGGGGCAGTTGCATAGTAGACCTTCGGCTAATGGGACAAACAGATGAAAACATTTTTATGGCAAGCAAGGTCTTCGAAGATGCCAAGGATAATTTGTCAAAGTCCTGGGTCTACAGCGTGGAATGGAAGATCAAGGTCCTGGATGAGGCTTTGGGAGAATTAAGGAATAGCTGGCAGAAGGGTGAGACCTTTAAAACACTAGTTATATCTGCTTTCAAAGATATACATTGCCATCTTCAGGATGAGACTTCTGGTGTGCCTCTCTCCTTACAAGAAATCAAAGCTCAATTCAAAGCTTTTGTCAAAGGGGATCTATTCAAGGAAAGCTCCATTTCCAAAGAAAAAATGAAGGAAATATGTTCTCTTCAATCTGCCATTGAAGAAGCAAATAAAGATTATCATACTCATGTCAAGTTCGATAAGGAAATGGAGAAGTGCCTCGGATTTTGGACTCAGTCTACCGCCAACACATCAGTCCCACGTGGTAGAGACATAGCCGAGGCGTTGAAGAGATTCAGACAGCGGATCTTAAAGTCGGTGGGTCCCTCCCAGTCATAAGCACCTGTCTTCTTCTCCTAATTCTTCTCTTCTCTTCCCTTCTTCGTCCTCGGATTTATTGTAAATTAGTTGGGGTATTGCGATTAGCAACCCTTTAACTAATCATTAGTTAAAAGAAGTAGTTACCGAGAGTAACTGATTTGTAAACTATATAATGGCCTCTCCTTGCCATTTTGAAAGAGGAAGAACTTGGCTTATTTCTAAAAGTGTAAATAAATCTTGAAGAAATCAATACAGAAGGACTTTTCATTCTTTGTCTATCTGATTTCCTTTATCCCTAAGCTATTCATTTAATCTTGTTAGATCATTTGTCTGTATTATGCTGGGAAGCTTTGTATTCTCATGAGATGTTATTTACAGAACTTTGTGTCTTTTTAAATTCCATCTTATTAATATGATACAAATGATCTTATTCCAATTTGTTGTACCCTCGCATGCATAAGGAATTACTCTGTCATCTATAATTCTGAATGGTGCCTTTCTGCTCGTTCTCGCATTTCCATTCCTCAGTCCTTTTGTAATTGATGATCCTTATTGAAAACACTTTCATGATATCCAAGTTCCACAAGAAAATCATACTTTGTATATGTGTAAATAGGTTCGTTTTTGAATAAGGGAACCTCTCCCATTAAAGAGGAGGGACTTCTTGTCCCCCATTGATTGCTCTTCTTAAAGTCTTTTTTGACGACCAACAATTTTTGCCGACTCTGCTGGGGAATCATATTCCAGTTCTATAATCATTTATCGATCATCTTTTGATCTGGCGATTCCACGTTTTACTCGAGGGAGAAGGGCCCTTGGTTTTGAAGATTCTCAGTTTCAGCTTTTGGAACAGCAGGGTTTTCCTTTTTCTTCAGCAAGAAGAAATAGAAAGGCTCATTCAACAAGCACTCCTCCTGTCAAAAATAAAATCCCTACGGGTGATATTCCTTCAGAGCAAATCAGTCCTAATCTTCGAGCTCTGATTCTTGCTGGTGTTTCAGTTCCTCTTCAAGCCATTTTTCCAAGAATGGCGGCACCATTACCTTGGGGTCATCGTGTTGGGCCTCTTGCCCTTCCTCAGCCTTTGCATGAGTTACCCAGAGGTAACCGGAAGAACTTTCCTAAATTTAGGGGTGATGGTAAAGTACATCCTGATGAACACATCGCAGCCTTCATAGTTGCATGCGGAGTTCTGGGAGTTGAACATGAAGACGTCTCCGTAAGGCTTTTTGTTGACACTTTACAAGATAATGTTGTTGATTGGTTCTATCACCTTTCGTTCGGAGCTATCACCAGCTGGGACACAATGAGAACTAGGTTTGAAAACCATTTCAAACCGGCGGAAGACGTGCATGCTTTGCTTGCCACAATTTCTCAAATAAAGAAGGAATCACAAGAGCCCATGAGAGAATTTGTGGCTCGATTCAACAGGTTGATTAACAAAATTCCACCAAATACTCAACCTGTAGACCAAATCCAAAAATGCTTCTTCCTAAACGCCCAATTGCCCGAAGTTAGTTATGCACTGAGAAGGGCTAATCTCGCAACATTGGCCGAGGATCAAACTCTTGTTGTTAGTGTTGAAGATGATTTAATCATGTCAGGGAAGTTGAGGAGAGACCCTTCTAAATCTAAGTCTGCTTCTTCCTCCTCTTCCACTCCTAATACTGATCCATTGGTACAAAAACTTGCAAATGATCTCATCGCCATTAAAAAGCAATTGGCTCAGCATACTCCCTATGTAGATGTTCCAAGGAGAAATTTTCAGCCCATAAATCATTTGCCTGCTGCTCAAACAAGGCTAGTGCTTGAAGGACCTCCTATTAAATTTCCTATCAATGCAACTGTGAATTTGAAAAACCAGAGGATGAGGAGGTTAATGAAGAATGTGAGGAATTTGTTGAAGAGGTTGATGATGAAACAGATGAACTTGAGGGATCTCGAGTTAATTTCTTCACCACTGAAGCAATTGATGAAGGAGATGATTATGATGAAGTAGTAGCAGACATGAATAGCGAATCATATGCTGTCATGACTCAAGAACAAACAAATCAGAGAGAGAAAGTGATGCAGCCCTTTGAATGATAAAATCAAACCATTCTATGTGACACTCCTTATACCTAGGATGGCCATAGGCTCGATTATTGCATCATAGACTGGGGGCATCGACAGACAATGTAATGCCTGCCAAAGTAGCTCATGCCTTAGGCCTAACTCTCACACGTACTTACGGATCTTGTTATTCCATGGAGAGTAAGGAAGTGCCCCTGGTCGGAATAATTAAGGATGCACAAGTGGCTTTTGCTTCTTTACCTGAGAAGAAAGTTTTGGCTACTATCCTAGTAGCAGATATTCCTCCTTCATATGGGATGCTACTAAGTAGGAACTTCTGTAAGGATGCGGGTGGAGAAATTCAAATGGATTGGTCACATGCCCTTGTACCTGTTAATGGGAAAATGAAGAAGTTGCTTCCTGAGAAGCAGTCTGAGTATATTGTACAAAAAATTGATGATCCCAAATCACAAATACTCTATGAGGATATAGGGCATGGCAACTACATGATTATGTCTCCAGGAGAAATCCAACCACCCAAAGTGTCACCTAAAGATCCTAATGGTGTTTGGATATTAGAGTTTGATGGAAGTTGTTCTTCAGCTGGTTCTGGAGCTGGTGTCGTATTGGTGTCGCCTGAAGGAAGCATTCATCCTTTCTCATTCAAGCTGCAATTTGAAAATACCAATAATACAGCAGAGTATGAAGCTCTCATTCTTGGACTCCAGGTGGCAAAAGAACAAGGTGTGAAGAATCTTCTAGCTCATGGGGATGCAGAGTTGATTGTCAAGCAAGTTAGGAACCTCTTCCGGGTAAAGAATAGAAGACTCGAAACATTACAGAATCAAGTTTGGGACTCCATTGAATTTCTCTACGCTTTCTCCATCAAAGCAATGCCTAGGGAGAAAAATACCGAGAGCTGATTCACTAGCTAGCCTCGTGGTCACCGCTTATACCTCATCCTGACTTTTCTCAAGATAAGTTCACCATCGAGATGATTCATAGACCCAGTGTACTTGATAATACAAGTAACTAGCAAGTTTTCAATGACGATCAACACTTGCTTTCTTTCTTAGAACTCAAGGATAATTTTGAACAGTTGTACTTTGAAGGAAGCGATAATTTGCCTAGTGAGAGTGTACCCTTTGACGAAGAAGTCATCAAAGAAGAAGAATCGGATCAGGATGGATGTATCAAACTCAAAGGAAACAAGATTCCAAAAGGATTGGTGAGTTTAGAAGAACTGTTTGACAAACACGACAGGTATGTAAAGTTTAAAGCTTCTACTAGACCCCAACAATCAGCTGAATATGAAAAATTAATATTGGGAGTTCTACTGACCCTAAACTCGTGAACATTGGAAAATTTTGCACACCAGATGAGAGGAAGAAGGTAATTGATCTTTTAAAGAAGTATAAGGATGTTCTTGCTTATTCCTATGAAGATTTAAAAGCTTTCCAACCAAAGGAGATGCAGCATTTTATCCCTCTCAAACCTGGGATTAAGCCTTTTAAACAAAAGTAGAGGCAATACAATCCTAAAATAGCTGACACCATTTTTCAGGAGATACAGAAGTTATTGAAGGCTAAAATCATTTTTCCTATCCATCATTCAACGTGGATTGCCAATATTGTGCCTGTTAGAAAGAAAAATGGTGAGATCCGCATCTGTGTCGATTTTAGGAACCTGAATCAAGCTTCTTTAAGAGACAACTATCCTTTACCCATGATGGATCAGGTCTTGCAAGCAAGAACGAGGATCCGAAATGTTGTCTATGCTTGATGGATTCTCAGGATATAACCAGGTAGAAGTTAATACCACAGATCAACACAAAATGACTTTCACTACTCCTTGGGGTACCTTTGCTTACAAAAGGATTCCTTTTGGGCTCATTAATGCTGGTGCCACTTTTCAGAGAGCTATGGATCTGGCCTTTAGAAGTTTGAAGGGAAAGTATATCGTCGTATACCTTGATGACTTGACTGTATTTTCTAAAACAAGGGCAAATCATTTTCAGCATCTAGAAACAGTTCTTTTGAGATGTAGAGAACATGGGATCTCTTTGAATCCTAAGAAATCTATTTTTTGTGTCACAGAGGGGAAATTATTGGGGCACGTTGTCTCCAAAGATGGTATAAAAATTGATCCTGAGTGAGTTCAAGCTATTCAGAAAATTCCTCTTCCAACCAGCAAAAAGGGCGTGCACTCTTTCTTTGGTAAGATCAACTTTTTGAGAAGGTTCATCCCTGATTTTGCAGAGCTAACTTTGAATATCTCCCAAATGATGAAAGGAAAAAAATGTTTGGTTGGTCTCCTAAAGGGAAAGAAGCCTTTGAAGGTATTAAAAGGGCCATTGCTAAAACTCTTGTTTTAGCATGTCCAGATTTCAGCAAAGATTTCATTATCTATTGCTACGCCACGGATAACACCTTGGCTGCTGTTTTGACTCAGGAAGATTCTAATGAGCACAAACTCCCAATTGCATTTATGAGCTATATTCTAAAATATCATGAGTTAAAATACACCATAATGGAAAAACATGCTTTTGCAGTGGTTAAAGCTGTCAAGCAGTTTCGTTTTTACATTCTTAACTCTCACTCCACGGTGTTGGTACCAGATACAACTGTTAAGTCAATTCTCACACAACAGGAATTTGGATCCAAGAGAGGGAACTGGGTGGCCAAGGTCCAAGAATATGACATTGACATCAGACCAACTAAGCTCATCCATGGAAAAGGCCTGTGTGAACTCATCGCTGAAGGAGCTAGACATGAGTTACTAGAGGATAAAGTTGGTCTTCCTACCGTTCTGTTTCTTAGCTCAGTTGACGAATGGTATGCTGATATCGCTCATTTTCTCACCTATGGGGAATGCCCCTCTCATTTGTCTACCAAAGAAAAGAGGGTTGTTAAACTAAGGTCAGTTCAATATGTGTTGTGGGAAAACGCCTTGTTTAAGCGCAGGTTAGATGGAAGGTTTTTAAAATGTGTAGACAAAGAACATCGAAGAAGCTACTCTTAGCTTTTCATGATCAGGCATGTGGAGGGCACTACTCATCAATCAGCTGTTACCACTCACAAGATTCTTCATGGAGGATATTAATGGCCTACCTTGTTGAGGGATGCATCAAAGTGGGTTGATAAATGTGAAGCATGTCAGACTTTCGTGGGTAGACCCAAGTTGGCCTCCTTGCCCCTGAAAATAGTAGTGATCGAAGAACCTTTTCAGCAATGGGGTTTGGATTTCATTGGAACACTTAATCCCTCTTCTACTGCTAGTCATACCCACGTATTAACTGCCACAGATTATTTCACCAAATGGGTAGAAGCCATTCCAGTAAAGAGTACTACTTCAGAAGTAGTATGTAGCTTTATCAAAGAAAACATCTTGATAAGGTATGGTGTGCCAAACAAGATTGTGACAGATAATGCTTCAAATTTTTCTTCAACCGAGATGATGGATTTTTGCTATGGATATGGCATCTCCTTGGCTCACTCCTCAGATTACTATCCTCAGGGAAATGGACAAGCAGAATCCACAAATAAAAATCTGGTGGCCATAATAAGGAAATTAGTCAATGAGTCCCAGAGGAACTGGCACAAAAAACTCTATGATGCCCTTTGGGTAGATAGGATCACACCTAAGAGAGCCATTGGAATGTCTCCTTTTCAGGTAGTATATGGAGTAGAAGCTCAATTGCCAGTAACAGTGGAGCTACCAGCCTTGCATTTAATGAAGGCCATTGAAGATACCAGTTTCAATGATTCTTTGGATAAGAGGATCATGTATCTCCACAAATTGAATGAGGATAGATTGAAATTTGCTGATAGGATATCTGCCCATCAACAGAAAGTAAAGGTCCTATTTGATAAAAAGGCCAGGTTCAGAGATTTCAAAATTGGAGACATCGTTTTACTATGGGATAAAAGGCATGAACCTCGTGGCAGCCATGGCAAGTTTGATTCCCTTTGGCTCGGACCTTTCAAGATCAGGCACTTTGCTGGTGAGAATTATTTTTACCTTGATTATATGGATGGTTCTTCTCTCCCACTTCCTTATAGTGGGTAGTACCTGAAATTGTTCAAGTCATAGGTGATTAGGAAGTCCTTTTGTATATTCTGTATAGCGTTTTGTTTTTCTTTCCCTTTGTTTTGGTGTGTTGTCCTCTGTATTGGTTTGATTCGATGACTCCGTGGCCCAATGGATAAGGTACTGGTTTGCTTCCCGTTTGTCTAAATTCTTGCCTTGTCTCATTCTTTGAATCTATGCCAAGTCATCCCCAAAAGGAGCCAACTATTGTCCACTCAAAATTCCCCTGCTTTTAAGAAGTTGAAAATTAAAAATTTTGAGGTTAAGTGTCTTCTCTGTTATCCTGGTAATGTGAAAAGTCAAGAAATTGAAAAAATCTACGTTTTTTGGGTCATCTTGTGTGTTTTTCGGGCCTGTCAGACATTTTTGTCCCACGTGTCCCAGGTTCATACGGGCTCTCTGTTCCCCAATCGGCCGGTTTACCCGAAGTCATTCTATTTTCGGGCCCGTCGGAACTTTTCGTCCCAAATGTCCCAAGTTCACTCAGATCCGTTGTTCCCTTTTCGGCCAATTCGGCCGAGTCGCTCATTCGCATACTTTTCTCCCGCGTGTCCTGTGTTCATATGGGCTCTCTGTTCCCGATCGGCCGATCTACCCGAAGTCGGTTCTTTTCGGGCCCGCTGAACTTTTTGTCCCAAGTTTGCCTGGACCCGTTATTCCCTTTTCGGCCGATTCGGCCGAGTCGCGCACTCTCTGCGTACTTTCATCCCGCATGTCCCAAGAACATTTGTGCATCTTTTCCCTGCTTCACCCGAATCATCCGAACCGCGTGACTTCGCGCCAAGGCGTCCTCGTGTCCCAAATGAACCAAGTGCCATTCGTGCTAATTTTTCCCACTCTACCCGAATATCTTGCTTTTCAATTTGGTAGATGTGAATTTAATGTGCATTTATTGTCTTTCTCTCCTAAACGGCTATATAACAAGCTTCTCCCTATGCATTTTTGCACACTACTTTCATGCTATCTATTGCTCGAACCCTTGCAACCAAAATTTCTGCGTGCGTATCCATTTCCCTTGCAATTCCATCCCAAGTCCAACCTGCAGCTCTGCTCTCCAAGTTACTATCAACATGAAGATTAAATTCCAGGGGCAGGAACAAGTTTCACCACTCGAGTCTGCCGTTCCCGATATCGGGGACAGTGAAGTTTGCCACCTTGATTTTGGGGATTTTTGGGCAAGGATGACAGATGCAAACCCTTCAGCTATGGCACAGATGATTCATGACAGTGGCTTGGCATTCGCCGGTGGCTTCCCAATTTCAATACAATGTGCAGACACAGTACTCGCTTGCGGAGCTCATTTCAGTCCCGACTCAAGTGAACTAACGAACGTGCATGGAGAACTCATTGCCAAGTTAGATGCCACCACCATTATTACTGCCCTAAGGATTCCTAAGATGGACAGTTCCGTAGTAATCTCTCGTAATCAAGCACAGGCCCTTTTCGATCAAGACAAAGTGAGAACTAAAAAGAAAGGGTGGCGAAGTCGTGGCTAAAAAACCCTAAGAAAGGGGCATCTCGTCTATCCAAGACTCTTTTCCGTGCAGATTTCAATGAAGAATTGTCGGATTTTATAATCCTACTGGCTCGGGTCATGGGTTTACCCTCTACAAATGAGTTCCATTTCTGGATGTGCCCGCTTATCAATATGGTGTGCGAGGGAACTCAGAATATCAACTGGGTAGAGATCATCAGTATGAACCTAGCGGAGCAGCTGTCTAATGTACAACAAACAAAGAAATTCTATATGACTTCATACCTGATGTATACTCTAGCAGCATCGAGGCAATGGTTTGGTTTTTCATACATCGATGCTCACAAGGATGACCCCGTGTATGCCTACTGCCCGCAGTTCACCCTAGAAACCAGCAATCGCAATTTCGAAGGGTGAATGATGCTTTCACCATGTACATTGTTCGGCTTCTTGAGAGTGACACAACGAGAAGATTTTCTGATGAAGCCATGAGTCTGATATCGCACTACGGTGCTTATTTTATCTAATTCAAAAAAATTTGCTATATCAGGCTTGCTGGCTATGAGCGCATTCCTCTCAAGCTTCTTATGTTTTGAAATGAAAAAATGGCCTTGATAGAAGTGTGTAGGCAATTGGACAAATTGCATAGAACCTGCAGAGACAAGAAAATTACTGGTTTGCACTTCCCCATCTCTTTGGGAAATTACACCTGCAAAACAGCCCTGGACGCACAAAATATAGAAAGAGCCCTAGCTCCCATTACTGTCCATTTCTTCAAGCCAAGAACTTGTTTTGACTTGAAGAAGTTTATTGAGTAGAACATCAAGATAACCTATCATCATAGGGCAGACACAGAGGACTATTGGGCTGACTGTGCTGATGATTTTGAAGCCAGAAGGAGGCATTATGGTAGGTTTTCCCTATAGTTAATTCAAGAACTTGGCTTGTACCAAGTTCCTGAAGGGCTCCAAGATGACAATTCTGACCTGTACTCATATGAGTATGACAATGTGGTCAAACACACTCCCTTGGAGGACTTGGATTGGTTCAAAAAGGAGAAGGATGATTTGGCTGAAATCCTGGCTCTAGTCTTAGTCAGGACCAAGATCTAGTTTGATAGAAAAGTTCGTGAGCACATGAGACACTCAGGGGAATCCTCCTCCAAGGATGCTTTAACACCAAGGAAGGAAGCATCGCCATCTAGATCAGAAGCACCTGTGCAAACCCCTCCAGCCTTGTCAACTCAAGGACCTGCAGTCTCTACTCCTTCCTCATCCACCTAGGTGTATCAGAAGAAATTCAAAGAAGTTAAGAAGGAGCCAGTGGAAAAAGACTCCCTGAGGAAGCATGCAGAATTGCCTTCAGGACTAGAGAACATTATTGTTCTTAGTGAAAGTGAAGAAAGTGAAGTGCCAACTCCTGCAAGCGCCCTAAAGCCCCAATGGATAAGGATAAAGAAGTCCAGAGCACTGAACTTCCAAGCATTGTTGATTCCTCTGCACCTGAAGCCCCAAGCGCTCCACTCATATCTCAACTCGAGGCAATAGCAGTGCAAACCTTGGGCGTCATGAGTTCTCTGTCTCTTGGCCCTCTTGCCCCGCCTCCTTCCTCCTCTTCCTCTTTTGCACAGGTGTAACTCTCTCGTTGATGTAGGAAGAGAAAGTCTTCCTCCCGAACCTCAGAACCAAATTTGGATGTTGTGGTGGCCTTGTTAGGCACTACTCCTCCTTCTCACACCAAAAAAGCCAGAATTACCTCCAGGATAGTGTCTGACGCTCAGGGCCAGCAATTCCTGGAGATAGCCAAGCCTAAGGCAGATAAGCCAGAGCAAGATTTGCAAGCGTCTGATCTTGAGCTCTCAAGGATTCCCATGGGAGAATCTACCCCTGAAGGTGAGATTCATAATCTTCAGGAACAAATCACCGAGTTATTGGGAGGTTATAGAAAGGGAAGCAAACCATTGAACAGTTGGAGGAACAAGCTCAGATTCTTACAAGTTTCATCAAGTCCCTGTTGTCCAAGGATAAAGTTTTGGATCCTACCCCATTGACTACTCTTCCGCCACCCATAATTCTGAGCCAGGACGAGGTGTAGAGTATCAAAGACATGCACAAGTATTATGTATATGGAAGAGCTATGGAGGCCATGGTGGATGATATGCTGGTTGCAGGATTAAACTTCATTGATGAAGCCTTCAAACTCCACGAGAAGGTGTGTAATTTGCAACAGAAGCTCTCCTCCACCATTGGGAACATTGATAAAGAACTTAAACTTTGGGGAAGTTGCATAGTAGACCTCGGCTAATGGGACAAACAGATGAAAACATTTTTATGGCAAGCAAGGTCTACGAAGATGCCAAGGATAATTTGTCAAAGTCCTGGGTCTACAGCGTGGAATGGAAGATCAAGGTCCTGGAGGAGGCTTTGGGAGAATTAAGGAATAGCTGGCAGAAGGGTGAGGCCTTCAAAACACTAGTTGTATCTGCTTTCAAAGATATACATTGCCATCTTCAGGATGAGACTTCTGGTGTGCCTCTCTCCTTACAAGAAATCAAAGCTCAATTCAAAGCTTTTGTCAAAGGGGATCTATTCAAGGAAAGCTCCATTTCCAAAGAAAAAATGAAGGAGATCTGTTCTCTTCAATCTGCCATTGAAGAAGCAAATAAAGATTATCATACTCATGTCGAGTTCGATAAGGAAATGGAGAAGTGCCTCGGATTTTGGACTCAGTCTACCGCCAACACATCAGTCCCACGTGGCAGAGACATAGCCGAGGCATTGAAGAGATTCAGACAACAGATCTTAAAGTCGGTGGGTCCCTCCCAGTCATAAGCACCTATCTTCTTCTCCTAATTCTTCTCTTCTCTTCCCTTCTTCATCCCGGATTTATTGTAAATTAGTTGGGGTATTGCGATTAGCAACCCTTTAACTAATCATTAGTTAAAAGAAGTAGTTACCGAGAGTAACTGATTTGTAAACTATATAATGGCCTCTCCTCACCATTTTGAAAGAGGAAGAACTTGGCTTATTTCTGAAAGTGTAAATAAATCTTGAAGAAATCAATACAGAAGGACTTTTCATTCTTTGTCTATCTGATTTCCTTTATCCCTAAGCTATTCATTTAATCTTGTTAGATCATTTGTCTGTATTATGCTGGGAAGCTTTGTATTCTCGCAGATGTTATTTACAGAAATTTGTGTCTTTTTAAATTCCATCTTATTAATATGATACAAATGATCTTATTCCAATTCGTTGTACCCTCGCATGCATAAGGAATTACTCTATCATCTATAATTTCAATGGTGCCTTTCGCTCGTTCTCGCATTTCCATTCCTCAATCCTTTTGTAATTGATGATCCTTATTGAAAACACTTTCATGATATCCAAGTTCCACAAGAAAATCATACTTTGTATATGTGTAAATAGGTTCGTTTTTGAATAAGGGAACCTCTCCCATTAAAGAGGAGGGACTTCTTGTCCCGACGTTGCTCTTCTTAAAGTCCTTTTTGACGACCAACACAGCTCTATTGAGTAACGCTCCCCTCCTCCAGCAAAGAGAGAAAATATTACTTCAAGATTAGTAACTGATGCTCAGGGCCAATAGTTCCTAGAGGTTGTAAAGCCCAAGGTTGATAAAGCAGAGAAAGATCTTTTGGTCTCTAATTTGGAGCTTTCCAAGATCCCAATGGGAGAATCCACTCCTGAGAGTGAAGTTCATAACCTTCAGAAACAATAACTAAGGTTATTGAACATGTTGAGAAAGGTAAGGACCACATAGTAGTTGGAAGAACAGTAATTAGGTTCTTTCCAACTTTATCAAATCATTGTTGGCCAAGCATAAAAAAATTTATCCAACCCCACTGGTTGCTCTCCCACCCCCCATGATTCTCAGCTAGGATGAAGTTCGAGCATCAAAGACATATAAAAGTATTCAACTTATGGGAAGGCGTGGAAGCTATGGTGGATGATATGACTATAGCAGCTTGAAACTTCATTGTGGAAGCCTTCAAAACCAATTAAAAAGGGATTAATTTGCAGTAGAAACTCTCTTCCTCAATCAAAGCCATTGATAAAGAGCTGAAGTTCTGGATTAGTTATGTTACAGATCTTCACCTAATGGGCCAAGCTGATGAGAAGATCTTTTTGTTCAACAATGTATTTGATGTTGCTAAGAATAACTTATCAAAGACATGGATTTTCAATCTTGAGTGGAAGATAAAGGTTCTGCAGGAAGCATTGGGAGAATTGAGGAATGTGTAGCAAAGAGGAGAATCTTTTAAAACTTGTGTCTCATCAGCCTTCAAAGATATTCATTGCCATATTCAAGATGAAACTACATGTGTTTCCTTCTCTCTTTAGGAAATCAAGGCTCAGTTCGGAACTTTTGTCAAGGATGATTTGTTTAAAGAAGAGTCATTTACCAAAGAGAAGATGGAAGACATTTGTTCCCTCCATTCAGCTATATTGCGAAGCTAATAAAGAATATCTGGAACATAATGATTTTGATAAAGATATGGAGAAATGTCTAGGAACGTGGACTCATGCTACTACCAACACCACAATTCCAAGAGGCATGGAAATAGTATAAGCATTTAAAAGATTTAGGCATCGGATTCTCAAATTAGCGGGCCCTCCTCACCATGATTGGATGTCTCTTCTTCAAGATTTTCCTTCTCTTCTTTTATTTTTAGTGTCGAGCTCCTTGTAATTTAATTAAGGACTTTGTATTATTCTTTTCCTTAATTAATATTTTAATTAAAATAAACGGCTACAAAATGTAACCAATTTGTAAGTTATATAATGAGCTCTCTTCACCATTTCAAGGGCGTGAACTCTGATTATTTTTAAAAAGTGTAAAAGATCCAAAAGCTATCAATACAAGAAGATTTTCCTTTCTACTTCTATATGTGTCTTTTCATTCCTTATTATCTATCATAAATTATTGAATCATTTATCTATTTACACTAAGAAGCTTTGTATTCTTTTGGATGTTATCTCTTGAACTTCGTTTCTGCAAAATAACATCTAATAGTGTTAATACGAATGATTCTATTCTATATTATCCTAGTTCAGCATTTATAGGGAACTATTTTGCTATCTATACTTCCTGAAGAGTGTTATTCTACCTTTCCCCTTCCTTAGTTATTTTGTTCTTTTGTATTGATAATCTATCTTGGAGTTTAAAACACTTTCATGATATCAGAGTTCCTCATTGAAATTGAAAGTTGTACATTTGTGAATAGTTTTTTTCTTTCAATAAGGGCACCTCTCCCATCAAAGAGGAGGGACTTTCATCCCATAACTGTTGCTTTCATTAAAGTCCTATTTTGACAACCAACAGTTTTTGTTGACTCTACTAGGGATTTTGTTTTCAACTGATTCCAATTTCCAAAGAACAATTTCTTGAGCATTTTCGATCTCGGTGACTCTAAGGTTTACCCATGATAGAAGGGCTCTTAATTGAAGATCCTCGGCTTTGACTCTTGGAGCAGCAAGGCTCTCCTCTTCCTTTAGTAAGAGAAATATAAGAACTCGTTATGCAAGAAAACCACCTGTTGAGGAAATAGCTTCCGGGAGTGGTGTCCTCAAGAGTAATCCAGCCCTAATCTTCGTGCTTTGGTTCTTGTTGGTGTTTGGCCCACTTCAAGAAATCTTTCTAAGGATGGCAGTTTCATTACCTTGGGACCAACGAGTTGGGCCTCTTGCCCTCCCTCAACCCTTACATGAGTTACCCAGGGTAACAGAAAGAAATTTCCAAATTTTAGAGGGGATGGTAAGGTACATCCCGATGACACATTACAACCTTCATAGTTGCATGTGGAGTCCTTGGAGTTGAATACGAGAATGTCTCTGTGAGGATTTTTGTGGAGACTTTACAGGACAATGCAGCAGATTGGTTTTATCATCTTCCCACTTTGGGGCCATCACCAATTGGACTACCTTGAGAACTAGATTTGAGAATCATTTCAAACCTCATCAAGATGTGCATGCTTTACTAGCTCAGATTTCTCAAATCAAGAAAGAACCATAGGAGCCCATGACAATTTGTGGCCAAGTTCAATAAGTGATTAATTAGATCCCACATGACACCCAACCTATGGATCAAATTCAAAATCTTTCTTCCTAAACACTTAATTTCCTAAAGTAAGTTACGCTACTGAGAAGAGCAAATCTTGCAACTTTGGATGCCAATCGAGATTAGCCGTCGAGTGTTGAAGATGACTTGATCATGTCGGTAAATTGAAAATATTTCCTCCCAAAACTAAAGATTTTTCCTCCTCTTCCTCTACCCCTAGAGCTAATGCAGATCAATTAGTACAAAAGCTTGCTAATGACCTCATTTCCATCAAGAAACAATTGGCTTAGCATGCTCCTTATCAAGACGTTCCAAGGAGGAATTTTCAGCCTAGAAATCGTTTTCCTTCTTCTCGAGACAAGACTGGCGATTAAAGGACCACCCATCAAGGTCCCCGTTAATGCAACTTGTGAGGTTCAAGAACCTAATGAAGAAGAAGTTAATGAATATTTTGAAGAACCTGAAGAAGAGGCTGATGAAGAACTGGAAGAACTTGATGGATCTCAAGTTAATTTCCTTACTACTGAGGGAATTGATGGAGAAGATGATTATGATGAAGTAGTGGATGAAATGAACAGTGAGTCATATGTTGTTATGACCTAGGAGTAGACCAATAAGAAAGAAAAAGTGATGCAGCCTGCTAAAAAATCTAAGGAGTATCCCACAACTATTCTAGTGGTGGTGAGAAGAGGATCCCCTGTTCCCACTTCATCCGTGCAAAAGGTCAATTATGCTAATTCTTCTTCTCCTACTCCTGCTTCTAAAACTTTTTTTTCTCCAACCTCAAAATCTGATAAGCCTAGGATTCCTAGTGATGATTCCCCATCCACCTCTAGATCTTTTGATATCATCGACCATCTTAAATAGACAAAAATCAACATTTCAGAGGGTGAATATTATCAAACCCATCTAAAATCCTTTTCCAAAATGGTTCACTTTGTCAATTCCCATTCCAAGACTTCATCTAACACTTCTAAAGGTCTTTTTCCTACTCCATCTTCCACACCCCAACCAAATCTTGTGGCTGCAGTCACCTCACCTAATGAGAAAATCAAACCATTTTATGTGACCCTCCTTATAGCAGGCCATAGACTTAGCAATTGTGTCATAAACTCAGGAGCTTCAGAAAATGTAATGCCTACCAAAGTGGCTCATGCTTTAGGTCTTACCCTCACACGCACTTATGGTTCTTGCTATTCCATGGAGAGTAGGGAGGTGCCCTTAGTTGGAAGAATTAAGGATGCACAAGTAGCTTTTGTTTCCTTACCTGAGAAAAATGTTTTAGCTACTATTTTGGTAGTTGATATCCCTCCTTCATATGGCATGTTGTTGAGTAGGAAATTTTGTAAGGACGTGGGAGGAGAAATCCAAATGGATTGGTCACATGCCCTTATACCAGTCAATGGAAAGATGAAGAAGTTGTTGCCTGAGAATAAAACTAAGTATATTGTGCAAAAGACGGATGATCCCAAAGCACAAATACTTTATGAAGATATTGGGCATGACAACTATATGATCATGTCATAGGATGAGGTGGAATGTCCCAAAGAAGTACTTCATGATCCTAATAGCATTTGGAATTTGAAATTTGATGGAAGTTTCTCCTTAGCTGGTGCTGGGGCTGGTGTGGTATTGATATCCCTAGAGGGAAAGATTCATCCTTTCTCATTCAAACTGCAGTTTGAAAATACAAATAACATAGCAGAATATGAAGCTCTCATCCTTGGACTAAATGTGGAAAAACAGAAAGGTGTGAGGAATAATATGGCTCGTGGAGATGCGAAGTAGTTGTTTCAACAAGTCAGAGATATGTTCCAAGTAAAGAATAGAAGGTTGAAGCACTATAGAAATCTGGTTTGGGATTCTATTGAATTCCTTGATGCCTTCTCCATCAAAAAGCGGTGCAAGGGAAAAGAACACTAGGGCTGACTCTCTAGTTGTTTCGGGCTCTTTCGATACCTCATCCCGATTTTTATCGGGATAAGTTTACCATTGAAATGATCCATAGACCGAGTGTACCGGATAACACAAATAACCGGCATGTTTTTAATGATGATCAACATTTGCTCTCTTTCCTAGAACTTAGGGATAACTTTGACCAATCGTATTTTGAAGGAAGTGATAACATGCCTCGTGAGAGTGTGTCTTCCAATGAGGAAGGTGTCAAAGAGGAGACAGATCAAGATGGATGCATCAGGCTAAAAGGTAACAAGATCCCTAGAGGGCTAGTGAGTCTGGAGGAATTATTTGATAAACATGATAGGTATGTCAAGTCTAAAGCTTCTAAAGGAGCCCATCAGTCTGCTGAATATGAAAATATTAACATTGGGAACTCTGTTGAACCCAAAATGGTGAACGTTGGGAAATGTTGCACACATGAGGAAAAGAAGAAGGTCGTAAATCTTTTAAAGAGGTACGTCGATTTCCTTGCTTATTCTTATGATGATCTGAAATATTTTCAACCAAAAGAAATGCAACATTTCATTCCTCTCAAACCTAGGATAAAACCTTTCAAGCAAAAGCAATGATAGTATAATCCAAAGATTGTTGACACCATTTTTCAAGAGATACGAAGTTTTGAAAGCCAAAATTATCTTCCCATTCATCATTTAACATGGATTGCAAATATCAGACACATTAAGAAAAATGTTGAGATTCAGATTTGTGTTGATTTTAGGAATTTTAATCAAGCTTCTCTAAAGGACAATTATCCACTACCAATGATGGACCAAGTATTACAAGTTGTCACGAGTTCGAAATGTTGTCCATGCTTGATGGTTTGTCGAATATAATCAAGCTGGAAGTTAATCTGCAGATCAAAGACAAGCGCCTTTACCACTCCTTGGGGTACTTTTTCTTACAAGAGGATGTCGTTTGGCCTCATTAATGTTGGTACCACATTTCAACGAGCTATGGATTTAGCCTTTGGAAGTCTGAAAGGAGAATGGATTGTTGTGTATCTAGATGACTTAACCATATTTTCTAAAACCGAGTAGATCACTTTCAAAGCATCTAGAAATAGTTCTCTTGAAATGCAAAGAACATGGAGTTTCCCTTAACCCCAAGAAGCATTTCTTCTGTGTCACGGAAGGAAAGTTATTGGGACATGTTGTTTCTAGAGAAGGAATCAAGATTGATCCTGACGAGTTCAAGCTATTCAGCAGATTCCTCTTCCCATAAGAAAAAAGGGAGTGCACTCCTTCTTTGGTAAGATCAACTTCCTGAGAAGATTCATCCCGATTTTGCAGAGTTAACTTTGAACATTTCCCAAATGATGAAGGGAAAGCAGACATTTGGTTAGTCCCCTAAAGGAAAAGAAGAATTTGAAAGCATTAAGAAATCCATTGCTAAGACTCCTATTTTAGCATGTCCAGATTTTAGCAAAGATTTTATTATCTATTGCTATGCCACAGAGAGTACCTTGGCCGCTGTGTTGACTCAGAAACACTCTGAATATCATGACATCCCCATTGCATTCATGATTTATATTTTGAAAACTCATGAGTTGAAGTATACTATGATGGAGAAACATGCTTTTGCGGTGGTTAAATATGTTAAGCAATTTTGATTTTACATTCTTAACTCTCACTCTGTTGTGCTTGTGCTTGTGCTTGACACGACTATTAATTCTATTCTTATACAACAGGAGTTTGGAACCAAGAGAGGAAATTGGGTAGCAAAGGTCCGGGAGTATGATCTTGACATCGGACCAACAAAACTAGTTCGGGGTAAAGGCCCTGTGTGAACTCATTACGAGGGAGCTAGTCATGAAACACCTCGGGATGAAGTTGATATCCCTATTGTTTGCTCGTTCTCATCTCAATAGATGAATGGTATGTTGATATTGCCCACTTTCTCACCTATGGTGAATTTTCATCTCACTTGTTGCCAAGGAGAAGAGATCTATCAAGCTAACGTCAAAGACGCAGTACCTATTATGGGAAAATGCTTTGTTCAAACGAGGACTGGATGGAAGATTCTCGAAGTGTGTTGACAAAGTACAACAAAAGAATTTGTTCTCATCTTTCCATGACCAATCCTATGGGGGTCATTTCTCATTCGTCATTACTGCTCACAAAATTCTTCATGCAGGGTACTATTGGCCTACTTTGTTTAAGGATGCATCAAAGTGGGTCGACAAATGTGAAGCTTGTCAAACCTTTGTGGGAAGACCAAAGTTGGCTGCTTTTCCACTCAAGCAGTTGTGATTGAAGAACCCTTTCAATAGTGGGGTTTGGATTTCATTAGAACACTCAACCCATCTTCAAGTGTAGGACATACTCATGTGTTGACTGCCACAAATTATTTCACTAAGTGGGTAGAAGCCATCCTAGTTAAAAGTACCACTTCAGAGGTAGTATGTAATTTTATCAAAGAAAACATCTTGATAAGGTTTGGAGTACCAAACAAGATCGTGACTGATAATGCTTCAAATTTTTCTTCTGTTGAGATGATGGATTTCTGCTATGGATATGGTATTTCCCTTGCTCATTCTTTGATTACTATCCTCAAGGGAATGGACAAGTAGAATCAACAAACAAAAATTTGGTGACCATTGTAAGAAAACTTGTTAATGAATCTCAAAGAAACTGGCACAAGAAGCTCTATGATGCTCTGGGTAGATAGAATTACACCCAAAAGAGCAATTGGGATGTCTCCTTTTCAAGTAGTGTTTTGTGTGGAAGCCCAACTACCAAAGGAAAGTGGAACTACCAGCTTTGCATTTGATGAAAGCTATTGAGGACACATGTTCAAGTGATTCTTTGGATAAGCGGATCATTTATCTCCATAAGCTAGATGAAGACAAACTGTAGGTTTTTGATAGAATATCTACCCATCAGCAGAAGGTGAAATATTTATTTGACAAAAAAACTAGATCCAAAGAGTTCAAGGTTGGACATATTGTTTTGCTATAGGACAAAAGGCATGAATCTCGTGGGATCCATGGTAAGTTTGAATCTCTTTGGCTTGGTCCTTTCAGAATTAGGCACTATTCTAGTGAAAATTATTTCTATCTTGATTACATGGATGGATCTTCTCTCCCACTTCCTTATAGTGGGCAGTACCTGAAATTGTTCAAATCCTAGGTGGATAGGAAGTCCTATGTATATTATGTACAGTGTGTGTTTGCTTTCCCTTGTCTTTGCTTTGTTGTTTGCCTTTCCTTGTTTTTGGTGTGTTGCCTTCTGTATTGTTTTACCTTTGACTCCTGGCCCAATGGATAAGGCATTGGTCTTCTTCCCCAAAGTTTTTCTTAATTCTTGTCTTGCCTGGTTCTTGTGATCTAGTCAAGTCATCCCCAGAAAGATCCAGCTATTGTCCCCTAAAAATTCCCCTCTTTTGAAAGTTGAAAATTTTGAAAATTTTGAGTTGGCACCCTTCGGTAAGGTTTCGGTGAAGAGGAAATTTGCAAAGATAGTGAAAATTTCATTTCTTGAGGTCATTTTAAGTAACTTGCAGGTCTGTCAAACATTTTTGTACCTCATGTCCCAAAGTTCCTTCAGAATTTGTGTTCCGCGATTCCCGCATCGCCTACATTGGCTGGATCAGGTTTTCTTTTCCATTTTGTCCCAAGTTCTGACATGCCTTTTGTTCGCCGATCAACCAATTTCCCCACAAGTCTTTATCTGTCAGTTTTATCAGAACTTTTCGGACCATTTTTCCGAAGTTCACTCAGACTTCCTTTTCCCGATCGCCCGCATCGACCGCATCGTGTTCTTTGTGCACTTTCAACCCATTTGTCCCAAATGCATCCGGGCCTTCTGTTCACCTATTCCTTGCATCACTTGCATCGGCTGAATCATGTCTTCATGTCTCACGCATTTCTGTGTCCCTGGACAACCCGTGCTCATTTGACCCGCATTCCCCACATCGCCGCATCGCCGGATTGTGTCTTCACGTCCCATATGTCCCAATGTCCCATGGACCGCCGAGAGGCTAGTTTTTTCTACTTTTCCCACGTCTCATCTTTTCGAGTCAGTTCAAGGTGTATTTAATGCTCATTAATGATCTTCTCTCTCCTGAACGGCTATTTAAAGGGACTACCACCTATGCATTTGTCACATTGCTCACTTGCTTTTTCTTGCCCGCATCCTTGCAATTGAGTCATTTGTTTGTCTCCCTATATTCCTTTACATTCTCATCATGAATTTGATTCTTGGAAGGTCGTCCCTCTGTGTATTGCAAAAATGAAGATCAAGTTTCAAGGGCAGGAACATTTGTCGCCTCTTGAGACCTTTGTACCTAATATTGGGGATAGTGAGGTTTAGGCACTTAGATTTTGGAGATTTTTGGGGTAGATTAACATGCACCAACCCTTCTCCCATGGCCCAAATGATTAGTGATAGTGGAATTGCATATGCAGCTGGTTTTCCCATCTCGTGCGGTGTGCCGACACTGTGCTTGCCTGTGGAGCCCATTTTAACCCGAGATACCGGGAGCTTGTTAATGTGCATGCGAATTAATTGCTAAACTGGATGTTGCTGCCATTGTTGTTTCCCTACACATTCCTGAGATCAAAGACTCCATTGTTCTCACTCTTGCTCAAGCTCAGACTCTATTCGATCAAGACAGTGAAAAATACAAGGCACGAGTAGCGAAGTCATGGTTAAAGAGCCCTAAGAAAGGCACATCCTAACTCTCCAAATCATTATTCAGGGTTGATTTCAATGAGGAGTTATTTTATTTCATCATTTTGATCACTCAGTATCATGGGATTGCCCTCCACTAATGAATTTCATTTTTGGATGTGCCCTTTATAAACATCATCTGCGAGGGCAAGCAGAACATAAATTGGGCTAAAATTATTTGTATGAATTTGACTGAGCAATTGTCAAGTGTTCAAAGACTAAGAAGTTTTATATGACTTCTTATCTCATGTATACCCTAGCTACGTCCCGAGAGTGGTTTGGTTTCACCTACATGGAAGGCAAGAAGGATGAACCTATCTACACATACTACCCTCAGTTTACCCTTGAAGCTAGCAATCACAATTTCAGAAGGGTCAATGATGCTTTCACCATGTATATTGTAAGACTCTTAGAGGGTGACACTACTAGGAGATTTTTTGATGAAGCTATGACTCTGATAGATAAGTATGGGGCTTTCTTCATCCAATTCAGAAGGTTCTCATACATTAGGTTAGCTTGGTTTGAAAGTACACCTCTTAAGCTCCCCATGTTTTACAATGATAAAATGGCTCTAGTTGAGGTGTGTAGGTAGCTTGATAAACTACACAGAACTTTTAGAGAAAAGAATATCATTGGTCTTCATTTCCCTATCTCCTCGGAAATTATACATGCAAAATTGCTCTAGATTCCCAAAACATAAAGGGATATTGCTCCTCTCACTTGTCCATTTCTTCAGACCCAGGACTTGTTTTGATATGAAGAAATTTATTGATTAGAACCTTAGAATAACTTATGATCATAAACCAGACACTGAGGATTACTAGGCCGATTGTGCTAATGATTTTGAAGCCAAAAGGAGGCATTATGACAGACTATCTCTCGCAACAAATTATAGATCTCAATCTCTACGGGTTTTGAAGGGCTTAAGGATGATGATGATGGATCGCAATCCTTTAAGTATGAAATATCCATCAAACACACACCTCTAGAAACCTTGGATTGATATGTAAAGGAGAAAGATGATTTAAGTGAGATAATTGCCCCTGTACTCGTCGGAACTAAAGTTTGGTTTGACAGAAAGTTTGTGAATTCAGGGAGAAGTTAGGACAGATCTTCTTCAAGAGAAACTTCCACACCTGGGAAGGAAGTACATACACCTAGTACTAAGGTACTGATCAAAACCCTCCTTCTTTCTCAATAAAATATCCTGAATCATCTTCACCTTCTTCTTCCACTTAAGTGTATCAAAAGAAGATTAAAGAGGTTAAGAAAGAACCAATTGAGGAAGAATCTCTTAAGGGCAATCGGGTAATTATGTACTGCAGGGCAGGGAGAACATTATTGTTCTTAGTGAAAGTGATGATGGTTGTTGGTCGTCAAATAGGACTTTACGAAGAACAACGGTCGGGGACAAGAAGTCCCTCCTCTTTAATGGGAGAGGTTCCCTTATTCAAACGAACCTATTTACAAATATACAAAACATGATTTTTCAAGTTGAACTTGGATATTACGAAAGTGTTTTCTATAAAGATCATCAATTACAAAAGGATCGAGGAATAAGAATACGAGAATGAGCAGTAAAGGCAACATGCTTAGAATTATAGATAACAGAGTAATTCTTTATGTATGGGTTACAGTGAATTGAAACAAGATCATTTGTATCATATAAATAAGATGGAATTTAAAGACACAAAGTTCTCGTAAATAACATCCGCTTAACACAAAGTTTCTTGACATAACGCGATAAAATGATCTTCACAAAATTAAATGAAAAGTTGGGGACAAAAGAGATCGATAGACAAAAATGAAAAGCCCTTCGTATTGATTTCTTTATGATCTATTTACACTTTCAGAAAATAAGCCAAGTTCTTCCTTAAAATCATGTTTTGTATATTTGTAAATAGGTTCGTTTCTGAATAAGGGAACCTCTCCCATTAAAGAGGAGGGACTTCTTGTCCCCTGACTGTTGCTCTTCGTAAAGTCCTATTTGACGACCAACAGTTTTTGGTGACTCCACTGGGAAATCATATTCCAGTTCTGTAATTTTTGATCATCCTTTGATCTGGTGACTCCGCATTTTACTCGAGGGAGAAGGGCCCTTGGTATTGAAGATTCTCAGTTTCAGCTTTTGGAGCAGCAGGGTTTTCCTTTCCCTTCAACAAGAAATAGAAAGACTCGTTCGACAAGCACTCCACCTGCTCAAGATAGAATTCCTACGGGTGGTATTCCTTCAGAGCCAGCTAGTCCTAATCTTCGAGCTTTGATTCTTGCTAGTGTTGTAGTTCCTCTCCAAGCCATTTTTCCAAGAATGGCGGTACCATTGCCCTGGGGTCATCGTGTCGGGCCCCTTGCTCTTCCTCAGCCTTTGCATGAGTTACCCAGAGGTAACCGGAAGAACTTCCCTAAATTCAAAGGCGATGGCAAAGTGCATCCTGATGAACACATCGCAGCCTTCATAGTTGCATGTGGAGTTCTGGGAGTTGAACATGAAGACATCTCCGTGAGACTGTTCATTGAGACTTTACAAGATAATGCTGTTGATTGGTTCTATCACCTTCCGAACTGGTACTATCACTAGCTAGGACACCATGAGAACTAGGTTTGAAAACCGTTTCAAACCAGCAGAAGATGTGCATGCCTTGCTAGCCCAAATCTCTCAGATAAAGAAAGATTCACCAGAGCCCATGAGAGAATTTGTGGCCCGATTCAACAGGTTAATTAATAAAATTCCGGTAAATACTCGACCTGTTGATCAAATCCAAAAATGTTTCTTCCTAAATGCCCAATCACCTAAAGTTAGTTATGCACTGAGAAGGGCTAATCTCGCAACATTGGTTGAGGATCAAACTCTTGTTGTTAGTGTCGAGGATGATTTGATCATGTCAGGGAAGTTGAGGAGAGACCCTTCCAAATCTAAGTCTGCTTCTTCCTCCTCTTCCACCCCTGGACCTAATACTGATCCATTGGTTCAAAAACTTGCGAATGATCTCATTGCCATAAAGAAACAATTGGCTCAGCATGCTCCTTATGCAGACGTTCCAAGGAGGAATTTTCAGCCCAGAAATCATTTGCCTGCTTCTCAAACAAGATTAGCGCTTGAAGGACCTCCTGTTAAAGTTCCGACAATGCAACCTGTGAAGTTGAGGAACCAGATGATGATGAGGATAATGAAACTTGCAAGGAGTTTGTGGAATAAGTTGATGATGAAGCAGATGAACTTGAGGGATCTCGAGTTAATTTCTTCACCACTGAGGGCATTGATGATGGAGATGATTATGATGAAGTAGTAGCAGACATGAATAGCGAATCATTCACTGTCATGACTCGAGAGCAGACAAAGCAGAGGGAGAAAGTGACGCAGCCCCCCAAGAAATCTAAGGAGCAGCCGGCAACTATCCCCGTAATTGCAAAAAGAGGATCTCCTATCCCCGTTTCATCTACACCAAAGGTGAGTCCTATCAATCCTGCTATTAAAGTTACTTCTTTTTCCCCTAAAGTTGATAAACCTAGGATCTCAAATGATGATGGCCCGTCCACTTCTGGGTCTTTTGATATTATTGATCATCTGAAAAAGACTAAGGTTCAAATCTCAGAGGCTGAGTATTATCAAACCCATCCCAAAGCTTTTGCTAAAATGATTCACTTTGTCAATTCCCATTCTAAAACCACATCTAAAGGCCTTTTACCCACTCCTTCTTCTGCACCACAACCTAGTCTGGTAGCCGCTGTCACCTCACCCAATGACAAAATCAAACCATTTTATGTAACACTTCTTATAGCTGGCCATAGGCTCAGTAATTGTGTCATAGACTCAGGAGCCTCAGACAACGTGATGCCTGCTAAAGTAGCTCATGCCTTAGGCTTGACCCTCACACGCACTTATGGATCTTGTTACTCTATGGAGAGTAAGGAAGTGCCCCTGGTCGGAAGAATTAAAGATGCACAAGTGGCTTTTGCTGCTTTTCCTGAGAAGAGAGTTTTGGCTACCATCTTAGTAGCAGATATTCCTCCTTCATATGGGATGTTGCTAAGTAGGAACTTCTGTAAGGATGTGGGTGGAGAAATTCAAATGGATTGGTCACATGCACTCGTACCTGTTAATGGACAAATGAAGAAGTTGCTGCCTGAGAAGCAATCTGAGTATATTGTACAAAAAATGGATGATCCTAAAGCACAAATACTCTATGAGGATATGGGGCATGGTAACTATATGATTATGTCCCCTGATGAAATTCAAATCCCAAAGTGTCACCTAAAGATCCTAATGGTGTTTGGATTTTAGAGTTTGATGGAAGTTGTTCCTCAGCTGGTTCTGGAGCTGGTGTCCTACTGGTGTCACCTGAAGGAAGCCTTCATCCTTTTTCATTCAAGTTGCAGTTCAAAAATACTAATAATACAGCAGAGTATGAGGCTCTCATTCTTGGACTGCAAGTGGCCAAAGAACAAGGTGTAAAGAATCTTCTGGCTCGTGGTGATGCAGAATTGATTGTAAAGCAAGTGAGAAGCCTTTTCCAGGTAAAAAATGGAAGGTTGAAACATTACCGGAATCAGGTTTGGGATTCCATTGAATTTCTTGATGCTTTCTCCATCGAAGCAATACCTAGGGAGAAGAACAGCAGGGCTGATTCACTAGCAGTCTCAGGGTCACTACTGATTCCTCATCCTGATTTCTCTCAAGACAAGTTCACCATTGAGATGGTCCATCGGCCTAGTGTACCTGATAATACCAATAACTGGAAATTTTTCAATGATGATCAACACTTTCTTTCTTTCCTTGAACTCAAGGGTAATTTTGAACAGCTGTATTTTGAAGGAAGTGATAACCTGCCTCGTGAAAGTGTGTCCTTTGACAAAGCAGTCACCCAAGGAGAAGAAACGGATCAGGATGGATGCATCAATCTCAAAGGAAACAAGATTCCTAAAGGATTGGTGAGTTTAGAGGAACTATTTGATAAACATGACAGGTATGTGAAGTCTAGAGCTTCTACTGGACCTCAACAATCAGCTGAGTATGACAAGATTGATATTGGGAGTTCTACTGATCCTAAGCTCGTGAACATTGGAAAATGTTGCACAGCAGATGAAAGGAAGAAATCAATTGATCTTTTAAAGAGGTATAAGGATGTTCTTGCTTACTCTTATGAAGATTTAAAAGCTTTCAAACCAAAAGATATATGCAGCATTTTATTCCACTCAAGCCTGGAATCAAGCTTTTAAGCGTAAATAGAGGCAATACAACCCCAAAATAGTTGACACCATCTTTCATGAAATACAGAAGTTGTTGAAGGCCAAAATCATTTTTCCCATTCACCATTCAACATGGATTGCAAATATTGTGCCTGTTAGGAAGAAAAATGGTGAGATCCGATCTCGTGTTGATTTCAGAATCAATCAGATTCTTTGAAAGATAATTATCCTTTGCCTATGATGGATCAGGTCTTACAAGCAGTAATAGGATCTGAAATGTTATCTATGCTTGATGGATTCTCGGGATATAATCAGGTAGAGGTTGATACTGCAGATCAACACAAAACAGCTTTCACTACTCCTTGGGGTACCTTTGCTTATAAGAGAATGCCTTTTGGGCTCATTAATGCTGGTGCCACTTTTCAGAGAGCTATGGATCTGGCCTTTGGAAGTTTGAAAGGGAAGTGTATTGTCATATACCTTGACGACTTGACTGTGTTTTCTAAAACAAGGGCGGATCATTTTGACCACCTGGAGACAGTTCTGCTAAGATGCAGAGAACATGGGATTTCTTTGAATCCTAAAAAATCTATCTTTTGTGTCACAGAGGGGAAATTATTAGGGCACATCATTTCCAAAGATGGTATTAAGATTGATCCTGAACGAGTACAAGCTATCCAGCAAATTCCTCTCCCAACCAGCAAAAAGGGCGTGCACTCTTTCTTTGGTAAGATCAATTTTTTAAGAAGGTTCATCCCTGATTTTGCAGAGTTAACTTTGAATATTTCTCAAATGATGAAAGGGAAACAAACGTTTGGTTGGTCTTCTGAAGGAAAGGAATCCTTTGAAGGTATTAAAGAGCTATCGCTAAAACTCCTGTTTTAGCCTGTCCTGATTTCAGCAAAGATTTTATTATCTATTGCTATGCCACAGATAATACCTTGGCTGCTGTTTTGACTCAAGAAGACTCTAATGAGCATGAACTCCCAATTGCATTCATGAGCTATATTCTGAAAGATCATGAGTTAAAATACACCATGATGGAAAAACATGCTTTTGCAGTGGTCAAAGCTGTTAAGCAGTTTCATTTTTACATCCTCAATTCTCATTCCATGGTGTTGGTTCCAGATACAACTGTTAAGTCAATTCTCACACAACAAGAATTTGGATCCAAGAGAGGGAACTGGGTTGCTAAGGTCCAAGAATATGACATTGACATCAAACCGACCAAGCTGGTTCATGGAAAAGGTCTTTGTGAGCTCATTGCTGAAGGAGCTAAGCATGAATTACTGGAGAACAAAGTTGGCCTTCCTACCGTTCTGTTTCTTAGCTCAGTTGATGAATGGTATGCTGATATCGCTCATTTTCTCACCTATGGAGAGTGCCCCTCTCATTTAACTGCCAAAGAAAAGAGGACTGTTAAACTAAGGTCAGTGCAATATGTGTTGTGGGAAAACGCCTTGTTCAAACGTGGGTTAGATGGAAGATTTTTGAAATGTGTGGACAAGGAACAAGCAGAGAAAGTTGCTCTCAGCTTTTCATGATCAGGCATGTGGAGGGCACTATTCATCAATGGTCACTGCTCATAAGATACTTCGTGGAGGATATTACTGGCCTTCCTTGTTCAGAGATGCATCCAAGTGGGTTGATAAATGTGAGGCTTGTCAGACCTTCGTGGGAAGACCCAAATTGGCCTCTTTGCCTCTTAAGCCAGTTGTAATTGAAGAACCTTTTCAACAGTGGGGTTTGGACTTCATTGGAACACTTAATCCCACTTCTAGTGCTGGTCATACTCATGTATTAACTGCCATGGATTATTTCACCAAATGGGTAGAAGCTATTCCAGTAAAGAGTACTACTTCTGAAGTGGTGTGCAGCTTCATCAAAGAGAACATCTTAGTAAGGTATGGTGTACCTAACAAGATTGTAACAGATAATGCTTCGAATTTCTCTTCAACCGAGATAATGGATTTTTGCTATGGGTATGGCATTTCTTTGGCTCACTCCTCAGATTACTATCCTCAGGGAAATGGGCAAGCAGAATCCACTAATAAAAATTTGGTGACTATTATAAGGAAATTAGTCAATGAGTCTCAACGAAACTGGCACAAGAAGCTCTATGATGCTCTTTGGGTAGACAGGATCACACCAAAGAGAGCTATTGGAATGTCTCCTTTTCAAGTGGTATATGGAGTAGAAGCTCAATTGCCAGTAACAGTGGAGCTGCCAGCCTTGCATCTAATGAAGGCTATTGAAGATACTAGTTTCAGTGATGCTTTGGATAAGAGAATTATGTACCTTCACAAACTGAATGAGGACAGATTGGAGGTTGTTGATAGGATATCTGTTCACCAGCAGAAGGTAAAGGTCCTGTTTGATAAGAAAGCTAGGTTCAGAGATTTCCAAGTTGGAGACACTGTGTTGTTATGGGATAAAAGGCATGAACCTCGTGGCAGCCATGGCAAGTTTGATTCCCTTTGGCTCGGACCTTTCAAGATCAGACACTTTGCTGGTAAGAATTCCTTTTATCTTGATTACATGGATGGTTCTCCTCTCCCACTTCCTTATAGTGGGCAGTACCTTAAGTTGTTCAAGTCTTAGGTGATTAGGGAGTCCTTTGTATATTCTGTACAGCGTTTTTGTTTTTCTTTCCTTTTTGTTTTGGTGTGTTGTCCTCTGTATTGGTTTGCTTTTTGACTCCGTGGCCCAATGGATAAGGTACTGGTCTGCTTCCCGAGTTTGTCTAAGTTCTTACCTTGTCTCATTCCTTGAATTTATGCCAAGTCATCCCCAGAAGGAGCCAGCTGTTGTCCACTCAAAATTCCCTGCTCTTAAGAAAGTGAAAATTCAAAATTTTGAGTTTAAGTGTCTTCTCTGTTGTACTGAAAATGTTAAAAGTCGAGAAATTGAGAAAATCTGCGTTTTTGGGTCATTTTGTGTGTTTTTCGGGCCTGTCGGACATTTTTGTCCCGCGTGTCCCAAGTTCAAAAGTGCGCTCTATTCCCGATCGGCCGGTTTCCCGAAGTTTTTTTTTTTGCCCTCGGAATTTCTTGCCCCAAATGTCCCAAGTTCAATCGGGCAAGTTGTTCCATTTTCATGCTTTCACATCCCGAATCACCCGAACTATGTGATTTCGCGCTTTCACGTCCCAAATGTCCCAAGTTCACCCGGACTGTTGTCACATTTTCGTCCGATCCGGCCGAGTCGCGTGTTTCATGCACTTTTGTCCCGCATGTCCCAAAAGGCATTTGTGCATCTTTTCCCGCTTCGCCCGAATCGGCCGAGCCGCGTGTTTCGCGCATTCGCGTCTCACATGTCCCAAATGAACCAAGTGCCATTCGTGCTTATTTTTCCCGCTCTACCCGAATATCATGCTTATTCAAATTGGTAGGTATGTATTAAATGTGCATTCATTATCTTTCTCTCTCCTAATCGGCTATATAACGAGTGAACCCCTATGCATTTTTCACACTGCTTCCATGCTATCCTTTGCTCGAACCCTTGCAATCTAAATTCCTGCGCGTGTATCCCTTCCCTCTGTAATTCCTTCCCGAGTCTAGTTTGCGTCTCTGTCCTCCGAATTACTATCAATATGAAGATCAAATTTTAGGGACAGGAACAAATCTCGCCACTAGAGTCTGCCGTTCCCAATATTGGGGACAGTGAAGCTCGTCATCTTGACTTTGGTGATTTTTGGGCAAGGATGGCAGATGCAAACCCTACACCAATGGCGCAGATGATTCACGACAGTGGTTTGGCTTTTCGCTGGAGGTTTCCCAATCTCGATGCAATGTGCTGATACAGTGCTTTCATGCGGAGCTCACTTCGACCCTGATTCGAGCGAATTAACCAACATACACGGGGAACTCATCGCCAAACTGGACGCTACCGCCATTAGCACTACACTGAGGATTCCAGAAATGGATAATGCCATAGTTGTTTCCCATAGATCAAGCACAGGCCCTGTTCAATCAAGACAGTGACAAATACAAGGCGCGGGTGGCGAAGTCCTAGCTAAAGAACCCTAAGAAGGGAGCATCTCGTCTATCCAAGACTCTTTTCCGGCTGATTTCAATGAAGAATTGTCAGATTTTATAATCCTACTGGCTCGGGTTATGGGCTTACCCTCTACTAACGAATTCCATTTCTGGATGTGCCCGCTCATCAACATGGTGTGCGAGGGAACTCAAAATATCAACTGGGTGGAAATCATCAGCATGAACTTATGGAGTAATTGTCCAATGTACAGAAAACAAAGAAGTTCTACATGACTTCGTACCTGATGTATACTCTGGCGGCATCAAGGCAATGGTTTGGTTTTTCTTACATTGATGCCCACAAGGATGATCCTGTATATGCCTACTGCCCGCAGTTCACCCTAGAGACCAGCAATCACAATTTCAGAAGGGTAAATGATGCTTTCACCATGTACGTGGTCGCTTGAGGGTGACACGCTAGAAGGTTTTTTTGATGAAGCCATGAACTCCGATATCGCACTACTACGGTGCCTATTTTATCCAATTCAGAAAATTCTCCTATATCAAAGCTTCATTGCCATGAGAGCACCCTCTCGAGGCTTCCTGTTCGCAGTGATAAGATGGCTTTGATAGAAGTATGCAGAAGTTAGAAAATTGCACGTAACCTTCAGAGACAAGAAGATTGCTGGTTTGCACTTTCCCATCTCTTTGGGAAATTACACTTGTAAAACAGCCCTGGACGCACAGAACATAGAAAGAGCCCTGGTTCCTATCACTGTTCATTTCTTCAAGCCAAGAACTTGCTTCGACTTGAAGAAGTTCATTGAACAGAACATCAAGATAATCTATCATCATAGGGCAGATACATAAGACTATTGGGCTGACTGTGCAGATGATTTTGAGGCTAGAAGGAGGCACTATGGCAGGTTTTCTCTGCAATTGATCCAAGAACTCGGCTTGTACCAAGTTCCTGAAGGACTCCAGGATGACAATTCTGATCTATACTCATATGAGTATGACAATGTGGTTAAGCACACTCCCTTGGAGGACTTGGATTGGAACAAGAAAGAGAAAGATGATCTGGCCGAGATCCTAGCTCCAGTCTTAGTCAGGACTAAGGTCTGGTTTGATAGGAAAGTTCGAGAGCTTAGAAGGCACTCAGGAGAATCCTCCTCTAAGGATGTTTCAACACCAAGGAGGGAAGCATCGACTCCCATATCAGACACACCTGTGCAAACCCCTCCTGCCTCATCAACGCAAGGACCTGCAGCTTCCACTCCTTCTTCATCCACTCAAGTATACCAGAAGAAATTCAAAGAGGTTAAGAAGGAGCCTGTGGAAAAGATCCTCAAAGAAAGCAGGTAGAAGTGCCTTTGGGACCAGAGAACATCATTGTTCTCAGTGAAAGTGAAGAGAGTGAAATGCCAGCCCCTACAAATGCTCCTGAAGATCCAACGGATAAAGATAAGGAAGTCCAGAGCACTGAACTTCCAAGTGCTATTGATTCTCGCAAAGCAATTGTCTCAAAGTCCCACTCACATCTCAACTTGAGACAACAAAAGTGCAAACCTTGAGCGTCATGAGTTCTATGTCTCTTGGTCCTCTTGCCCCTCCCGCTAATTCCTCTTCCTTTTGCATGGGTGCAACCTTTGTTGATAAAGAGGAAGAGGAAATCTTCCTCTCGGAGCTCAGGGCCAAATTTTGATGCTGTGGCAGCCATGTTAGGCACTACTCCTTCTCGCGCCAAGAAAGCCAGAATCACCTCCAGGATAGTGTCTGATGCTCAAGGTCAGCAATTCCTGGAGATTGCTAAGCCTACAGTAGACAAATCAGAGCAGGACTTACAGGCATCTGACCTAGAACTCTCAAGGATTCCAATGGGAGAGTCTACTCCTGAAGGTGAGATCCACAACCTCCAGGAAACGGTCACAAGAGTCATTGGGAGGGTAGAGAAAGGGCAAAACTATTGAACAGTTGGAGGAACAAGCCCAGATTCTCACAGGTTTTATCAAATCTCTTTTGTCTAAGGACAAAGTTTTGGACCCTACCCCATTGACTACCCTTCCGCCACCTGTAATTTTGAGCCAAGATGAAGTACAGAGTATCAAAGACATGCACAAGTATTCCGTCTATGGCAGAGCTATGGAGGCCATGGTGGAAGATATGCTTGTGGGCAGATTGAACTTCATCGATGAAGCTTTCAAACTCCACGGAAAGGTGAACAATTTGCAATGTAAGCTCTCCTCCACTATCGGGGTCATAGATAAAGAGCTCAAACTCGAGCAACAGATAGTAGACCTCTATCTCATGGGATGATGAAAGATGAGAACATTTTATTGGCGAATAAGGTTTTTGATGATGCAAAGGATAATCACAAAGTCCTGGGTTTACAACGTGGAGTGGAAGATCAAAGTCTTGGAGGAGGCTTTGGGAGAGTGAAGAATAGCTGGCAGAAGGGTGAGGCTTTCAAGACACTAGTTGTATCTGCTTTCAAAGATATACATTGTCATCTTCAGGATGAAACTTCTGGTGTGCCTCTTTCCTTGCAAGAAATCAAAGCTCAATTCAGAGCTTTTGTCAAAGATAATCTATTCAAGGAAAGCTCCATTTCCAAAGAGAAAATGAAGGAGATTGTTCTCTTCAATCTCGCCATTCAAGAAGCAAATAAAGACTATCATACTCATGTCGAGTTTGATAAGGAAATGGAGAAGTGCCTCGGATTTTGGTCTCGGGCCTACAGCCAACACATCGCCCCCGTGGTAGAGACATAGCCGAGGCATCAAGAGATTCAGCAAAGCAAATTTTGAAGTCGTGGGTCCCTCCCATTCATAACCACCCGTCTTCTTCTCCTTATTCTTCTCTTCTTTTCTAATTCTTTTTCTCGAATTCATTGTAATAAGTTGAGGTATTGTGATTGGCAATCCTTAACTAATCTTTAGTTAAAAGAAGTAGTTACAAAGAGTAACTCGATTTGTAAGCTATATAATGGCCTCTCCACGCCATTTTGAAAAGAGGAAGAACTTGGCTTATTTTTCGAAAGTGTAAATAGATCATAAAGAAATCAATACGTAAGGGCTTTTTCATTCTTTTTCTATCCGATCTCTTTTATCCCCAAGCTTTTCATTTAATTTTGTGAAGATCATTTGTCTCGTGTTATGTCAAGAAACTTTTGGTTCGACAAATGTTATTTACGTAACTTTGTGTCTTTAAATTCCATCTTATTTATATGATACAAATGATCTTGTTTCAATTCATCAGTAATTCGCATACATAAAGAATTACTCGTTATCTATAATTCTACATGTTGCCTTTTTTCTCATTCTCGTATTCTCATTCCTCACTCCTTTTGTAATTGATGATCTTTATAGAAAACACTTTCGTAATATCCAAGTTCAACCAGTAAAATCATGTTTTGTATATTTGTAAATAGGTTCTTTTCGAATAAGGGAACCTCTCCCATTAAAGAGGAGGGACTTCTTGGACCGTTGTTCTTCGTAAAGTCTATTTGTCCAATGGTGAAGTGCCGATCCTACAAGATCTGCTCTTCGTAAAGTCCTCTAGTGCCGATCCTATCACCGTTGAAGAAGAAAAAAGGTTCAAGTACCTCAATCTTCTAGTATAGCAGAGATTCTATAAAGGAAGTTCCTAAGGCCCCAAGTACTTCTCTACTAGAGGAAAAGTGGTTAATACTTTGAGTTCCATGAGTTCACTTGCTCTTGGGCCTCTTGTTCCTTCCTCTTATTATCCTACCTTTTCTCGGTGTATTTCTTGGTTAACAACAAGAAGAGGAAATCTTCTTCTCGTTTAACAGGCCAAATTTCGATGTTATAGCAGCTCTATTGAATCTTGCTCCCCCTCCTCTAGCAAAGAGAGAAAATATTATTTCAAGATTAGTTCTCGATGCTCGGGCCGGTAATTCCTAGAGGTTACAAATCCCAAAGTTGATAAAGCAGAGAAGGATCTTTTGGTTTCAGATTTGGAGCTTTCTAGGATCCCAATGGGAGGATCCACTCGATAGTGAAGTTCATAACCTTCAGGAAATAGTAGCTAAGGATATTGAATGGGTTGAGAAAGGAAAGGACCATAAAGTAGTTGGAAGAACAGAATCAGGTTCTTTCCAACTTTATCAAATCATTGTTGGCCAAGGATAAAATTTTAGATCCATCCCCACTAGCTGCTCTCCCACCCCCCATGATTCTCAGCCAGGATGAAGTTTAGAGCATCAAAGACATATACAATTATTCAACTTATGGGAAGGTAGTGGAATCTATGGTCGATGATATGACTATAGCAAGTTTGAACTTCATTGTGGAAGCCTTCAAAACCAATGAAAAAGTGATTAATTTGCGGTAGAAACTCTCTTCCTCAATCAAAGCCATGGATAAAGAGCTAAAGGTCTGGAGTAGTTGTATTACAGATATTCACGTAATGGGCCAAGTTGATGAGAAGATCTTGTTGGTCAACAATGTATTTGATGATGCCAAGAATAACTTATCAAAGACATGGATTTTCAACGTTGAGTGGAAGATAAACGTTACGGAGGAAGCATTGGGAGAATTGAGGAATGTGTGGCAAAGAGGAGAATCTTGTAAAAATTGTGTCTCATCACCTTCAAAGATATTCAATGCCATCTTCAAGATGAAACTACAGGTGTCCCCTTCTCTCTTCAGAAATCAAGACTCGCTTAAGAACTTTTGTCAAGGATGATTTGTTTAAAGAAGAGTCATTTAATAAAGAGAAGATGGAAGACATTTTTTCCTTCATTCAGCCTAATAAAGAATATCTGGAACATACTGAGTTTGATAAAGATATGGAGAAATGTCTAGGAATGTGGACTCATGCTACTGCCAACACCACAATTCCAAGAGGCATGGAAATAGCAGAAGCATTGAAAATATTCAGGCATCGGATTCTCAAATCAGTGGGCCCTCCTCATCCATGATCGGATGTCTCTTCTTCAAGATTTTATTTCTCTTCTTCTATTTTTAGTTCCGAGCTCCTTGTAATTTAATTAAGGACTTTGTATTATGCATTTCCTTAATTAATCTTTTAATTAAAAGAAATGGTTACCAAATGTAACCAATTTGTAAGTTATATAATGAGCTCTCTTTGCCATTTCAAGGGGCTGGAACTCTGATTATTTTTTAAAAGTGTAAAAGAGTCAAAAGCTATCAAAATAAGAAGATTTTCCTTTCTACTTCTATCTCTGTGTCTTTTCATTCCTTATTATCTGTCATAAATTATTAAATTATGTATCTATTTGCACTAAGAAGGTTTGTATTCTATTGGATGTTATCTTTGGAACTTTGTGTTTGCAAAATAACATCTAATAGTTTTAATATGAATGATTCTATTCTTTATTATTCTAGTTCAAAGTATTTATAGGGAATTATTTTGCTATCTATACTTCCCGAAGATTGCTATTCTATGTTTCCCCTTCCTTACTTCTTCATGTTATTTTGTATTGATAATCTATATTTGAGTTTAAAACAATTTCATGATATCAGAGTTCCTCATTGAAATTGAAAGTTGTACATTTGTGAATAGTTTTTTTGCTTTCAATAAGGGCACCTCTCCCATCAAAGAGGAGGGACTTTCGTCCCCTAACTGTTGCTTTCATTAAAGTCCTATTTTGTCAACCAACACTATTCAATTGTTTTTGAAATAGCTAAAAGGTGTTATTACATTTTTGTCATGTTTTTTTCATTTATTTTTTAAGACTATATTCAATGGATAAGTAGGTAAATCAATAATCAAAATTGGCATGTAATGTCGATAGTTTGTGCTTAGGTTTATGAATATATTTTTGTTAATTTGGTATATAATGAAGATGATAAGGAGTGTAATGATGAACCCCGGCTGTATTATTTTGATCATATTGATAAACGTAATATTATTTTTTTGTGACGGTTGGAGTCGTTATCAATGCTACAAACTAAATCCTATGTTTAAGTAATTTCTTTCCAATCAACATATATAGCAACCTTGCCAACCTTGTTGTGACAATTCAAAGTGCTTTTATCAAAGGCCATGTGTTTCTTCTAAGGTTTGTGTCTCGTGCTACAAAGATACCCTATGTTGATCACGATCATGAGCGATGCCAAGAAAAGAAAATTAAGGATTGCAAACTTACAAAGTGCCATATCAATTGAAGGTGTAACGAAACATGTATTTACCAAAAAAATTAAAGATTGAGCCATGAATAATACATAACACTTGAAAGTGATTAGGCTCATATGTAAGTATCAAGAAATAATATTTCGATAGAGTATTCCCTGTGAAGGAGGATGCCTAAGGTTGAGCTAGCTTTGGAATGAAAATGCAATATCAAACCTGCAATGGAACTTGATCATTAAGTGTCAAACTTGTGTAGAATCATGAATGCGAGGAAAATAATTTGTTTGAGTGTCCCAAAGATGTCACAAGAACAAGCCTATGAGGCCAAGACGATCCAATATGATGACCAAGTCATCACAAAAGAAGAAAAGATTATGGCATGATCCAATGACAGGGATTCCATGTTTGAACAAGCGAAACATCAAACTTGGTGTAGTGTGCAACATAAATAACTTCAAGCTTGACCCCTTTGGTGTGGGTCATTGTGTTTTTCCTTGGAAGGAGCTCAACCTTTGTACCATTCACCTTTGGCTGGCCAAGTTGCAACATCATTTCTATTAGCTAATTAATATATAGCATTCGCGTTGATCTATCTAAGTTTGTCATATTTCACTTTGATATAACATCTCTACTTCATGTTATACCTCATATAAGAGTATTTCTCAATGCTTGATTAATACAAACAATGCAAGAGAATAGTTTTGAGTTTGATTGCAAAGAATAAAGAAAACCCCTCATAAAAATTGTGAATACACCAGGAACCCGCCTGATTTACCCGGAAAAGATACAATAGTGAATGTGATATTTTCTATTGGGAGGGGGAAAATATTGTGCTTGGTGACATGCATCACAACTTGTAAGGTTGTGGGAGGATACATAGATCAAGAACTTGAATGGTTGGCATGTGCGATAGAAATTATCCACACCACCTCATTTATACTAGAAGACTTCCTTGCAGGTACAACGACTCAATGTGTTGGGCATGCCCTTCCACCCACATCATCTTCAATGATCTCATAGCCATACACACAAACAACATGCTCTTTGGCGTTGTCATTAACCACATTGTCGAGGCGATGTTTTCTTAGATGGAAACGTTGCTTCACGATGTTCCCCTTATAAGGCTGTCACTCAATGTTATACTATACTTTGCATTTTTGTTAGTACTAGGGAATGTGTGCACACGTGTGTGCGCATGCATGCACATGTGCGTATGTGCGTGTGTGTGTTGTGCTTGTTTAAAACATTGGGTCGATGGTAAATATTACAAAAAGGTTTCCCTTTCTAAATCTTTGAGTAATGTTAAAGAGTTAATTTTGTTAATATTACTCTAAGCATTTTCTGGAGAGTTTTTTTTATTGGTTGTGTATCGGGAGTTAATGTCCCCTATATTCCTATGTAACCAACCTATATTTTATTTTAATAATATTTAAAGTTACGGAGTTCATTGCGTCCCTTACAATATATGATGAAATTTAATCTTCATATACATTTTTTTCAGTTTTGAAGTATATTCTATTTTCATTTCATTTACTGATTTTATTTTTGTATTTACTCAATGCTTACAAAAAGTAACCGTAGTAATCCCACAAAGTTGTAATACATATGTTATCCAAATAACTCTCTTAGTTATTTGGGTAACTTGTATACATATTTCGGCTCTTAGCTATTCATTTTCAAAGTTGTGTGCGCTCAAGTTCACTCAAAGACATTCACTTGGTCGCATTTCCATGTGCGCCCCTTTTTTTTTTCCTCGCGCGCCTGCGCGCTTTCCTTCTTCCCTTCCTTTTTTTTTTCCTGTCTCCATCTCTTGCATATATGCTTTCTTCCCAAGCATCTATTCATCCCCGCGCGCCTCACACTTGCTCTAATCAGCCAAGTCCTTGGCCCACTCGCGCATTGCGCCCATTACTTTGTAATAGTTGCGCCTTGACCATGCATTCTTCGCTCACCTGTTTTCCTCATTTCTCCGCACATGTCATGCACTCTTTCCTCTTTGCCTTCCTCTATTTCCTTCTTTCGCATCCCCCTTTTTGCGCCCTTCGTGTCAAGTTATCTTCTCACATGCTTGAGTCACGCTTGAGTGCATCACGCACAACCAGTCAAAGTGTGCCAATAGGGTGTCGAATCCTTGCAACAAATCAATAAGTGACATGTGGCAAAAACGAAAAACATTTACACATTTGACCATCTTTTTATCCAATCTATGTGCACCACGTGTCTTGCGTGCGCCGATAACTCGAAAAACTTATGAAAGACGTATCTTCGCTACAGAGCTCCAATCGGCACTGCCTGGACTTATCGAGAGCTTCGACATCAACTATAGTGTTGGATATTCAAATTCAAATTCTTGATGGATATGGTAGGTGAGAAATGGGAAAACGTCTCTCTGAGCATTGATGAGCATATTTGAGAACTTCTACATAAAAAATGAGCATCATGAGTTTTGTATGCATTAAATATGTGGCAAATAACCTATTGAGTTATGGGAACTATGGTAAGGGAGAAAGATTCAAACTAAGAGTGTTGTTATAAGTTGAATCATAAACGAAATTAAGAATATGTGGGGTGAGAAGGGGAATTTATCATCTTATGATAAACGTAACTAGGATGTAACCATGGTAATAACGTATTGTGGAATTGCCAATCCTTGGGTCCCTTTTGTGGTTGGATCATTTCTACTAATTGAGTGCGCCTTAGTTTTTCTAAGCATGATATGTCAGCGTGATGGTGGAGAAAACGTGTGCATAACTAATGTAAGAATGGTGCACACATAAGATAAGAAGAGTACTAGATCACAATAACGAGATATTTCAATATATGTGTAAAGAAAACTAAAATATTTTTGCATTACAAGTTATGTACTTAAGAGTTAAAATTTCACAAGTTGAAAAATACAAATACAAATATAAAACGTATAGAACTAACCATCTTTTCCTCGACAACATGAACGGTCATCAACATCTATTTATTTTGTACTTTATTTTGTTCATAGTAGATATTTGTTTTGTACTCAATTTTTGTTATTGACATGCTCTCACCTTCCATGCTCTTTCTCTTACAAAAAGAAAAGCTTAGAATTATGTAAGAATAATTGTAAAACTTATGACAAGTGGGCTTTTTTACCTACCTCTTTTGTACTCAATCATTTTTGGAGAGATATTAAACGCTATAGTCTTCCATAAAAAATTCTTACATGAAAATTTTGAGAGATTCTTTCAACGCACTCTCATCTTCCATGAACTTTCTTTTACAACAAGAAAGTTGAAGAGATTAAACACTCTATCATATTCCACACAAAAATTCTTGTAAGAAATTTTTGAGAGATATTAGATACACTCTCATGTTCCATGAACTTCTTTTTTTATAAAGATAAGTTGAAAAGATATTAGAGAGTATCTCATCTTCCACTAACTTTCTCTTACAAGAAGAAAAGCTGAGAAAATATTATTCTCTCACCTTCCACAAACTTCTTCTTGCAAAAAGAAAAATTGAAAAGCTATTAGAGAATGTTCCATCTTCCACAAACTTTCCCTTAAAAAAGAAAATTTGAGAAGATCTTTAACTCTCTCATCTTCCACAAATTTTCTTAAAAATTAAAATAATTGAAAGGTATTAGAAACTGTCTCATCTTTCCACGAATTTTCCCATAACTTCATTATCATTGCCATGTTATTTCGCAGCAACATACCAAATGCACCAAAAGACGTTTTCATCCGCTAACTTTCCTTTGTACTAATCAAAATGCTCATAATTTTAACGCACGAAACAAATGGTAATTGGTACGTGAATAATTGGTATGGGAATTTCCACGCTCTTTTCTGGCAAGTGGCAACATTAACAAAGGAACAGATGACCAGGCCATATTTTTAGATGAAAAGATGGCTTGACTACTTGAAGCCGTCGATTTGGAATCACCTGGCGGCATTTGCTACGCAGTTTCTCCCTGCCGGCAGGTGACCCTTCCAAGTTCCGACTGAGACGCCTTTCGCATTTTTGTGTTCCCGACATGGGTACTGTTATGGTGACGTATAAGCAGTATTTTATCGCTGGTGCGTTTCACTTTGAAGCTTGACCCCTTTGGTGTGGGTCATTGTGTTTTTCCTTGGAAGGTGCTCAACCTCTGCACCATTCACCTTTGGGTGGCCAAGTTGCAACATCATTTTTATTGGCTAATTAATATATAGCATTCTTGTCGATCTATCTAAGTTCATCATATTTCACTTTGATATAACATCTCTACTTCATGTTATACCTCATATAAGAGTATCGCTCAATGCTTAATTAATACAAACAATGCAAGAGAATAGTTTTGAGTTTGATTGCAAAGAATAAAGAAAACCCCTCATAAAAGCGTGAATACACCGGGGACCCCTTTGACTTGCCCGAAAAAGGTACAATAGTGAATGTGATATTTTCTATTGGAAGGGGGAAAATATTGTGCTTGGTGATATGCATCACAACTTGCAAGGTTGTGGGAGGGTACATGAGATCAAGAACTTGAATGGTTGGCATGTGCGATAGAAATTATCCACACCACACCACGTATACTAGATGACTTCCCTGTATGGACAATGACTCAATGTGTTAGGCATGACCTTCCACCCACATCATCTTCAACAATCTCATATCCATGTACACAAGCAACATGCTCTTTGGCCTTGTCATTAACCACATTGTCGAGGCGAGATGTTTTCTTAGATGGTAACTTTGCTTCACGGTGTTCCCCTTATAAGGGTGTCACTCAATGTTATACTATACTTTGCATTTTTGTTAGTCTTAGGAATGTGCGCACACACACATGTGTGAGTATGCGCACACACGCGCATGTGTGTGTGTGTGCGCGTGCGTGCGTGCGTGCGTGCGTGCGTGTGTGTGTGCGTGTTGTGCTTGTTTAAAACATTGGGTCAATGGTAAATATTGCAAAAATGTTTCCCTTTCTAAATCTTTGAGTAATGTTAAAGAGTTAATTTTGTTAATATTACTCTAAGCATTTTCTGGAGAAATATTTTTGATTGGTTGTGTGTCGAGAGTTAATGTCTCTCGTATTCTTATGTAATCGACCTATATTTTATTTTAATAATATTTAAAGTCATGGAGTTCATTGCGACCCTTACAATATATGATGAAATTTAATCTTCATATACATTTTTTTAGTTTTGAAGTATTTTCTATTTTCATTTTATTTCTGATTTTATTTTTGTATTTACTCAATGCTTACAAAAAGTAACTGTAGTAATCCCACAAAGTTGTAATACATATGTTATCCAAATAACTCTCTTAGTTATTTGGGTAACTTGTATACATATTCTAGCTCTAAGCTATTCATTTTCAAAGTTTTGCGCGCTCAAGTTCACTCAGCACATTCACTTGGTCGCAGTTTCCTTGCGCATCCCCTTTCTTTTCCTCGCGCACTTGGCGCGCTTTCCCTTCTTCCCTTCCTTTTTATTTTCCTATCTCCATCTTCCCCTTGTGCACATCTCCTGCACATCCGCCTTCTTTCTAGCAGCTATTCATCCCGCACGTGCCTCACACTTGCTCTAATCAGCCAAGTCCCTGGCCCTCTCACGCGTCGCGCCCATTACTTTGTAATAGTTGTGCCTTGACCATGCATTCTTCTCTCACTTGTTTTCCTCATTTCCCTGCACATGTCACGCGCTCTTTCCTCTGTGCCTTCCTCTTTTTCCTTCCTTCATGCCCCCCTTTTTTGCACCCTTCTGTGTCAAGTTATCTTCTCACATGCCTGAGTGCGTCACACACAACTAGTCAAAGCGTGCCAATAGGGACACCAAATCCTTACAACAAATCAGTAAGTGACACGTGGCAGAAACGAAAAACATTTGCACATTTAGCCATCTTTTTTTCCAATCTACGTGTGCCACGTGTCTTATGTGCGCCGGCGACTGACTAACAAACATCTGACAAATGTATATTCTGCTATAGAGCTCCGATCGGCACACACTGGACTTGTCGAGAGAGATTACGACATCAACTATAGTGCTAGATATTCAAATTCAAATTCTTGATGGATATGGTAGGTGAGAAATGGGAAAACATCTCTCTGAGCATTGATGAGCAGATCTGATTTCTCCAACCACCCGATTTAATCTGATTCTCCCTTCTTCCTTCTTCAACATGCCAAACAGCTTGGGAAGCAGATTTCACATGATTTCTAGGAAGATTTATAGGCATTCAATGCTTCTTGTTTATGGTTGCACTTTAAATTCAGATTTCCCTCCTTCTTCTCTTCTTCTTCCATGCATTCATCTATAAATGTAAGAGCTAGGCTCATTTGTTATGTTAGACACTCTGGATCCTTACGCATTCTACTAAGGACTTCATATTTTATGTATTTTGAGTTGCAAACCTCTAGATCTAGATCGTGCATGTGGATACCGACCTCTTTCGCCATTGTAACAACTTGTGCATTTTAGAAGTAATGAAGCATGGTTTTGTGACTTTTATCTATCCTAACGTGTTTGCATTCTTTCTTCTTTCCTTTTTTTTTTTGTCGGTGCTTGTTGTGCCATTTCACATCTTTTGTAGTTCCTTATTTAGTTGTGTTCCATGAGAATGATATGGTAAATACATTTTTAGTATGTGTTACTCATGTCTAGCCTCCTTTCACGCATTTCCTTTCATTCCTTCTTAGAACAGATAGTGTTCATCCCTCTTTTTCTAGTGTTATCGCCTTTTAGTGTAGTTTCCTTTCATGTTATCCTTCTATCCTGGTCCCTTGGCATTATTAGCTTAGTTTCCCTTTCAGCACTAGGAGTAGTAGTAGTAGTAGAAATAGGTAGAGGAACCGGCCTTCTCTAGAGATTTTCTCAAGCGCGCAAGGTCCCACAACTTAGAGATGGTTCCATTGTGATCTCAAACAGCTCGGTCCTCCCAAATCTGAGACGCGGGTGCAAGTTTGAAGACCAAATTTTTGGCACGCCCGGTGGGGCAAAGTATTGAATGCTTAAATTTCATATTGCTAGGTTCTGGTGTGTGGACTTAGTATTTCAACCTTTGGAGGCTCATCTTAACACATCTGCGACTCCCAAACATTTACAAATATCTTTTTTAGCAGCCCTGAGTGCCTTTCATGAGAAGAGTTCACAAGAAGAAGTGCAACAACTAAAAATTCTTTTGAGTACCTCCAGCTATCCCCGAGGAGAATTTGTTCCAAAAAGTCCCCGCACGCATCACCATCTCCAGTGCACCGCATCCATTCAACTCATCCTCAAAATAGACAACCTGCGCGCCATGCAATGACGCATCAACAACCTCCTCCACTTAGAAACTTTTCTAACTTCACTGGAGGAAGCCCCTTGGTTCTGGATGTGTAAAATGATATGCCAAATGGCGTGCTCAAAAGTATTCCATACTTTACTAGGTGAAAATCAAGTCACCCCTCAGGAGCATATCCAGGATGTAGCAAATGTGTGTTCACTCTATTTGATCACACATGATGATGTGTAGATCGGGATACTTGCAGCCTCTCTTAAAGGAAAAGCGCTTCAATGGTATAGAGGCTTGAGACTTGGATCTATTCAACCTAGGATGATATGGGAACAACTATTTGTAATTATTTTGAAGATAAGTCATATCACCTATCTTTGGTGGAGAAATGACAACAACAAGGAGGGAACCCAATGAGTAGATGACTGATTTCAACATCATATTTTAGAAGACTTGGGACAAAATCCCTCTTGTGGTAAGGCCTACAACCCAACATGCTTTTCTGTATTATCTAAAGGTGTTGAACAATGACATCTCAGTCATGATTCAATCCATGGGAGGTAGGACTTTACCAATTGCTTATAATATTACAGTAAGGGCAGAAAATAGTCTTATTCAGGAGGGAAAGATAGCTCTAGACCGTCTATGCCCTTAGTTCCTAGAAATGTCACAAGCGCCCTAGCCTTCTGTTGCCCCTTTTCCTATTCTTGATCAAGGCGCGCAACTAGTTACATCAACATCCTACTCTCCAGTGCAGCAGAAGGAAGATGAAGAGATGAAGGCCCTAATTAGAAATTTATCAAACAAAGTCATATCATTAGAAAAGAAACATGTGCAAGCCTATAGAGGCAATTCTAATTAAGCGCATAGCCAAAGCAATCAACCTTGGCGGAATCAATATAGAAACCAAAGATACAAGCCCAACCAATGAATGATAGATGACATGCTAACACACATCTGCCCTTGCAAGTTGTTCCTCTCGCCCTCCTCTTCCAGTACCTAGCACAATTCAAGTGTTTGTTCCAGTTCAAAACAATTTGGCGCAATAGTTAGAATGGTGTTTTCCTTGCAACATGCCTCATAGTCAATATCATCGTGCTAATGTCGCGCATGCATGCAAGCCTACATGATCCAGAATGCTTTAGCCTATGAGCCTTTAAGTTCCCCTAAATCAAAAACCAAGAAAGGCCAAAAGCTCCTACATAATCAAATTTGATGTTCTTTTGCATTGAAGACTTTGTGCAATCAGCCAGGTTGCAAATGATATAAATATACCACACGCCCAAGTTATGGACAATACAAGATACAAGAAGAGAGTGCTAGAGTTAGGCGTGCGGGTCACATCCCAAGAACACAAGTCTGACCCTTAAAAGTAAAAAGAAGCAACCAAGACATCTAATAGTAGGAGTTCTCAAATTCCTACATTGAGGCTCTGTGTAAAGGTCCTAAAGTGGTGCACTCCCCTCCTTTGGTAGGTCAAGCCTATGCTTCAACTAAAACTCTTGCTTCTACACCTGAACAATCAAAAAGAGATGTTGTTCCTCAAATGCACAAGTCAATAGGTTTTCCATTCAGCATTATGGACCAAATGAAAAGAACAAACATAAACGTCACAATGTGGGATGCTCTGACCATTCCATCTCAGTGCGATCTGTTGCATGAAGCTTTGACGCAACTCCTGCACTCTAATCTAGCTATGCGAAGTTGTGCACGCTTCTATCAACATCTACCAAGAAGAGGAGAAACAAGTAAGTAAGGTTGTTAAAACCCCACCCTTCTATATGTCTTTGATCATAGGAAAACACCTTGTCCATAATTGTATGATTGACTCAGGCACTAGTACTTCTATTATGCCTAAGAAGATTGTTGATGTCTTAGGTCTGAACTATAGCCCCTTGTCTAAAGGAGTCCTGCAACTTGATGGTTCAATTGTCAATACTTTAGGAATCATCAAGGATCTTGAGTTAACTCTTCATGCATGTCCAAGTCTAACAATAACTCAAGATGTTTCAATCATTGACCTACCTCCTTTGTTTTGCCTTATGTCTGTCAAGAGACTTTACTACTAAAGTGGGTGGTTACTTGTCTTTTGATTGGTCTCATATGTTACTCAAGACAAGGTATGGTACCCGGTTTACCATACAAGATGAGCCAATATTTTCCTATCATGTAGAGTCATATGTCCCATCCCTATCCAAGCCAACTATTTAATACAAGAACAAGCTTCAGCTCTTGAAGAGAATCCTCTTCCACCTTTTATTCTGATCTAGTACTTGATGAATGGGCAGAGAGGCACCATAAATTTGACCCATATGATGAGGAGTTGGAATCTTATGAAACTGGGCTTGGTACTTACTGCATTCTTGAAGAAGAAGCTATGTTGCCTCGCACACTCAAGAAAGACCAAGTTGAACCTACTTTATAGAATTTATATTTTGATGGTTCCAGAAGTAGAAATGGCACGGGGGGAAGGAGTGGTTCTCATTTCTCCTAAAGATGATAAATTATTCTTCACACACAGGGTGTAGTTCACATGTTCTAACAATGTGGTAGAGTATGAAGCATTGGTGCATGGTTTGCTGATTGCTGAAAAGAAGAAGATAAAGGCGTTGAAAATATTTGGGGATATAGAGTTGGTTATCCATCAGGTCACCAACAAGTTCTTAACAAAGAATAAGCTATTTAAAGCTTATAAACATAGATTTTGGGACCTCCTTGAGATTTGATGCTCTAAATCTGTAGGTGGTCCCACGCAAAATGAACAAGGAAGCTGACCAAATGGTCGTGCTTGGTTCATAATTCTCTCTCTATTGAGGAATTTTTCAAAGGAAACACTCAACACATTAAGATGGTGGTCAGACCATCCATTCTAGACAACAATACCAGCTAGAAAGTGTTTGAAAGTGATATGCAGATCATCCAGTTCATCCAGAATGAAGTTGAGTTCTCATCAAGCATGTAAGATGACTTGCATGAAAACTATGGTGACCAAGTGATAACTGAAGACAAATAAGTTGCCTAAAGGACTGGTCACCTTAGAGAAAATTTTAGCCCTGATGATGAGTTCAAGGAAGAAGAAAGGTATACGTGCATCCCCTAAGAAGACTTTCTCCAATCACTATTGCGTAGGGAAAATATTTATTGCTCAAGTAAAGCTTACCCACATGAAGAAAAATAGGCCTTCATCTCTCTGTGTCAAAATACAGTGATATCTTTTCATGGGAGTATGAAGACCTTAAAGGTTTTGATCAAGTGTTTCTCAACACTCCATTGACCTTGATCCTGGTATCAAGCCCGTCAGATAAAAGTAGTGAGCCAATCAATCCAAAGATAGATCCCCTCATGAGAAAGGAATTATCCAAACTCATTGAGGTGAAGATTATTTTTCCCATCAAGTACTCTACCTGGGTCATGAATCTAGTTCTAGTGCACAAGAAGAATGGTGAAATCAGACTTTGTGTTGATTTCAGAGATTTAAACAAGGCATCTCTAAAGGATCATTATCCTTTTCCTTCAATGGAGCAGATTTTTGTAAATTGTGGTTGGTGCACATAGGTTCTTCAATGTTAGATGGATACTCGGGTTTCAATCAGATCTGGTCAAGGAAGAGGATCAATTCAAAACAATGTTTACAACCAAGTGGGGAACATATGCATATCATAAAATGCCCTTTGGTTTGTCAAACACAAGCACAACATTTCACGTGCCATGGACATTTCCTTCAAAGGTTACATCAATGAGTTCATCTTGGTTTACCTTGATGACATCATTGTATTCTCAAAGCAAAGCACACATCATATGGCGCACCTGGAGAAAGTATTTGAGAGATGCAAAAGTATGGGGTGTCTCTTAAACTCAAGAAGTGCAATTTTGTAGTGGCGCAGGGCAAGATTTTGGGCCATGTGGTTTCAAGGGATAACATCACAATTGATCTGAGCGTATTTCAACCATCCTAGCTCTTTCCTTTCGACACACAAGAAGGCCCTGCAATCCTTCCTTGGTAAGATCAACTTTGTTAGGAATTTTATCCCTAACTTTGCAGAGATGATTAGGCCCATCACCCTTATGCTCAAGAAAGACATATCTTTAAGATGGATAGTAGAAGGAAGAGAAAGATTCAACAAAATCAAGCAAGAGATTGCTTGCGTGCCAAAACTCATCAACCCATATTATTCCAAGGATTTCATCCTTTATGCTTATGGCGTTGATGTGAGCAGTGTTGTTGTTATCCTAACATAAGAAAATGAACAAGGGTGGAACAACCAGTGGACTTTCTTTAGCTCAGACATTGAAGGATTATGAATTAAAATACAATCACACAGAGAAGCAAGTCTTTGCCATCATGCACGCACTCAAGAAATTAAAAAGTATGTTCACCACAAATCATATTAAGGTGTTAGTCTCCCACTCTTGTTAGAGACTTCATCATGGGAGCAAAAATCAGTGAGAAAAGAGCACGATGGGTGACCAAAATCATGGAATATGATGTGACTATCAAGGCCACAAAGATGGTGAGAGGTAATGCGCTATGTAAACAGATTGTTAAGGATGCGCACATGAATTTGAGACTTCATTATTTCTGGATGAGGATCTCTCTCGGGCAGAACTGGAGCAGAATGTAGATCCTGGCACACACGATTGGATGAAGGACATGATCACATTCCTTTTCGAGGGCGCATACCCTCCTAGTTTAAACAAAGCAAAGAGAAGACATCTGAGGTTACAATCTATCCCTTATGTTTTGATTGATGGAATTCTCTTCAAGAAGAATATTAATGGCGTGTTGTTAATATATATTAGTGACACGCAGACTAAAAATGTGTTGGCAAAATTTCATGATGGATTATCTAGTGGACACTTATCTACCAAAACTACAACAATGAAGATCAAAATGACAAGTATATTTTGGCCTACCTTGTTTGTAGATGCATACAAGTGGGTCACAAAATGCAAAGAATGCACTTTCTTTATAGGAAAGACAAGATTAGAAACACTTCCCCTTCGACCAACCCAAACAGATCAGCCTTTTGTGTAATGGGGTCTTGACTTCATAGGCATGATCAATCCACCTTCAAGCGTTGGACACAAATGGGTGTTGATAGTTATAGACTACTTCACCAGATGGACAAAAGCTGTCACACTCATGGATTCAACCGATTTAGTCATCCTTGACTTTCTCAAAGGTATAATCACAAGGTTTGGCGTTCCTCAGACCATTATCTTTGATAATGCAAAAGTCTTCCTTGGAACTAAAATCACTGATTGGGCTCTAAATTTGGGCATTTATCTGAAAACCTCTTCCAATCATTACCCCCAAGGTAATGGTTTGGCAGAGTCAACAAATAAGAATGTGATTAGGATCATGAAGCGTATAATGAATATTAGCCAAAGACAATGGCATATAAAGGTCTCACGCGTGCTCTGGGCAGATAGAATCATAGTAAAAAAGGAAATAGGAACTTCGCCTTACAAGCTTGTCTATGGCAAGGAGGCTACCCTTCCTTTGACGCTTGAGTTGAACTCATTGACACTTGCCCAGTAGCTGGAATTCGAAGGAGCAGACCAAAGAGAAATCAAAATGACAGAGATGGTTAATCTTGAAGAATTAAGAAAATCTGCCATGACCAAGCTAGAACAACATCAAAAGCAACAAAGAAATGGTTTGACAAAAGGCCAGGCCTCAAAGTTTAGAGTTGGGGACTTGGTTTTAAAATGGGATGCTGATCAGAGCTAAACTAGGGCATCATTCAAAGTTTGATACACTTTGGAGTGGCCCATATATCATCAGTTCATGTAAAGAAGCTAACTCTTTCAAGTTAACTCATCTTGATGGAGGCACGCTGCAAATCCTAGTAAATGGGATCTATCTCAAACCCTTCCATTAAGTTTGTTGCATCATTGTATATATTAGAGTAGTTTTAATTCCTCTAAGTGTGTTGTGCACACATTATTTGTTTGTACATAGTTCTTTCCTCTCGCGTGCTTCCCACACGTGCTCTTCTATTGCTTCCAAGATGTAAGTCTTCTTTCAGCAATTGCAAGATTCATAATAGAGTTGAGAAATGATCTTTCAAGTGAATATATGGGCAATTTCATGATTACATAGTAGAATCCATGCCCAATGGATGCTCTAGGCTACTAATATCCTTCATCTAGTAGGAAGATGGCCCTAAAATTTACCAAAACTATTATCTAAATAACTCTCTTAGTTATTTGGGTAGCTTGTATACATATTTTGGCTCTCGAGCTATTCATTTTCAAAGTTACGCACACTCAAGTTCACTCGGCACATTCCCTTGGTCGCAGTTTCCCTGTGCGTCCCCTTTCTTTTCCTCGCGTACACCCTAGAGTGCTTTCCCTTCTTCCCTTCCTTTTTTTTATTTTCCTTTGTCTCCATCTTCCCATTACGTGCATCTCATGTGCATCTACCTTCTTCCCAGTACCTATTCATCCCACGTGCGCCTCACACTTGTTCCAATCAGCCAAGTCCTGGCCCTCTCGCATGCACCCATTACTTTGTAATAGTTACACCTTGACCATGCGTTCTCTACTCACCTATTTGCCTCATTTCCCCATGCACTTCATGCGTGCTTTCCTATGTGCCTTCTTCTGTTTCCTTCCTTTGTGCCCCCTTTTTTGCCCTTCGTGCAAGTTATCTTCGACATGCTTGAGTGTGTCACACACAACTATCAAAATGCACCAACAAGGCATTGAATCCTTGCAACAAATCAAGTAAGTGACATGTGGTAGAAATGATAAACATTTGCATAGTTGGCCATCTTTTCAGCCAATCCGTGCATGCACCATGTGTCTTGTGTGCACCGACAACTCTAAAAAACTTCTAACAGACATATCTTTTGCTGCAGAGCTCTGATCGGTGTGCGCCTGGACTTGTCAGAGAGCTTCTGACATTAGCTATAGTGCTAGATATTCAAATTTAAATTCTTGGTGGATCTGGTAGGTGAGAAATGGGAAAATCTCTCTGAGAATTGATGAGTAGATCTGATTTTTCCAACCACCCAATTTAATTTGATTCGCCCTTCTTCCTTCTTCAACATGCCAAACAGGCTTGGGGAAGCATATTTCATAGATTTCCAGGTGGATTTACAAGAATTCAATGCTCCTTGTTGGTGGTTGTATTTCAAATTCAGATTTTCCCACCTTCTTCTCTTCTTCTTCTATGCATTCATCTATAAATGTAAGATTTGGGCTCATTTGTTATGTTGAACACTCTGGATCCTTACGCATTCTACTAAGGACTTCATATTTTCTATATTTTGAGTTTCAGACCTCTAGATCTGGCTCGTGCATGTGGATATCGACCTCTTTTGCCATTGTAATAACTCTGTGCATTTCTGGAAGTAATAGAAGCATCGTTTTGTGACTATTCTTTGTCCTAACGTGTTTGCATTCCTTCTTCTTGCCTTTTCTTTTGTAGTGCGTGCTTGTTGTGCCATTTCACGTCCCTTGCAGTTCCTTATTTAGTTGTGTTCCATGAGAATGATTTGGTAAATATGTTTTTAGCTGTGTTACTCATGCCTAGCCTCCTTTCACGCATTTCCTTTCATTCCCGCTCAGAATAGATAGTGTTCATCCCTCTTTTTTGGTGCTATCATTTTTAGTGTAGTTTCCTTTCATGTTATCCTTCTATCCCTGGTCCCTTGGCATTATTAGCTTAGTTTCCTTTCAAGCACTAGGAGTAGTAGTAGTAGTAGAAATAGATAGAGGAATCGGCCTTCTCCGGAGATCCGTCTCAAGCGCGCAAGGTCCCAAAAATTGGAGATGGTTCCATTGTGATCTCAAATAGCTCGGTCCTCCCAAATCCGAGACACGAGTGCATGTTTGAAGACCAACAATGTCATCTTTCGGTGGTGTTTTTAAGTTCGAGGAAAAATGGTCATCTAGGAAGAAGATGAACAAATACGTGAGTTCCACCAAGAAAGAAGAAAAAATAACAACAATGTTAGGTTACATGTTGTAAGAGAAAAAAGTAAGTAATTGGTTTGAGTGACCTAGAGATATAATGAGAACACGCCTATGAGGCTAGACAAATCCAATATGGTGACCAATTCATCGTGAAAGAAGAATACATTGTGGCATGATGTATAGAGACCGACTCACTCCTTTGAAATGGATCATCCAAGGTATTGTAGGAACAAGGGAATCATATCTCGTAAAAATATATAAAATTTGCACTCTTTTCCACATTAAAGGTTAAAAAATAACCTCTTATATTTATTGCACCTAATGGTTTTTTGGACTTCAACATTTATTTACAACCTCCATTTATGCATGCCTATGCTACCCATCAAGGAAATAAATTTGCTAATCCTTGTCAACTTTCCAGGATTCCTTCAAGCATGCCCACTATGTTCTGATTGATGAAATTAGAAATTTAGATAAAGATCATCTTACTTCTCTTCATTAATTCCTTGTGTTATAACATGGTTTTTCAAATCTCCCCCTTCTTTGCCAACATCTCTCCTCCACTCTAATACGATATTAAACCTATTAAACCTATTAACATTCACATTGCGGCACTTATGTGTGGTTGTTGATAGGCTGCATAGGCATAAAAATTCATATATGTTTGGTCTTTAATGTATAAATTAATGAACACAACGATTGATTTGATTGGTCATTTGTGTCACGTCCTATGTATACATATCCTATTGCTGCCATAAATGATTCAATATGTGTGTTGGTGGGTTACTCAAATAATTGTTTGCACGTTAGGTAAATATTACATTTGCGCTCTTTCCTAGCTTGACGATGTCACTCCCATTACTCGACCTAGGTATGAAATAATCTGAACTGAAAAATTTCTCTGGATAGGAATTTTTCGTGTTATTTCCTAGAAGAGTATAGCATGGGGAGGAACCTAGCGCATAATGTGACCCACCACTAGGAGTAGTGAATGATAATTTAAAATTTGGGTGGTGATTTTGATGCTCTTAGGGTTTGTGAAGGAGGAGAGGAGTCGGTTAGAGACAAATAATTCAACCCACGTAGCCTTCGTTTCTATGGAGGCAATGAAGAAAATATACATGTCACCTCAATGATCATTGATGTTGTTTCGCCAAATATAACTAACATGTTTCCAATCTAATCAGGGCATTATGTTTAGCATGCTACTAGCTTGTGCCAAAAAAATGAAATAGAAAGAAATAGAAACTTTTAGCATCCACGAGGCTAAAAATAGCCTATGAGACGGTAAAACCACTTTCTTTACAGTTCACCAATTCAGATCTTCTTTTGTTAATCCTGATGATGAAGTCTCCCATTCCAGTTATCCGCTCCTCATCAAACAGGACCTGTAATGGCAAAGTCTTGAAATTGATTGCATATCTAGAACGAATGTCATTATAGGCACTGCATTCTGTAATAAAGTGTTTTTCTGATTCCACTGCCCCATCTGAACAAAAGACACAAAGTCTTTCTTCCCATTTTTCTTTAGGCCTTTTCCATCTACCTGTTTCACTTCTAAGTCGGTGGGAGTTGGTCCTTAGTTGAGCTATGAGAATCTTAGCTCTCCACGGAATGAGGGCCCCGATGTATGCCTTTTGTTGATGGTCGCAAGTGGGATTAAATTCTTCAAGATAGAATCTCTTTTTTCTGCCTCTATTTTCCCACAAAGTTTTGCAGACCTTATCAATAACAAATGTGTGTATTTATTTATTGCCTTGGGGCCATGTATGCCATTCAATATTCCATTTCTTCATCCACTTGATGTTTTGGTTCATCCATGACCTCTTCCTCCTGCCTAGTGGCTCTTTGAAGACAAATTTGGGCCATCTATTTATTGTCATATGTTCTATTTTGTTGAGGTATCTAAGAAGTCGAATCATAACAATGGCTTCAATTGGAACTGCACCTGTTCGCTAAAAGAATCTCATAAGGGACCAAGACTTTCAACTTAAATTTGGTGGTAATCATTTGCTTTTGAATTCTCTCAATTTGCTTCCATTTTGATAATGGTATGCTACTGGCCCATACTTCACACCCATAAAGAACAACATGGATAATTAATGTTTCAAAAAGTGTTTGGGTAGTTTTCCAGTCCCATAACTCTACTTCTCTGCAATTGTTTTGTAAAGCATAAAGACCTTTCCACCCTCCTGTCGTCCTCTTTTTTCTGCAAGTCTCCCAAGAAAGCTTGTTGTTGAAGTAAATCCCCATATATTTGTAGCCAGTTACTTCTTCTAGAGCACTACCCTCAAAGAAAAAGCTTTCAAACAAGGCATATAAATCCATTGAAGCATTATGAAGAAGGGAATTTTGGTAGATACTTAACTTGTAAGTGACCTAGCAGATATGTTTATAAATGTAGAAGCATGCGAACAATTTGACAAAATTCTTGACAGATATGTGCTCTCATGGATTGTAATGACTATGGGATACACAAAAATGGATATTTTGAAAATGCCTTGGAAACTTTTAATAAAAATCAATCAAAAAGTGTAAATCCAAACCCTATAACATTTTTCTAAAGCATCCTCTTAGCCTATATCAAAATGGGACATTTAAAATAGGGAATTCTTATCATCATAAAGAGCCAACATCTTATTGTGTTTTGAAATGCATGGAACCACCTAAATATGTAAAAAGTGGCGTGTCTTTTGTTTCTTCTCTAAGTTTTAGTGGCATCCTAAATTGTATTTTGAAAAATATGAAAACAAAAATCTACAAGAAACTAGTTTATGAGTATGGCCAAAGGTGGTTCAAGTAAATGTAAATGAAAATAAAGTGGAGGATTCAAATATTTAATAATTATGAACAATCTTGATTTACTTTCGAGATTAGTGGCTCCACATAGCCTCTTGTATGTGTAGACACCACTTTTTCACCCCTAGGTGACCCTACACATATTAATTACATTATCTTTATTCACACTATTATTTCTAACCTAAGTCCATTTTCCCTTAATCTAATTTACCTACGTAGAATCCCATTTACCTTTTCAAACCACCTATAACAACCCTAACCTAATTTACCCTAACCATCAAAACTCCCTAACCTCTTCCTACATGGATCCTTAACCTCCCACCGTTCCCAAAAAATATACAAGCCTCGGATCACAAGTGGTTTCAACCATTTTCCATCCTTCCTTGCTTATTTTTTAAACCATCTTGATAAGATCGACAACGATCCGTGATAAATCGACGATCGCTGATGATGTCATCGATCATATTTAACCACTCTCCTTCCACATTTCTTAGTTATATAGAGATTGGATTCATGTATGAATTGTTGAGACCCTGCACAACCTCACGACATTGGAAGATCTTTCACAATGCTGTTACCATCTCTTGGGAGTACTTATCCAACATTCAATCTACCATTGGAGCTTTATCATTCTCATCCTCATTCAACAAGGTATAGTGTACTCATTTTTATCATTTTCAATCGTAATTTACTTTAGTTGTATCTTATAAACAATCCCATTCATCCTCCTAGATAGCCATCCTACATTATTCCTTTCTTATAGCCATCAATTCAATTCTTTAGTTAATATTCCATTTTACCGGGGATCACCACCGATCCCCAATCACCATCGATTAGAGCCCCAATCCCTTTATAGTTTATTAATCTCTTTACACATAATGTAATATCAAGTTATTACATCCCAATTGTCTTCTTAGCCTCTTTGTTTCATTTTTGCACTATCAACACCATAATCTACATCAAAGCATTCTATTTTACTAGCCTTTATTGAAATAGACCATTTCCCCCGATTTCCATCGATCCCTATCTTTTATTCTTATATTTACATCCAATATCATTTGATTTTGCTAACAAACAACTTTACAATCATGTCTTGTCATTAGGTGATTTTTCTAAGAGAAGTACATCCCATTATAAATCTCTACGACCTCTCAATCATATCTCACACAAACTTAGCCTATGTGTCATTGCCCTTACGCCTAAAATAGAATACATCGAGGATTAACTTGAAGTGATACGTGAAGTACGAGACGTAACAAAAAACAAGCCTGGTTCGATTATTTCTTGGACTTTGATCTCTTCGTAGCCCTTGTTTGGGACCAACCAACAAGCGAGAACAAGATCTCTCCATCATTCTAGATTTCTAATCATATTTTAATTTTCTTATTTTCATATCATAACGATTAATGGTAAACACGAGTTGACATCCCTCGAGGAAACCCATTGGTTTCTTAGATCGGGTGTTGTTGAGTAATTCGTTCAATCATTATCTAATGTATGTTTGGTTTAGCTATACATGTCCTCTCGCTCGGTGAAAGGAAGCAATATCGCATATTGTTAGTGTATTCACTCATCCTAACATTGCGTTTTGTTGACAGGTATTGTTAAACCCTATTTCTTTTAGAGTTTTTGGTATGTCAATATAATAGTAACAAACCAAAATTCACCATAAACAATATGATTTCCTCTGTACCCAAACCATATTTCACATGTCAATGGAGTGTTCTCGAACTTTGCATTCAAAGGGGAAATTAATCCATGTTAATGTTAATGTTTATCTTTCTCTAGTGTTTTATAAATGACAATTTTTAAGATTAAGAGTGAAATCCATTAACACATGATGGAGAGAAGTGAATAAGATAACGCCCAAGAAAGAATTATTGGATTGCACTGCAAGTTTCATTTTTCCTCAATATTTATACATATAAACATTGGTGCACAATTTATCTTGTTTTATGGATTTGAACTTTGCCAATTAATGTAGAATGGAGAAGGATGGAGATTAATGTAATTGTAGGTCGAAGTCAATGTTGATTTGCGTAAACCTTAGTCTTAGTGCTACCTCCCATGCAAAGGGTGAATTCTTGAGAGATTTGAAGGAAGAAGAGGTGATGTGGATGGTGGATGAAAGTAAGGAAAAGAGTTTCAAAGACATTATCGCACAATTGAGGAGCTAGAATAGCTTAGGAGTAATTGCTTCTCTGTAGAGAGTGGAGGAATCACCGATCACTATCGTTTTGCCTGTTGATGTCCCTAAGTGACACCAACAATCATTTTTAGTAGAGGATGAGATGTCTTTATGTTTGTATATACCCATGATTACCAAACATATTATATGTGACTGTAATATGTTGTCCTTAAAAAATCTCAATAATGTTAATCATACAATATTAATAAAATATATAAAAGACTATTTTGTGTTTATTGAGTTATCATATGTTGGCGGAGGAAGAAGATTGTGCTTAGTTGGAGAGTTTGAAGCATGATCTCTTTTCATAAGAAATATCACCTTTTGGTGCCCAAGTTGGTGTCGCATGAAAGTCGACACCTCTCATGCCCTTTATTGTGAGCTTCACATCACACAAGTTTAAAATGTTATACTTTCGTATCCATATACCCAGTCACAAGTTCATATTGACTCTCATCCCTCCTTCCACCTTGGAATGCACCTTCTATTATCTTTTCTAACTCAACAATCCTTTTGGATCTGTTGATGCCACATGGAAGGGTGTAGACTTCATTTCCTTCATCATGTTTCCTTTTTCAAGATTTCATCTAGTTGTTAACCACGTATGCTATAAATAACATTCCATATATACCCATTTATTATCCCTTCATCCCCACATGGACCTTTTGCATGTGAGATATAAGGCTATTTTGAGTGTTGTAGGCTTTCACACCTTTTTACAATTTTGAGAAAAAAAAAAATTGCGAATAAGGATGCATGAGGCCAAACCATCTTTGCCACGAAAAATGAAAGATAAAACCTCATAGGGCTTTGATTTTTGAGATATCTCCAAATTATGTTGTCTCATCTATCTCTGCACCACACCCTTTCTCCTTCAAATGATTGATATAAATGACACGTAGTTCATATGTGTTTTCTTAGAAGAAAGAAGAGTTTTGCATACATTCTCTCCAACATTTTTCCCGCTATGTATTTCAATTCTTCAAGTTTAAGTTCTTCAACATTTAGTTGAGCGTAAACAAAATGCGGAAAGGAGTTCAATTGATGCTCATTGACTGAAGCCGATTTGTAAAAATTATGTCGCCGTTGCCATGATTCGATCCTCGGACTTGTGGGTTTCTACTAGGGCGTCTTCACCATCCCGCCTACGCATGTGTCATACATATGAAATGATGTCGATTGTATTTAAATTTGATGTTTTCGACTGTTGCCTAAATTTTTTTGTCGCTTCTATTTGGGCAACGTAGATAAAATTTGTGCGTGCTGGTTAAAGTGCCCCTATTACCTTTAAGATCTCCATTACACTATTTACATGCGAATGGTAACATATTTCAATGAGATATTGAATGTAATTGGAGCAATATTAGAACTAGCAATCGCACGTGAGGTGTGTGATGTTAACGCCAAAATCGAAATATTCTTAAGGTGGAAAAGTAATTGAAAAACACAACAAAGCAATATGATATTTGTAGTTAGTAAATGAAAAACAAAATGAAGTAGTGAAAAGTGGAGAAGTAGAAAAGATTCAGAGTCCAGAAGAAGTGGAGTAGCTTGAAAGGGAAGGTCCACCATTGAATAAGAGGGGATTGTTAAGGATAGGGAATGAAGACGGGATTCCTCTTATAAGCGTGATTGCAAAATTGTTGCTGAGAAAATTTGTCATAGCAAGTGAGTGGAAAAAGGGGTGAGATCCGATAGGCAGACAAGGTGGGAACAATCGATATAGTTGTGAAGGAAATTCGTTGTGTTTCCATGCCCCCAATTTCAATAGTGGCTCTCTTCAAAGTAAAGCATTTAGTTATTTGGATTGAAAACAATCAAGCTAAAGTATATGTCAATTTCACAATGAACGACGATAATATTCAAGTTCCCAAAAAAAATGTAAAAATTCCTAAAATGTTTTAGAACAATCATTATTTCTTAGCTAACACAAATTATAATATCAATTCATCTTATTCGTAAGTAGTAATTACCATGGCTTTGCATCCATTTTGTTGGTCCAACAAGATTGGGAATTGAGCCTTGTCCAGTACACGGAGAAGGATTTGACAACTCTTATGGCCTGAGAAGACCAAGGTGCAAGTTACGTCCAACACACTTTCCTCGCCGTGGATGAAGAATCATGGATCGATTGTTGCATGTCCTTCTCGGTTAACATCTCGGAATCTATCAATCTGTCCATGACAAACCGTCATGACGACGAGATTCAAAAATGTGACATAGAAGACGGCGAAAGCTTTTCTTCTACTTCAGAGATGGCACAGACAAACAATTGATCTGTTATTATATGACGATTTGGAGCTGCCCCATAACCATTCTCATCCATTAGTTGATGCATTCAATTTTAAAGATACAAATTCGACATTTGGAAGAGAATAATGTTGAAGGCCTCACAATAGTTTTGGTCATCGACATGTGAAAATATGTCTCAAGCACTTCGCGCCATGTGTATGGTGATAAATGTCAGTGCTTTGGTAACCAAATAAATTGTAATCATTCATGTCTCTTTCATTTTTCAGAGGGGGAAGAGGCTTCCGCTTGTGGAAACACCTTTTAGGATAATAACTCGAGCTTGCTAAAAAAATGAAAAATATATCATCAACAAAAATATTCAAAATACAATATACAAAACATTATTTATGTTATTATATAAATATATACAAATATAATTTATTATGTATATATTGAATATCATGTGCACTTGTGCTCAAAATTTTCTATATTCATATACCACTCTTGATTCTTATTGTCTTTATAATACAATATAATCGAGTTATTGTTAAATGTGGGGGAACATTTTCCTCTCATCCTGTCGTCCCCAAGACCTCTGGTTTTCAGGGGGTACACATCCCCGCATAACATTGCTTTATAGAAATATTTGTCCATGCATGCATTTAAAGTTCTCTTTAGACAAGTTAGGGAATATATTTGATGGAACGCTAGCATGTGTAGAGGTCTTGGGGGTTTGGCGATATTCCATCATTCGTAGGTAGTTCAAAGTAGCACATATGGTGACCCCACTAAAGAATTACAACTCCAACAAACTTAACGTTGTTATCATCTCTGTCGTAATTTACAACTCAAATGTAATTACTAACATATATAAAAACAATAAGCAGATATAATTATTTCAAACTTGTATTAAAAGGCAATTATGAATTTATTCTATATTTATTGTTTCCAATTTTTTCTCAAATTTATATGTCATTTCACATCAATCCTGAATAAATGATTTTTCGCTTGCAAATGATAATTTTGAAAAATAAAAACTTTAATTTTAAATAGTGATGTTAACGCTGAAACAGAAAATATTGGTGAGTGGAAAAGGAAATTGAAACGAAGAAAAAAGCATCTGTTTGGATCAAAGTTAATGATGAGGAAGCATGACTTTGTGGTTGACACTGAGAAAAAGTGCAATGTTGTAATTCATCGTAAGTAGCATATCGAGAGTCAACATGGTCAATTTCTCTTGAAAAGAATTCAACATTCATCTTGCTTAATGCACAAGCTCTTGAGTTCATTCCCAGAGTGCAATCATCCTAACTGGATCAAATGAAAAAACTCACTTAAAGGGTTGTGTTTTTGGATTTAACGCCACCACCACCGTAACGGTTGCCTAAGTTATAGGCCTCGCTGCTCCAACTCAAACATCTTCATTTTTGTTTCTCTTTGCACAATATGTGCATACTCGGTTTGAGGCGGTTTTGGGATATTCACAAAGTGAACGGCTAGAGCCCACCATTAAACAAGACTTGATGAGACAATGCTTAGGTAATTTGCTTTGTTTCTTGCTCCCCATTCTCTTGAGCACACGAACTTGCAGCCGATGACAATGTGATTGAGGGGAATGGTTAAGTCCCCACACGATGACGAGATTCAAAACTATGACATAGAAGATGGTGAAAACCTTTCTTGTACATCAAAGATGGAATCAATTTTTTTGTGTGAGGGATCTCAACACAAGGAATCTAGAGCTGGAGGAAGGTTCCCTGATGAATATTCGACATCGATCTTGGCACAGATGGACAATTGTCTATTATATGACGATCCAGAGCTTCTCCACACCATTCTTCTCGTCCATTAGTTGATGCGTTCAATTTTAAAGATACAAAGTCGGTGTTGGAAGAACAAAATGTTGAAGGCCTCACAATAGTTTTGGTCATCTGACATGTGACAAGTTGTCTCCAATGACTACCTCATCTCGCTCCTCATTCTCTTGAGCACGTGAACTTGGTGCCGACGTCAATGTGACCGAGGGGAATGGTTAAGTCACCGCACGATCCGGGATGCTTCGTCTGATCGTTCAGATCAAATTGAGTTATTGTCATCAAGTGTGTGTGTTGCGCATCTACGAATCGGCCCATATTTTCTATAACAACACCTAAACCACTGTTTGCTTTTCCCGAAGTGCAACAACTTTGTTATTTTTCAAACATTATTCCCTAATCCAATATATACAACCGGAATGACACGTGTTGGCCTCCAATGACGTAAGTATGCAGAGATTGTTTACATGATAGTATTATTTTTGTCCAATGGACTTTCTCAGAGTCCACGTGGAAGCGTGAACAAGAGTCTTTAGAGGGACATCGGATAACGAGGTAATAACTCAATCGCAAAAAATAGAAATGTTTGTTATGCACATTATCGAGCATTCTCTTGAGCACACAAACTTGGAGCCGATGAAAAATGTGACTGAGGGGAATGATTAAGTCCCCGCACGATCTAGGATGCCTCGTCTCGCTCCTCATTCTCTCGAGCACGTGAACTTGGAGCCGACGACAATGTGATTGAGGGGAATGGTTAAGTCACCACACGATCCGGGATGCCTCGTCTGATCATTCAGATCAAACCGAGTTATTGTCATCAAGTTTGTGCATTGCGCATCTGCGAATCGGGCCATATTTTCTATAACAACACCTAAACCGCTAATTGTTTTTCCTGAAGTGCAACAACTTTGTTATTTTTCAAATGTTATTCCCTAATCCAATATATACAACCAAAGTGACACGTGTTGGCCTCTAATGACGTAAGTATGGAGAGATTGTTTACATGATAGTATTATTTCCGTCCAATGGATGCTCTTAGGTCCACGCGCAAGCGTGAACATGAGTCTTTAGAGGGACATCGGAAAATGAGGTAATAACTCAATCGAAAAAAATAGGAATGTTTATTATGCACATTATCGTGCTTGTGTTTTAATGCACATTATTTTCTTGGCTGCAACAAAGGAATATAAAATATTATTTTCGCTACGTAATAACAATTTGCGATTCCGTCACTTATTGTAAAGAAACAAACCTCCATATAAATCGACATTTTGAATCTTCTTTTGAATATCTCTATATTGCCAGCTGTATAATTTGATGAATGTATTGACAAATACAAATTCTCATACAATTTTTTTTAACATTTTATTTTACGTATATTTAAAAATACAAATATGCATACAAACTATACAACTATATATTTTGCATATATTTACACACATTATCGTGCCTTTGTTTTAATGCCATATGTGAGAATCTTGTTTCCCGTACACCGCCAACAAAACAATCTCGGTCGGTAAAAATTTGTTGGCCTCCTTGTGGTAACACCTTTAGCGTAATAACGACTAGTTATTTCGTTGCTTATTTTCATGAATGCAAAGAAAGGAATACTAAATTTTATTTTCTCGGCATAATAAATGTTAACATCTTTCAACCTAATAACAATTGGCAATTCCAAAAAAGTGTAAAAATGGATTTTATGAAAATTAAAAAAATTTGACATCAATGCATAGAGCTCGAGAAAATATGCACTTTTAGAGAAAATGACACCTAAAACGGAGCCACGAATGAAAGCTATGGCACATGCAAGTTTTTTTGCTATATCATATACCACTCTTGATTCTTATTGTCTTTATAATAAAATATAATCGAGTTATTGTTAAATGTGGGGGAGCTTGAACATTTTCCTCTCATCTGTCGTCCCCAAGACCTCGGTTTTCGTGGGGTACACATCCCCGCATAACATTGCTTTACATAAATATTTGTCCATACATGCATTTAAAGTTCTCTTTAGACAAGTTAGGGAATATATTTGATGGAACGCTAGCATGTGTAGAGGTCTTGGGGTTTGGCAATATTCCATCATTCGTAGGCGGTTCAAAGTAGCACATATGGTGACCCCACTAAATAATTACAACTCCAAAAAACTTAACGTTGTGATCGTCCTAACTTGATCAAATGAAAAAACTCGCTTAAAGGGTTGTGTTTTTGGATTTAACGCCACCACCACCGTAACGGTTGCCTACGCTATAGGCCTCGCTGCTCCAACTCGAACATCTTCATTTTTGTTTCTCTTTGCACAATATGTGCATACTCCGGTTTGAGGTGGTTTTGGGATATTCACAAAGTGAACGGCTAGAGCCCGCCATTAAACAAGACTTCGATGAGACAGTGCTTAGGTAATTTGCTTTGTTTCTTGCTCCTCATTCTCTTGAGCACATGAACTTGCAGCCGATGAAAATGTGATTGAGGGGAATGGTTAAGTCCCCACACGATGACGAGATTCAAAACTGTGACATAGAAGACAGCGAAAACCTTTCTTGTACATCAAAGATGGATTCAATTTTTCGCATGCGGGATCTCAACACAAGGAATCTAGAGCAAGAGGAAGGTTCCCCTGATGAATATTCGACATCGATCTTGGCACATATGGACAATTGTCTGTTATATGATGATCAGAGCTTCTCCACAAACTGTTCTTCTTGTCCATTAGTTGATGTGTTCAATTTTAAAGATACAAAGTCGGTGTTGGAAGAACAGAATGTTGAAGGCCTCACAACAGTTTTGGTCATCTGACATGTGACAAGTTGTCTCCAATGACTACCTCATCTCGCTCCTCATTCTCTTGAGCACGCAAACTTGGAGCTGACGTCAATGTGACCGAGGGGAATGGTTAAGTCACTGCACGATCTGGGATGCCTCATCTGATCGTTCAGATTAAACCGAGTTATTGTCATCAAGTGTGTGTGTTGCGCGATCTGCGAATCGGCCCATATTTTCTATAACAACACCTAAACCACAGTTTGATTTTCCCGAAGCGCAACAAATTTGTTATTTTTCAAACGTTATTCCCTAATCCAATATATACAACCGGAGCGACACGTGTTGGCCTCCAATGACGTAAGTATGCAGAGATTGTTTACATGATAGTATTATTTTTGTCCAATGGACGTTCTCAGGTCCACGCGCAAGCGTGAACAGGAGTCTTTAGAGGGACATTGGATAACGAGGTAATAACTCAATCGTAAAAACTAGGAATGTTTGTTACACACATTATCGAGCATTCTTTTGAGCACACAAACTTGGAGTCGATGAAAAATGTGATTGAGGGGAATGATTAAGTCCCTGCATGATCCGAGATGCCTCGTCTCGCTCCTCATTGTCTCAAGCACGCGAACTTGGAGCCGACGACAATGTGACTGAGGGGAATGGTTAAGTCACCACACGATCCGGGATGCCTCGTCTGATCGTTCAGATCAAACCGAGTTATTGTCATCAAGTTTGTGCGTTGCGCATCTGTGAATCGGGCCATATTTTCTATAACAACACCTAAACCACTATTTGCTTTTCCCGAAGTGCAACAACTTTGTTATTTTTCAAATGTTATTCCCTAATCCAATATATACAATCGGAGTGACACGTGTTGGCCTCTAACGACGTAAGTATGGAGAGATTGTTCACACGATAGTATTATTTCCATCCAATGGACGCTCTCAGGTCCACGTGCAAGCGTGAACATGAGTCTTTAGAGGGACATCGGAAAATGAGGTAATAATTCAATCGAAAAAAATAGGAATGTTTATTTCACACATTATTGTGCTTGTGTTTTAATGCACATTATTTTCTTGGTTGCAAAAAAGGAATATAAAATATTATTTTCGCTACGTAATAACAATTTGCGATTCCGCCACTTATTGTAAAGAAACAAACCTCCATATAAATCGAAATTTTGAATCTTCTTTTGAATATCTCTATATTGCCAGCTGTATAATTTGATGAATGCATTGACAAATACAAATTCTCATATAAATTTTTTTAACATTTTATTTTGCGTATATTTAAAAATACAAATATGCATACAAACTATACAACTATATATTTTGCATATATTTACACACATTATCGCACCTTTGTTTTAATGCCATATGTGAGAATCTTGTTTCCCCATACATCGCTAATAAAAGCATCTCGGTCGGCAAAAAATTTGTTGGTCTCCCCTTGTGCTAACACCTTTCAGCGTAATAATGACTGGTGATTTTGTTGCTTATTTTCACGAATGCAGCAAAGGAATACTAAATTTTATTTTCTCGGCATAATAAATGTTAAAATCTTTCAGCGTAATAACAATTGACAATTCCAAAAAAGTGCAAAAATGGATTTTATGAAAATTAAAAAAATTGCCATCAATGCGTAGAGCTCGAGAAAATATGCACTTTTAGAGAAAACGACACCTAAAACGGAGCCACATAATGAAAGCTATGGCACATGCAAGTTTTTGCTGCTATATCTTCCCGAACCCTTTCCAAAAATGGCAATTTTTTTCTATACTTCTAAAATTTTCACCAAAAATCAAATAAAATTACTTTTTATACAAATAAAATATTAATTTACATAAGATATATATTATATATATATATATATATATATATATATATATATATATATATACACTTATACTAGTATATATATATATATATATATATATATATATATATATATATATACAACTATAATGATACATAATAATATATAATTACGCCGAAGGCGTTCCCCCTATGGTAAAGGACCTCCGGACGTTTCTACAACGATGTTAAATTTGATGGCCTCCCGGACATTTTTTCCAAAGTGATTATTGTTACCCATTCCTCGGCTTGTCTGTTAGTTCAATGTTTTTTCCTACGAATTGAATGCGGGTGTGGCTCGTGGTTATGTTAAGGAAGCCGGTTCTTCTGTTGGAGAGATCGAGGGAATGAGACGGGTGGGGCTAGCCAGTACCGAAAATCCTTTTCACAAAATCTAGCCACCCGGATTCGAATCTTCGTCTCAGAGAAAAATCCTTGATTGCGTAGCAGTGTGGGACGACTTCCACGTGCTTTTCGCCTCACCTCTTTCAATGTGAAAACGAAGTGTGATTTGGAGGCCTGTAGAATGCAGGTGACACTGAATTAATTCCACAACTTGGTAACAATTTTTCCCATAGACTTGAGAAAATGTGTGTCGGAATGGTGTAGGCCGCGACAACTTTTGTAGGGAGCACTGAGCATTTGTGTATTGTGTGGCCCCTGCCGACGACTCGTACACACGGGCGCGGATATAACAGAGGTGCACATGGGGAGTCAGGAAATATAAATATGATCTCCCCCTCCTCACTCCTGAGGATTCGATCCTCTGACCTCGAGGCTATTACCCTCAAGCTTGTTTCATGTGACTAGGTCTTCCTGGGCATTGGTGCGTGTGTGACAGTAGTATTCAATGGTGTATTTTCGATTGAAAAAGTTTTAAAAATCCCAATTGAAATAAATGACGGAAATTACAGTGGGTGTATGTCTTTTCCATCATGGCTATTAACCATCAACAACATTTCATGTTTTAGTAAACAAAATATAACGGATATGAATTTTAAAAAAGAATCTTTTCTATTAACAAATTGATTAATTATCCAACAGATCCATGACAGGGATGTGATCATGGGAAACAAATAGCCAGGCACAACATAATAGGTGAAACTGCATGTAAGAACTAATAAAAAGAACTGATTTCTCATAAGGCCTCCCTTGGGCCTTTTCTCCTTTTCATGAAGATCTGTGCAATCACAACAATTGAAAATTGAAACAAAATGAATTTACTTGAAATCCATGTTCTCACCAACTCCAGTTTGGTGTATCAGATTCTAATCTTATTTTTATAGCAAATGAATGACCAAGGTTCAGAAGAAGTGTGTGTGCATGGTATACAATATAAGTTCCTATTGTATCTCTGTCCAACTGCAACAAGGAAAAGAAAGATAAGAAGTATACATTTGGAGTGGAAAATTTTTGACACAATTTTACATTATATTACAAACATATGTATATATTATATATCCATATACCTACTAATAGTAGTTTATGGAAAGCTCTCTCCACTCTATCCCTCTGACATATTTATGCATTTTTCTCAAAAAATAAAATTGATAGAAAAAAATTGTTCGAACTTAAAGACTTTGTTTCCTCGAACTTTATCCCTTGACGAACTTGAACTGAACTTTATCCTTGTCAAACATGAACGTGAACTTGAACCTTGTGACTTAGCTGAGAGCCATGATCAAGAGGGGGTCCAGAGGGTCATCAACCGAAGTTTGGTTTGCCAATGTGAAGTCTGATAGTCATCAGAAGATGGCATGAGATGGATAGGAGTTGGTGGCGTAATCCATGGAGGTGACCTAATAATCTGTTAAAAATTGTACATGAGTACATTTGATACATTTTCGATAGTTAATTTATTTTATAGTTGATGTTGTATGTATTTAATTTGTGTTTATTAGTTGTGCATCGGTTGTATGATGTTGTATGTGTACAATGCAATGTGAACGCCGAATGGTATATGTTATTATATTTAGAAAGACAGTTATTACTTTTGTGGTTGATGTTGATAAGGGGTGCGATTTACAATACCAATTTTCTATTAAAGCCAAAACAAATGTTGCAATAAGGGCTCAATGACATGCAGTAAGGGCTCGTGTATGATGGATTTATGGAATATGTTGACCTCTAAGCTTTTCTAAGTTTGCATGTTGCCTTTGGTTATAGCATATCTCACTATTGGCTTACAATGTAGACATCACTATTGGCTTTCCCTACCTGGCTATTGGTGGTACCTTAACATCATTTGATGGTGCTACTTGGTGCATCTCTTCATCATCTACCAATGAAATTGACATCCAGAAGGCTCTCGATTTGGCTTGTGGGTCTGGTAATGTGGATTGTTCTCCAATTCAAATAGGCCACCCTTGTTCTCTACCAGATAGCCTTTCTTCCCACGCTTCATATGCTTTCAACAACTATGACCGGAAGAATGGGCATTCATCTATGGCTTGCAATTTTGGAGGAACAAGAAATATAACCACCAACAATCAAGTAAGTTTTAATGGGTTTTACTGACTTTCGATTTCTTTCTTATGTGACAGATTCAATATTAGTGGTCTTCTAGGTGGAATTAAGCCACTGTAATCTCGAACTAATAACTAACAAAGTTGTATATGTTTGAATTTTGTATGTCTCAAAGGCTATGAATCTTATATGAAAGTAGTGACCTTTACTGGTTAGGAAAATTTAAGAATAGAGTAAACATGTTTCTCAAGGATTAAACGTTTCATTTCTTAATTGTTATCCTTGCAGGTTAAGAATCAGGAAGGTGTAGTCAATTTTGATGAGATTTTGAAGGAGTCGGATGCATTCATGGTTGCTCGTGGAGATCTTGGTATGGAGATTCCAGTTAAAACAATATTCTTGGCACAGAAAATTATGATTTACAAATACAATCTCCTTGGAAAGCCTGTTGTTACTGCTACCCAAATGTTGGAATCTATGATTAAGTTTCCTCATCCAACATGTGTTGAAGCTACAGATGTGGCTAATATAGTTCTTGATGGTACTGACGGTGTCATGCTTAGTGGTGAGAGTGCAGCAGGGGAATATCCTGAGTTGGCAGTGAAGATCATGTCTCACATATGTATAGAAGTTGAATCCTCATTGGAATATGGTTCTATATTCCGAGAACTAATAAGATCCACTCCTCTGCCTATGAGCCCTTTGGAGAGTCTTGCATCATCTGCGGTGGGGACAACAAACAAAGTTAGGGCAACTCTAATTGTGGTCCTAACTCGTTGTGGTACCACTGCTAAACTAGTGGCAAAGTACAAACCACATGTACCTATTCTTTTTGTTGTGGTTCCTATCTTGACAAAAAAACATTTGACTGAACGTGCAGTGATGAAACTCCTACCAAACACAGTCTCATATGCGGAGGATTATTCCCACTTATGGCAGAAGGGTCAGCAAAGGCGACTGATTCTGAATTGATTGAAGTGATTTTGGATACTGCTCTTCAGACTACAAACCAAAAAGGCTTGTGTAAGAAGGGAGATGTAATTGTGGCCTTACACCTTATAGGATCTACCTCTATCATCAAAATCTGCGACGTCAAGTCAGGAAACTTCTATGGAGTTGTTTCAGTTCTTCCTGACTTCTGTTTGGGTAGAATGAATTTCAACCATAAGGATTGTATTTCAATTTAAGATGTTGAGCCGATAGCATTCTGTTGTTTGTCTTGTTTTTGTGGAGTTTCATAAAAATACTGATCACTACATTTTTTTATTATTATATTTCTATCACCCAAAATTTTGAAGCTTATACTAATGTAGTCAAAAGAACTAAATATCTGTCGGGATGTTTTGGAATCATAAAAGTTTATAACTGTTTGGCTATTTCTTTATAATTCTAGGAGATCAACATTTGCTTAAGCTTATTTTTCTGAGATATTTCTTGCTGCTAGAACTCATAATTAGATGGTCAATAAATGTGGTAAGGTACAATCAAATCATATTCGTTTTCATAGTCTAAATTTTTAATGATCTTACCAGGTAGGCCACAAGTGCGCTTGTAAAATAAAGTGTCCTTCCATTAAGCATTAGAGTTTGTTATTTGTTCCACTAAAAATGGATTTTTATTTGTTCTACTATTAATGGGTTGTTATTTGCTGCTTTGTGGATGTAAATTGTTCCCTGATAATGATTCTCAACTTTGACAAGTGGCTGAAAAAGAAAAGTCGACGTTACCTGAGATATTCATACTTGCACAAAATTGAAGCCTTCCAGCTCACTTTCTAATGGTAGTTTGATGTTAGTTTTAGGTTTGGGATCTTCAAAAATCAACCAAATATTTGTTTATCTATAATCCATGGAAAGAGAAATATCTCATAACAGACAATATTTTCCAAGAACAGGCAGGAAGTGGAAATATTTTAAAGATATTGCAAGTTTAGCAGTCCCTTGTCTTTTTATCATCTCATTTGGTAGGATGTAGTGATGGCGTATTGATTACCAGTTTATAGCCAGGAATCATGCAGGTAGTACATACTTTTAATGACATTGGTAGGACGAGATTGATTAACTAATTATTACTTGATTAACTAAGTTGATGGTTGCTCTATGTGCAAAGTAATTATTAAGCATATTTAACTTTGGGGCACTTTTGCATTACACAAAGGGAAGCATTACTTCCTCAATGTTACCATTATCAGATCCCTGCATCTAAAATTTACTGTGTTCTTTTAAAAAAATTATTGCTCTTTAAAATCTATGTTACACATAATTGTTTTATCTGCCCCTCGTTTCGTGTTCACTTGTGGATTGGCTACTTGAATTCCTATTTTGCTATGCTATTTTATTATTAAATTTAGTCTTTTATAATAATTTATTTGTTGTGTTGGCATCATTTTGGTGGATCTATATGCATCCAACTTCTATTTATAAGGTTGATTGTGGATTGGACTTTTCCTTGCCTATTTTTTATGACCATGATTGTCGATTCAACTTTTGCATGTCAGGGAGGAAGATTATCAATAGAAATGAAAAACTCAATAAATATAGCCTTTCGTAAATGCCTTTGGATGATTTGAATGGTACAAAGCTATAATTATGCAAGGTTTCGTAAGCCTGTTATTTCTATATTTTTTATGGGTTCTTATTATTTGTATTAGTACTCGGTCTTCAATGTCATTACAAAATGTTGAAACATCTTTCTAGTGACATATATGTATGTAAAATGGGGAAGCATGCAAAGGCATGTGAAATGTTTGACAAAATTCTTGAAGGAAATATGGTCACAATCCAAAGCGGTATCAAATGTATCAATTGTATTCATGTTTACTTTTAAAGTTTTTAAAAATATATTATTACAATTCAATCATCAACATCTATGGTACATTAACGAATTCTACATAGGCTTATTCACAAATATTCATATCTCAATATGTTGAATGAATCACTTGGATATCATCCCACCCGTGTTTATTTTACGTTTAGATGAATGAGGGAATCTTATGGTAATTGTAAAATTAGGAAGATGGATATGGACTTTTCTGACTAGTGGTTGAAACTGTTAGCCCATTACTTTCTATGCAAGCATTATGACACAAGCTTTTAACATTTGGAATAAATATAGGGAAGTCTTCATGTATTCATGTTTAATGCCAAATAAAATAGTCTGCAAAACACTACCAGTCATGATATAATATTTGCAAATGTATATGTACGCATTTGTAACAAATTTGAAATGTAGAGATAGAACCTTAAAATGTAATGCTCCATCTATATTCCTACACTTATAAAATCAATCACACCCCTTATCAACATCAACTACGAAAGTAATAACTATCCCTAGAAGGGGTATGAGGGCGGAGACGTGTAAAGGTGGGGAAATCTAAATTGGGGGAAGAACAATGCGAGAGGAAAATCGAAGAAGGGTATGAAACTTTACACAAGACTAACTGAACACAAGGTTGTTAAGCATTTGTAGGTGAAAAGGTATGTTATGCTAGATGAGAATGCACTGTGTACTTCCTCTAGCACTTTGCAAGCATGCTTTTAGTTGTAAGCTCGAGTAATTGTATGGGACGAGCAGATATATGTCATTTTTTTAATTGTTGGGAGAAGGAATAAGTAAGAATTATGGTGGGAGCTGAATGTGGGTGTCATAGAGCGCCCTTGCTTTCCAATTAGTGGGAATTATGTTAGCAACCTTTACCCATTCGAAGCCAACCTTGCGGTAACCTACCAGGAAGAAGCGCACCCCAAGAGCGACATTTGGAGGGCTTAACGCCTTTGGTCGTAATTGTCATCGGATGGTAGATAATAGCGCATGAATTAATGCTCCTAGAGCAATCGACACATCGAGCTTGGATTGAGTAGCTCAACATTTTTTTGTATCGTGTTGCTACCGTCCTTTTAATTCGTCAAACCATAAACAACACTTCCAATTCTTCACCATTGTATTTGGTTGAACTGCATTTTGTATTTGGTTGAAATGCCTTATAGTTTGAGGATGCCACCAGGTAAGCGCCGCCACCTTTCCCTATGGCCGTTGAAGCAATTTTTTATTCGTAATTTATCTGTGGATTTATTGCAAGGTATCTAGTATGTCCCAGTTTGAAACCTGCATTTTCTGAATCGTTTTCACTCCGCCCAGTAATTACTTTGCAACAAATAAAATGAACAATAATTTATTCTGATGATGGGATCTTATATACGAATAATTTCATGATAGAGCTATTAAATAAGATATTACACTTTCAGACACATTTTTTAAAACACCAACAAACAACTGACAAACGAGCCACCACATGGATTAAAAGAAAGGATGAATTTGCACCACCACATGGATTGGAGGCAAGAATGAGATTTGATTGCCACCTTGTTAACTAAAAATCAATGACCGCTTTAAAATTATTTGTTACTTTCACTTAAACTTTAGCTACCATAAGTTATTTTCAAATTAAAGTTAGCTACATATAATTGAAAACATATAATGAGACATTGATAATAATATTCTACAATAACATATTATTATTAAAATAATTTTTATGTTGATAGTTGTGTTCTAAATTAAAATGATATTGAGTCAATTTAGACATTCTATAGCATCCACTTAATTATGGGTCTCGATTTTTAAGGTCATTAAAGGATTTGATCTCGATTGCTAAAACGGTCAATGTATGTTAGTTACATCGGGAAGCACACATTGCATGGTCCAACTTGACGGCTACTTTTACCTCACAAGTGTTCCGCGATTTTTTGATTGACCGTAATGAATGTGTTGAGCAACATTCCCCAGTTGCCAAGGTTCTTAGATATCTAACATTTCAAGAATAGGTAGCACATGCTTGTATCATTCATTAACTAAAGACTTAAGGGAAGTTATGATTTATGGAACGAGACCTCCAGAAGGTCAGGGACAAGTGAAAATACATCAGATTTGGTCTTCTCGTGATGTAGATGCATTGACATATAATAATATCCAAAATATGTAAAGGTGCCCATTGTCATGAAGATCGCCCTCAAAATTCCGTCCCAGTTTGAAATGTTTGGAAACTCTGACCTAAAAACAACACATATTTAACCTGTCCCATTGAATAATCATTATATCATGTAAAGATGTAGGTAGTTGACTTCACATCCAACTTTATCCTTATATGGGCTTTACTTCCGAAAATTTGAAGATGAGATATAGAAGATTTCTTCCCTAAAAATGGTTCCTATGGATTCATGTTGTCGATTGATTTCGTGACTACAGTTTCATCGTGGATCTTGATGTTTGTCTGCACTCTTTCCATCTGGTTGAAGTAGATACCTTCTACTCATTAATAGATATATTTTTCATTATTTTCTTGGAGTTAATGTCTACTTCCTGCATGTGCAACGACATTGTGCTCCTCTTTTGTCTGTAACAAATTCCTATATAATTGTTTGTTTATGGATTATTTTAGAGATAGTTTCCTATATATCGACATACATATATGAGAGAAACTAATATATTATGTGTTTATTAATCCCTTTGTATTTTGTCTCAAGAATCTTTGCATGAGATAAATCTTCGTATAAGCTCTTCCAAATACTATCATTGGTATTAGAACGTATCACTGATCTAACGGAGAATTAATTTGATTTGTAAGAGTAGCTATAGTAATAGACTGCTCTGTGTAATGAGAGGCAACCACAAAAACTAAAGCAATTACTGCATCGACAAGGAAGAGAAGAATTTTGTGTTTCTCAAAAATTCACATTCTGAAAATTCATCCATGCGTCTTCTCTACTGTTTGAAGCCAACTGTAGTCATTCGTGTCTCACTTCATTCCCCGATCTTTGTATACATGATCTATTCCATGCATGCCTACAAATAGATTAAATTGATGATTGGAAATTGAAGTCCTGGTATTCGATTGGAGATTTTTGGTTGTTTCTGTGCAATTAGTGTATACAGCGTGGTGGGCAGCGACGACATCACAGTGATATGAGTGGATCCGAAAAAATCAACATTCCAGAGAGAACTCCTGAGACTCCTCGCCATCTCTTTTCTCACATTGGATTCGAGCTCAGTGGCTTTACAATCCAAAGAAGGATTGATTTGATAATCATCTCTCCAAACTGGGCGATAAGTGAGCACCAGTTAACCCAAATCCGACACAAATAGCTCGGTCCCCACATCTCCAATGATGGCGATCTATCAAACATCAACAAGTCCATTGTAGCATCTTCATTTTCCTGCATGCATGATCGATCCATATACTGTAACAAGTTTGATAAAAAAAAAACCTAAAAAATAGACGAAAATTGCGAAAACGTCCAGACGGCCATCAAACTGTCAATTTTAAGACAGTTGCAGAAACGTCCGGAGGTCCTTTACCATGGGGGGAACACCTTCGACGTAATTATGAACAATGCTTAATATAAATAAATACTAATATGTAATATTATATAATCAATATTTACAATTTCTATTTAATTTATGTATAAACTACATATATATATATATATATATATATATATATATATATATATATATATATATATATTTTTTTTGTTCTATTTCTTTTTCCCTTAAATTCCAATTTTTTCTTTTTTATGACATTCATTTTTATTTTAATCTTTCAACATCCTTCGTCCCAACATTTCCAAAAATTAAAACAATAATATTCATAAAATGCATTAAATGATGTGTTAAACTTGTGTTCGTATTGTTATTAAAAATAAATAAAATATCATCACAAATAAAAAAGAAATAGAAAGAACACAACATTACAAAACCATATGACCATCCGGGCATTTTCAGCTTCCCCCAAAAATAAAATTAATTTTATTAAAAAGTAGTGCGCGATGTTTACAATAAATACGATGATGTATTAATATTCATCCCATAAACTAAAGACTCCCCTCTTATTTATCAAACCCAAGCTTGTAAACCTGCAATTGAACAATGGACATGATATTTAAGTTGGCTCTCCTTCGATAATATTGGAATGGAGATAAAAATGCTTCGAAACAAAATCATAAATATATGATTGAATGGACATAAAAATAGCATTGAAAGTTTTGAAAGACAAACAGAAATGTATGATTGAATGGATATGAAAATGTCACTGAAAATTTTGAAACACAAACATAAATATATGATTGAATGGACATGAAAATGTCATTCAAAGTACAAAACATCATCCCCTACTCCTGCAGATGAAATGAAGGTAGGAGATGATAATGGTAAATGCATCAGGCAGCCTCCAACTACTATCCTAAATTCTGCTACCTCTGTTTTACACTTTTACTTAATCAAGTCAGAGACATTCGACATTGAAGCCAGAAAAATTATAATCATTGCAAGGGGATGGAAGAGTTGATAAAGATTGTTCGTTCAACATTATAATATATCCAAATAAATCCAGCAATAACAAAATTTAAGGAAGACACAAACAGCATGCTGCCAAAGATTGTTCGTTAAACATTGTTCCAATGTTACATTGTATCGAAATGGCATGTCCTAGCAAAGATTACAGAAGTAAAAACTCTGCTGAAGCCATATTTAAGGGGAATTATGTTAACTCTTTTAATTGAAAAAATTATATTAATAAACTAATATAATGATGATGTTATACCCATTTTGACTAAACGAAAAATGCTTGGCAAAGGGGCCTCGATTAAATGGGATGCCTATGAAGACATATTTGACAATGCAACACCTTGAGAACAGAATTTGTAGCGTGTATAACTTAAAAAGAGGCAAAAGGTGAAACACATTTCTTCAAAACTAATCTAATATATGATGATGTTAGAGGCCCAATTAGATGTATATTTGCAGACACAAACTAATACATGAAATCTTTAATCAATATAATCAAACTAAATAGAGAGTTCACTGTACAACAGGACACCAAATCTCATCATCAAATATGGCAGAGGATCTAGATTTTGTGCATTCTATCTTGTGTCCCGCAAGAAATAATAGCTCACACGTGGTCAGCTAAGATCTGATATAGTTAACACATCACAGTCAAACTTCTTAAAGGATCAGTTAAAATTGGTTATGAAATTACCAATTTGCATGTTGGGTTGCGTAAAAAAAATTCCTCTGTTGGACAACTCCAGCAACAACACAGAAGAAAGGAGAACCCACCTACGGGAAAAAACGACCCATTAACAAAGACAAGAAATATGGAATGTCAATTTTCCACAGACAAAAAAACCCTGCTTCTCGTGGTTCTTGCACCCTCCAAAGCCCGTGATTCAGCTAAAAGGGGCACGAGTTTATTTTCATTTGGAACATCTGTAGTAAGAACACGTGACATTTGGGTTTGTGTAAGACAATTCCTTAAAAATGACAAAGCCAATTCCTATCATTAACATGAGCACGAAAGTCTGTTTGGTGTAATATAATATTTAAAAAGAAAAACGAGTTTCTCATCTTTCTAATGGAAGTCAATGTTAAGATAAGTCTTGTTCTCCTGCAGTTTTCCTTGCATATCTTCATCTGAATGAACAATATACTTCACCACAAAGCCTTCATCCTATAACAAACCAATCAAGCCGAACTCCTTTTCATAACTTGATGAGTGATTTTCCCAATAATACCAATATTTCTAAATACCAATAGCTCACTTCTGTTAATGCAAATTTCAACAACCATGGAAATAAAAATCTAAATTATCCATTAACCACTGGAAAATAAATATGAAAGACCAATTTACCTGCGGTTCCGCATAAACAAACCAACTACTGAATATTATATGAATAAAGGTATGGGAGAGATTTACACCATTTAAATATCCATGTAATTATAGCTTATTATTATATAAAAATATCTATAAAATCTAGGCGGAAAATGCATGTAAATGGATTATGATAAACGAGGGGAAATTATAGAAGAGAATACTTACCTAGGAAGATAATCCCTGAATATGGTCTGTTTAGCTCTGCTCCCTCGGACCCAAAACAAAAAACACAAAAATACAGATAACTGGTGAATACTACAAACCTCCCACAAAACCCATTCACAACAACTTGCCTGTAAACGAAGAACAACTCACTGATTATAAAACACGGGGGGAACTTCTGCTGATTGTCTTCCATGGGCAGTGATGGCCCCAGTTATGGTTGTAGCTCCGCTTGGCACTGGATTCGCAATAGAAATCAACTGGCAATCCTGCAAAATAAGTAGAAATCTTACAAATATTTAGATTTTGGAGTCAACATGTATAAGGACAAGTACAGTCAATAATAATTATATGAGTGGGAGGGCTATTTTTTATGGTGTTCACATTTCGATTATCCATGAACATCATTATCCATAGACCCATTCAGATTATAGTGGTAGGACCCTGCATTGCTAGACAAAAACCCAACTTAGGAAACTAATATGTGCATGCATTTTTCTAAACATAACAAAAGTATATTTATGTAGTCATAGCAATCTACTCTACGAGGCAATATCATACAATCTAAATTCAGAACACAAATAAAGCCATTCAGATAACTCAATAGCCACAAGGAGCCCGCATCAATTTTATTGAGATGACCTCAAAGAGAGATCTTCCATTGTTAAATATAAAATCAATGGAGACCTGTATAAAGCATTCTTTTAAGTAGTACTGTCTTCCTCTATCGTCTTGAATAGTATCCTGAGCACCATAGAATCCACATCAACAGGAAGCTGCTTGATCACCTGAAATTCTTATACCAACTGCTTGGCCCCTAACAACACCTGGATTTGCTGGAGGAGCAGTGTTCTGTGTAAAACAAATATCATACTTAAAAAGAGGAGGAAAAAAACTAAAATATTGAAATAATGCAGCTCTTATAATTTTTCTTTTTGTTCTGACCTGGAAGCTTATGTTCCTTGCAATGAAATTTGATGCAAAAACATTAACCGATGCACTGAAGAAAGTCCCATGAGAAGAGTTGGCTTTATCATTCAATGCTATGCACGTATCGAGATATCCTTGACCTTGGAATGTAATGTTGGGTTTTGAATCGGCAACTGAAACTTTCTCTGTATCAACAATCTGATAAAACGGCAGGAGTGTGATCCCAAACATTGGCTTGCTGGGGCCATCACTGCCATTAGGAAGCCAATCCTCGGCTATGGGCTGCTGTCTTTGGCCACTCCTATCCAAAATTTAAACAAAAAAACAAATAAATACTCGTAAATATTTTTGACCTCTCAAAAAAAGCCCATTCACAACGATATATACAAACCAAGATCAAAACGGTTCAAACAAAACAATCCAAAAAATACACGGCCGTGCATTGAATCATGAAACAAAAAAACATAGCAGAGCCAAAAAGAAAACAAAAAACTAGCAAAATTAGCTCTATTCTTCTCGCTGACCGTGTTGTGGGCCTTTGCCGAATTCAATGCTCGTCATCAACATTCATAACAAGTTTAATTTTTTGTTAATGAATACAATTTATTTAAGTCTGGTATTCTCTATATAAGTGGACAGTGACAAGAGACCGGAGAGTATTCGAGAGCGCCGCTGTCGTAACAGAGGGAGTTGGGGCTATACATTTATGAAGATTTTACTTCAGCCTATAGATCCAAACAAACAACCGATACATTACAGGGGAAAACAAGATTTCAACAACCCAAAAGAAAATAAAATAAAATATAAATGAGTTGAGAAGCATACAACAAAAATGTGGCTGTGAAGTTATGCAAGTGCAGTAGCCAGACGCATCTGAATACTTTGTCAGGGCCCTTCTGTAGGCGAGGGAGAAAAATTGCAGGATACCCTCCAAATGCGAGATTCTATGGCGCTTCTCTAAGGTTTCGATCCTGGGCCTCATCTTTTATTCTTCTTCCGCTGCTACCCGAAAACACATGTCTTAAATAAATTGCAGAAACAAAACGGTGAAGAATTAAATTATTACCTTAGAAAATGGATTTTAATCATTTAATTAAAGAAATCTGAAGCCTACCACTCTGAAAACCCATTTCGCTATATTAAACTATTTAATCCTGCGCGTAAAAGGTGAGTAAACCTTTACCAGGAAGATGAATGGCTTGCTCTGTCTTGCTCGTTCAAACCAAAACAGAAGAAAAAATCAGAAAACCGCTCAAACTACATAATTACAGACCTCCCAAAAATACCCATTACAGACAAGAATCAAACTGATTCAAACCCTAAAAAATTGAACACGGCCGTGAAAAAATCGTGAAACAAAATTAAAAATGCAGAGCGAAAAAAACAAAAAATAACACAAAGAACCATGAAAATGCAGTCCCGCACAGGGCTTTATAATTTATTTCCTTCAACTTCTCTCTGCTTATTGCAACAGCTCTTTGCTTTTTGCAATGGCTCTCGGCTGTTTAGCCCTCATCCTCATCCTCATCCTCTCCTCTCCTCTGGTTTCTCCACGAATCTTCTGGATATTGTATGTATGAGGTCGCTTATTTTGTAACCTAAAAAAATAAAAACCGGCCGTGAGTCGTCTCCTTTATGGTTGATACGACATTTCCACAGCAACTCGCTCATTTTCCACCCTCCTGTCAATGACGCAGAGATTTCAAAGGCTACGATCTGACATTCCTACCTTTCGCGGACACGTGTAGGCGCCATTCAGATCCGTGCTTCGTCGACCAAGAAATCTGATCCGTTGATATCTCTATCATTGTCAGAGAGGGTGCGAATTTCTCACAGAGAACACGCCTATCGGCGTAATTACCCCAACTCTAAGCCTACAAACAAACCCTCCCCACTAATTTAAATCTTTATCTTTATTAATTTTGTGGGCCCTCCAAACAGTATTCAATGCGGCCATTAATTTGACTATCGGTGTACCAAATCTACGATCAGTGTTTTACATTCAACTCTGCGTTAAGAGTCGTGTGGAAGAATCTCGTTTCTCCGTTGGATGTTGTCATAGACCTCGCACATGTCAAATAACCACGGCCTTCCTAGCCCTCCACAGGTTGACATCCATGGACACCGCCTCAGGGGATGCGCACATGCAGGGACATGAATGTTTACCTAATATTTCTATTGTTTAATGTTTTTTTTTAACAAATCCCGTTCCCTCCAATTGTTGGTGCGTAGCAGCAATTTTCATTGTTTAATAATTACTTTATTTAAATTGGAGTAGATATTTATTGTCAGTTTTGTAGAGAGAACGCGGGGAGCCTAGGCAACAGGCGGGATGGCTGGATGGTGCGTACGGACGCGCTCCAGCTGCCCTCGAGCGCGCTGCGGAGGCGGTTTTACATGCCATGTGCGATGGAACCCCCTGGGAGAACACGCCTTTCGGCGTAATAATGAATAGAACCAACCGAAAGGACGCGTAGGGGAGTGGAATGACATAATATATTACATGGAGATGACCTGCCAAGCAACTCATCTACCCGAGAGCAAGTACTTGAAACCACCGGACACGAAAATTATAAATTCATGTTATTAATTTCTACAGCGAATAGGTAGTCGGTACTGCTCTGTTTTCCCAACATTTTCCATCGTCCCACTTCCTGGTTCTTTCCACGAAGGAACTCCATCTATGATTTTTATATTTATATGTATTGTGCTTATTTGTATGCGTACTCCTATAAAATCTCCTTCACTCTACCTCTTCTCTTCCAGATTATTCCTATCTTTTTATTAGGCTTCCTTACTGTTTCGGTTGAAATCAATGGCATCTTCTTCCTCGTCTCACCAACAAAAGGAGGAGCCTCATAATGATCAGGAACATCATGCCTTCTCTGGAATTGAGCCTCCTGGCATAAGAAGGAAGGTGGATGAATCTCGGAGATTGTATGATGTGTTTATCAACCACACAGGCCCAGATGTCAAAGATACTCTGGCTACTCAACTTTACATTTCTCTGCGGGAGCTGGGAATAAGCGCGTTTCTCGACTCCAAAGAGAAAGAGCTTGGAGATTCGCTCCCTTCTACCATTGAGACCGCCATCCGCTCTGCTGCAGTTCACATTGCCATATTTTCCAAAAATATGCCGAGTCCCCGTGGTGTTTGGCGGAGCTGGTTCTCGTGTTACAGAGTAAAGCAAAGATTGTTCCTGTGTTTTATGATGTACAGCCCTGGGAACTCCGGCACATAGAAAAGGGAGTATATGCTGATGCTTTCACGAATTACGAAAAGAAGTCCAGGTACCTGCAGAAGCTTAAGGAGTGGAAGGAAACCCTTCAAACGGTTTCATTTCTCACCGGCGAAGAAATCAATGGGTAGGATTTCTCTGGTTTCCGTCCATTTGATAGTTCTAGGTTGTATTATTTTCTTGCTTCCCTCAAAACTGGTTAATTTTATCCTCATCTAATTCCCCTTTTCTTTTCGAATTTCAGTGACTGCAAAAACATAGTGTCAGCTGTGCAAAAAGAATTTGAAAGGTTAAAGCCTAAGTTGCCTGTTGCCAAATATCCAGTTGGACTTCACAAGCTCGTACAAGATTTCGAAAAAGTGTGCCTTGATGAGCTTGTAGATGATTTTGAAAGCCAGTGCCGAATGAGCGAAGAAGGTAAAGATAAGCCTAAGATAGTTGGCATATTTGGAATGGGCGGGATAGGGAAGACAACTCTCTCCAAAGAGTTGTTCAACCGAAAGCGTTCACAATATAGCCGAGGGTGTTTTCTATTTGATGTGCGAGAAGCTTATGTAAAAAGGGAAGTACCTTCTTTGCAAATGCAACTAGTTAAAAATATTTTTGGTAAAAATCCCTCTGATTTTAAAAGTATAGACCAAGGAGCAAGTTATATAGAGGATTGCATAACAAGGAACAATGATTTAAGCTTTCTAGTTATTTTGGATGATATTGATCATGCAGAACAGTTAGATGCCTTTTCGAGCATTCATAAGTCTGGAAATAGTCTAGTAATTGTTACAACCCGGGATGTAGGGGTGCTTGTGAGCACGGGAATTACCACAGGATATAATTTAAAGGGAATGGATAGAGCTGCTGCCAAAGAGCTCTTTTGTTGGCATGCTTTCCAGCAACCTCATCCTACTAATGGATATGAAGATCTTGTTAATGCATTTTTGGATGGGTGTGGAGGCTTACCTCTTTCTCTTCAAGTTCTAGGAGGCATGTTCGTGGTAGAGATAAAAATTATTGGAGGTTAGAATTGAAAAAGTTAGTACAATGTTGCCTCAAGACATAAAACAAAGACTTAAAATAAGTTTTGATTCATTGGACAATGAAGAAAAACAAATATTCATGGATATTGCATGTTTTTTTATCAACGAAATGAAAAAAATGGTCCTAAGAATTTGGGAGGGATCAGGATGGAATGGCGAACATGCACTACAAAAACTAAAAGACAAATGTCTTGTTGAAGAAATAGAAACTTCGTGGGGAGATGGAGATAAACTTGTATTAAGAATGCATGATCACCTAAGGGACCTTGGAAGAGAGATGTCAGATGAATTGAGCCCTTGCATGTGGCGTCTACAAGATATTGAATCTATGGTATGCTTACCTATTTACTTATTATTATATTCTTTTTTTGAATATCTGTATTTACCTTGAATTGATTTTTTAAAAAGTAGATCACTTTTGTTAGGTTGGTTTTTAAATGCAGGGATTAGAAGGATTCCAATTCATTCTTTCGTCTAATTGGAGGTGTTTTGGATCAGTTAGAGAAAGGTCCATGAATGCTACAATTAGATATTTTATAGGGAATTCAAATGGTTGGAGTCACACATCTACTTCTTTGCTGTGGCTTGAGATTGATTGCGTATATAATTATAAAAATAGCACACAGATGAGAAGTATTCCTTCATGGATTCCTCTTCAAAATTTGCAGTATTTAGCCATCTCAAATGGTGATCTTATCAGATTATGGCAGAGCGATGTAAAGGTATGGAAACTAAAGTCTCCAATGCGTTTTTAATAAAAAATTCTATATTCAAACTCGTAAATGTAGCTTATATATTTTCTAAATTGAAATCTGTGAAAGTTTGTAACAATTGCATCCTCAATTGCAGCAAACCCTCCTCGTTGAAAGAGCTGAATATTCAAAAACAATTTTGGAAGAGTTTCCAGATTTGACTAGAATGTCAAATCATTTGGAAAAAGTGGTCTTAAATGGCAAGGAAATACCAATCGAATGGTGATGTTGAAGAATGGTGAAGAATGGAAAACCCTCCCCATAATTAAAATAATTTCTGATCACCTAGGTCATCATGGACATCGCACCCATTTTTCCATGTGGTGGGAATAACAGTGTTTAAAGTATGAAGTTGTAATTGTGCCATGCACCAATTTTTTAATAAGTTGAGGTTCAAATTCTTAGATATGTTAAAGTTTTAAGGATGCAGCCACTGTAAATTTGGTGCAATAAAAATCTCTAAATTGTTAATAATTAAATTTAATAATTTTTTTCACTTGAACTTTGCAATTTCCATATTCAAAAATGTATATTATAATAAAATTTTGATTATTATGTCATGGACAAGTCTTTGTGTCTAGTGGGGATGTATCAAAATGAAAATGTTATCACATGGTTAATTAATTAAATAAATTAGTGTTACATATATCTTTGATATATTTGAAAAGATTAATATAATGTTAATTTTTTATTTTATTTTTATTTTAAATTATTTTTTGCATTCGTATATAATATTGGCTACTACATATATCTCTAATATATTTGAAAAATGTAGAAATATCAAAATTCATTTTTTGTTATATATTGACTAATAATTTTATTATCATTTTTCATATTTTTTATCTATTGGTACTAAATAGTATCAATTATAGTGTGTATTATTTTGTTGGATTCTTTGAATAAATAGATTCCAAACTTTCCTATTCAATCAAGCTATTATAATTTTATGATAAATTTCCCTAATAATTTTTTTCAAGTAATAGTCAAATAGATATAAATTAATAAATTATAAATCATATAATTACTTCCTTGTTTTATAATAAAACATATAAAAAGTAGAGAAATGAAGATTAAACTTGGTTGATACCCCTCCTCACAAGGGGTGGATCCTCTAAAATAAATTAAAAACAAGAGTATGATAGAATTAGGTTAACTAGGTGAATAATTCATCATTATCCTCAAATAAGTACATGAGTTAATGAGCAATTAAATCGAGTCAATTTAGTTTTAAAAGTGTTAGTTTTAAATGATAGTGAAATTGTAATGTCACACTCTATTGAGTATTATTTCCCACTTGATATGGTATTGTAATTTATGTAAAAAAACATCCAATAGTTATAAATATTGCAACATGTTATTTGTGTATTCGAATGATCAAATTTATTATTTTAAACGTTTTAAATCATGTGTTTTCTAACATTTGGTATCAAATAAGATTATGCACTAATATGATCAGATTGTGTGTAGAGAGGAGAGAGAACTATGTGTAGAAGAATAATTTTTTAGTTTGAGAGAATATGAAGTATCCCCTAGGCACTCACTCTCAAATCCAAAAAAAAATGTTTATAGGTTGTTTGATTGAGACATTAGACGATCCCCAGGGAATCACCATCCCATTTCAAATATACACTTGATACTATGTTTATAGACTTAGAGGTACTTGGGAATAATGTTTTAGAAGGTATGCGTAGACACCCCAAAATTACATACTTGTTCCTAGGACTATCCCAATTCACATCCTAGTTCATACCTCTTATGATTAATTAAAATAACTAATCATGCACATTCACCTTGTTTGGATTACTTAAATTAATCTCTAACACACTTTAGTTAGCTTAATTGTCATTTATTAAATAAATGATTGATTAATTATATTGGACATTGTTGCTAATTTAATTAGTTACTTAATTAGGAAAATACACCTATTTTCCTAGTCAATCGCCACTTCATTATCCTAGGTAACTCCACTTGCACTCCACTTCACCAGTTGATTCAATTGCACTTCTAAAATCCTATAAAGGTGGGGGCGATAAAATTGCACGTATAACCACCTTTCCGGATGCAACTTCTGGGAACTCGAATAATTACTACCCCTCAAATGTGAATTAATTCATTTGAAAGGTTTAGCCTCCCTTAACTCGATATTTTTAGCATGTCCATTCAACTACATGTAACCACTTCCAACCATTGTTTAGCCTCTATAAAATAGCGTGTTTATCCCTTTCAAAATCCTCTTGACCCTCTTGGATTCATGTACACTTACTCACAAATTTTCTATCACATGTCTGCATATTGGAAGCTAAATCCAAGGTCAAATTCACATTTGGAGTTCACTTTCAAGAGCACCCACAATCAAATATTTGCAAGATTCCACAAGCTTAAAGCTTCTATAATCTTGTTGAGGTTTCGCAAGGAATAGGTATAGGAAGGTTTACAAGTAGGGTTTTTGTTTGTCTTCCATCATGTGAGTTTTTCATTGTTTATAATATGCATTGTATTGCATTGTCTTTTCCTCAAATCGGTAAGCCACCTAACTTCAAACCATTGGAAAGCTCTATACATTGATTTCCCCTTGGCGAGTTACTTACCCCATTACCTAGAGATGATCATTGAGTATCATAGATACTCGGTGAGTTATGTTGAACGTTAACGAGATGCATCATTATTAAAATCTCTCAAACCTTTGCATTGGAATTGATCGCATCATCATCATTGGAAAGACCCCATATCACCATATCATTGTTGCATTGGATCGGGCTACCCATCAAAGATCCCATGTTTCATAAACCTTTCATTAGATTAAATCACCATCCGAGATCTCCCTATCTTGATCACAACTTGTTATATATTTGGCTTGATATACCACTTGCTTGGATTTGCCAAGCTTTCATTAGCTTCATCCAACAACGTATAACCCAACATTAACAAGAATTCAACTTTAATAACTCTTGTTGACTCTACCAAACATGAGAGTGTTAGGCCATAAAAGTACATTACATATAATAAGAATAGTATGCAGTTTTGAAGCCAAGGTTATAAAAGGTGCACATAAGACTCAATGTCACAAGGCTTGTTTTCTTTAACCTTGATAAAATAAAGAAGAGATACAATGCTACACTTTGTCAACATTTTAAGGAGCACAATAGATATATAGGAATAAACATTGTGACATGTTGAAGGGAGATATAAGTGTTCCCCAAAGACAAGGGAACATTATATGTAGAAATAGTGGGTGTATTTGTATGAGAGGAGGAATCCTCAATAGGAATATTAGAGGTAGGAAAGGATATAACATAATGAAATAGGGGTCTAATACCATATCTAGGATCAAGAGATCCAACATCAATATTATATTTCAAAGCATTTGTATCAAGAATAGAATAAGAAAATGCACTATTTGTAGCATAAGAAAGATCACAAGAAATATTTGTAACATATATTATGTTAGTAGGAAAATAATATCCACTTATAGCATTGTACATAAGGATAGCAGAGGAAGAAAAATTATATTCAATTGTATCATCTATTATTTCTTTAATTGTATCATTTGTAATTTTAATTGAATATAGCTACACATTGCTAACATTTGTCACATGATCATGTGTAATATGAAAATAAGTATCGTTCCCAATGATATCATTATAATTTTGACTAGAATCATCATCATCAGAATTAAAAATATCATTGAACTATGTATCTTGTGTATTCTCAAGGATAGCTATAATTTCTAGATCACAAGTAAGATAAAATAGAGACTTAGATGTGGATGCACATATAGTAAGGGATATAGAAGGTTGCATATAAGGAATATACACATCCTCATTATTCATCAGAAAAATACTTTATAAAATGGCTTGGGATTCATAGAGAAATTATACAAAGAAGGTCTTGAAAATAAAAGTATAGGAAAACATGCAAGGTAGATGGAATAACACATATGGCATGTATCTAAGGATGCCCCAAGAGGATATTGTAATTAAATTCATCATGCATAACCGACATACAATAGAAAGGATTTGTAGACCCAAATTGATTTGTGATGTAATTTTCCCAAGCACCCTATAGGGTACATTATTAAAACCATGGATACTCATGTCATATGGGGTGAGATCATTTTCCAAGATGCTCAACCTATTAAGGAAAAATATGTTATAAATATTAAAACATGATCCATTATTGAAAAGTACACCGTAAAAAAATGGTTGTATACCACTACTTGAATATACAATGGGATACCACTATCCAAGACATGAGGGGAAGCCATGAAAAAATAAAAATAAAAGGAAATCATGGATACTCAAATATGGAAATGTACCAATTGAAAATGTTAGCTATGATAATTCTCCTTTGCTAAGAAAAATTCACACATTCTATCCCCACTTAATAAATGTTAATGTCTCTCTCCCAACTTATTTATAAACACCGATTTGTCACCAAATTTTTTGAATATAAATCTATAAAAAAAATATTTCACCTCTGTTTATCATGACACATATTTCATATTGCATGCACTATCACCCTATCCAAAACTATATGGTATGGTTTGGATGTGGAATCCAGTCTTAGTCAACCCGTATGGTCTTGGACCTACACATCCTCCAAATTTTATTTCAATTTTATTATCTTTGTTGGATCATTTCATCCTTTTGGTTCGACCTTGTCATAATAATTTACCTTTCGAACCATATATAATAAAGTTAGTATCACTTCATTTACTAACTTAACACCCTTATGAGTTATAAATACACATAATAATAACACTAAAAATCATCAAGGATATCTAAATATCTCAAAATTTAGTGTACATCTATTAGGAAGTTATTACATCCATAAGGGGAAGGTAAGGAGGAAAAGGTGGCGAGTAAAGGGGAGACGTACGTGCCATAGGCCAAATCTAGGTAGAATTACCTTTCCCGCACATGGAAACACTCAAACATGGAAAAATTCAAGTAGGAAATATGCATAGAAAACCAAACGCAAAATGTAAAAGAAGGAATGCAATAAAATGAGAATACGACATAAAATAACCACAAACATTTGATTTCATTGCTTAAAGTATACACATTTGGTTATAACAATGGGAGAAGGTGGAAATACATTACAGAGACCAAGTTCGAGGTCTGAAACTTGTGGGAAGTCGGCCACCATTTAGGCATGGTTCCATTGCAGCAAAGAGAGATCCATTTTTATGAGTTTGATTTCCATATTTATATAAAAGAGAAAAAAGGAGAGAGAGAGAGAGAGAGAGAGAGAGAGAGAGAGAGAGAGAGAGAGAGAGAGAGAGAGAGAGAGAGAGAGAGGCATTATCATGAGATTCAACCACCAAGGACCAATTTACATTAATTCTTGTAGGAAGGTGTAAGGCACTGAGATGACATGGATTCTATCACATGTCATTAGGTTTTGCAGCAGTCGCAGAGATTGACGCCCACACTTCATTGAATTTTAGTCAGAGAGTGGTTGGAATTTAATTTTCAAATTTGGTGCGACTCTATGATTCCTACAACTCTAGATGTTTTCTTGGTTTCCCACGTTCTACTTTTTCATTAGATGGAGTTTCAAGTGTTAATAATTATATTATATTTTTGGCCTCTTCCTCAACGTCTCGTGGATATTCTTTCTTGCGTGGCTTTTATATGTTTCATGAATTTCACCGCTGCTATGAAAACTTTTACACTTACCTTTCAATGTCACTACGATTCCGCAGAGATCTTTCCCTCTTCATGTGTGACACTCATTTGTGGTTATGTTCCTTTGATCCACATATAAGGAGAGTCCCTAGAACAATAATCCTTAGAGCTTTTCCGGTGGAACAATAGGATATTGTTCCACGGATTTTGAACTTAGCCACTTTCCTACTTTGGTTTCCTTTTCTGTGTAGTTTCCTATGACACTCCTTCCTTGCATTGCAACTTCGTATGGAGGAATTCAAACTTGGAGTTGATAAACTCCACAAAATGTTATGTTTTCTAAGTCCATGTGATACAATGTTCCATGTTATGAAGCATTAATCTTCTTCACATTCTTTTGTTGTGTGGATCATTTCCTTAGATAATTATTTCAACTATTCGTAAGTGTAAATACTCTATGGTGCTCTAAATTTCCTCAACCCATAAGAGACTCATTTGGTGCTACGAAGGTAAAACTTCAACAAAATTTTGCCTAAGGTATTAGCTTTAATCCCATCATTTTTTGGTTAGGGGAACCTACCGAATACTAAGTTCCGTTAAAATCCTCCTAATTCCAATCTGATGTTCCCTATGTTCCATGGGTTAGGATAACCCATAGAACACCTGCGTGACTACATTATGTCAAAGGCTGACCTAGTCTTGTGTAAATTTCTATAGTAAAATGGCTGAGTCCATTTTGATGAGTTGCTTAAAATTGCAAGGAGTGAAATTTTAGAGAACATGACCCAAAATACATAAAGGATTAGTAAATGGGTCTTAAATCTCAAGTCAAATATGGGCATGGACCTTCTTAAAGGGGTGGTAGCTCATATTAGTTTAAGGAATTGACTCATAGGCTTGAGGATAAGATTATGGAAGATTTATTGGTGATCCATAAAGGCACAAAAGATGCAAAATAGCTAACTAAAACGTAAGGTAAGATAATCCCTAGGGAAAGTAGGGTTTAAGAATGTGTTAGGTTCACCAAATGATTTTACTCTAAAAATGAATAAATAAGGTAATGATACATAAGGCATTTTTATTCATCCAAGGGTCAAAAGGTTGGTAATGTGTTACTATATTTGTATTCACTAATAAACAATAATGCAAAAATTAGAAATATACTTTCATTAGAAATTTGCAAGATTGAATATGGAAATGAATGTTAAAAACAAATAAGCAAATGTAGTTATTTGATTATAGAAGGAAATTGAATTGGTAGTGTAGAGTGATTATGTAGACTAGAATTTACCTAGAAGTGATTCATTTTGGAATTGGAGCGATAATCGAGTAGTTACGGAATTGTTCAATAGGTGTGGAAGTTTTGGATATTATATTCCCTTTTATATGGTCTTGTAAGGTGATGTACATGCCTTGTATTAGTTTATATGATCATGTAAATCTCTATCTTGAATTTCACTATAAAAGCCTAGGTGCCACACATGTGTAAAATGCATTGTATGATATGAATCAACTTCAAAACCCTAATCACATGTAGAAAACCTTGAAAAAAGGTTAATTCTTAGGTTGAAGTTATATATGTGAAAATACTACATCATCACTAATAAAAAGAGGACTTAAACCACACATAACTATCCGCCTAAAACGTGGTATCTATATGTATGCAACTACTTTGGAAAGTTGATCAATTTTAAATTAAGGATAAAGGTTTTATGATTGGGGCCCTACCCAAGTAGAAGAAGGATTGAAAGCTAGAAAAGACATTAACACACCAAGAAACAAAAAGAGAAAACTACCCAGCAATGAAAGAGACATCTAGGTAGGAGAAATGGTTTTTTTAGAATGGAGTTTTTCTTGTTGTGGACCTATTTCAACCCTTCTAAAACTCCGCTCAATAGGAAAAATAATTCAATAGCTTATAAAGGCAGGCATGCATTTTTTCCAAAGGAAAGAGAGGAGGGATATTTTCCTTGGCCGTTTTACATGCAATTGGTTCAATAGTTTTGTTCGTTTGAATTTCACCATTTAAATTCCCCTTGTTTCCTACAACTAGAATTTTGCTAAGAGGAGTTTTGGGTCCAATTTGACCAATTTCTCCAAATTTGTTTTTGAATTTAAATCTCCTTAGCATAAAAGATAAAATGTTCAAGGATGTAACGTCTTGATCTTGGCAGTTACTACGATAACTTCTTTTTGTGATGCTACAATTGTGGAAATGAGAATTGTCATGTGAAGGTGTATCCTTTAATCTTGAAAATCATGTATTACTGTTCTGAACCCTTGCATACTGTAACTTTGTTTACTTGGGACTGAGGTCATTATAACTTGTGTTTGCAAAGTTGTGAACCTGTAGAATTGCTTTTGTACTTGATGAACTCATAATTATGTGACAACACACCTTGAATCAATTCCATTGATCCAAGGTATGCTTCAACCTTCTTTATTATCGTCTTTTCGGTTGAATTTCCAATAAAGTAAATTCTGAAACCGAGCTAGAGATTGTGGTAAATTTTAAAGGAACCTGGTTATAGGTATACTTACTTGGCATCATGTTGCCAACGGTAAGGTTTGATCTCCAAGATACATATGAGTTGAATGCGAAAGCGTAAGATAGAAGAACGTTTGATACAAAGATATCAAGGCATATATTTAGCATCGGGACAGAATGTCCTACACTATCTTGGTTTTAAGCCTCATGCGGTAAAATCTACTAGAAACCTGTTGTGGAATGGATAAGGGTTATGTGTTAACCTATGAAATAATATTATATCCTACATGGATTTTAATTTAAAAAGGGTTCAGAACTAACCTAAGGTGGATCCTATGGACCTACAACCTAAAAGGAAACCTAACTAATTAAATTGTGACCTAAACTATTGCTAGTCCTAAAAGGGACCTATGGATACATGTCAAGTGGGAGGATAAGGGGGAAGGTTTAAACTTAAATGAAGGACTTTAATTGCAGTCCTTGTAGTTTTAAACACCAAGTTTGGCGGGAGCAAAGAAGTTAGAGGCTTCTAACTAACAATACAACTAAATTTGAATTACATGCAAATTTATAAGAAAGAACTCGCCAAATCTGAGTCGGCGGTGGCATGGAGAAAGAGGGAGAAAATGCATTCAATGCATTTATTGGCCTTGGTTTTGGCAACCACCACCTAGGAAAGAGGAAAGAGGATTTTTTGTGAGCTATTGTTATTCATTTGGGTTTGGGTTTTCTCTCTCTATATTTTGTTGCTCTTTCGAGCCTGCAAGTTTGTTTTCCAGCCATTGTTGTTTCGACCACCTCCGAGTGGTTTCTGGGCCTATGGAAACGTGGAAGCAGTTGAGAGAACTGGTGAATAACGTTGTTTGGAGGGAAGAAACTCTAGAGAAGCTCGGTTGTGACCTTCCACGAGCTAACAAGAAGTTATACAGGCATGTTAGGCTCTTTTCTTTAAATAGTTTTGCTCTTTATTAAGCATCTTCATTAAAAGAACTCTGCTCTTATAAATGTGTGTTCTTGTGAAAATATGTTGATATTTTTAGATGTGATCTTTTGCTTGAGTTGTCATTTGAAAACAGATGTGATTTGGGTATTTTCTTGATGCATACATGAGTAAATGGGTGATATTTGTTGAAATAGTAACTGAACATGGATTTTGTCTCTGTTGTTTTGATTTTGAAAGTGATGGGTATATTGGTTTTGTTGTCTTTTGTGGGTTTGGAACTCGCTGAAAGCGACAGTGATGTGTATACTGTTTTCGAGTTTTGTGTGTGCTCAAAGGATATGGAATCCGTGTGAATGCTTTGACAGGAATTTTTGTGTGAACTGTTCTTCCTTGTCCGTATTACAGTGTATGGTGATGTGAATTCTTTTAGGAACAATAGATTTATCATATCGTCTTTACATTTGCCTGATCTAAAATGATACAATGTTCCTCTTATTTTGTTTTGGTACCCATGAATGATTGTTGGGAAATAAATTCTTATCGAACCTGGAATAGAGTAACCTGGTTATCTGATGGATTGGGTAGAGCGTACATTTTTATTTCTTCTTGAACTCAATGATGAATATATATATATATATATATATATATATATATATATATATATATATATATATATAATCTATGGATTTAAACTTCTTCGTTGTTTTCACTGAATCGAACTGAGTAGATCCCTTACTCTTGTGATTGGAAAATGATTTCTTTATTTATTTCAAAGTGAAATCGGGATCATGTTGCCTTGCTGTATACTCTTACTCATTTTATACCTGGATAGATGTGTCTGTTTTCAGTGTATATAACTAATGGAAACGATTGTAATTGAAAGTTCTGTTATTATTGTTACTTGCGGTTCAGATGCAAAATGAATTCTTGAATACTTTCCTTGAATAGTAGTTAGTAAGCTATTAAGACTGTAACAGTTTGGCGTGGGAAGAATTACCCTACTGATAACAGGCCTGCACGTCATAGTTTGATGTTCGGCTATGTATTGGGAAGAAGTAATGCGAATCTCCTTCCTTCATTCGATTATTGACTTTTAATTGCTCTCTCTTCTTGACTGTTATCTCTAGTTGTTATCTCTTCTTGCATAAGATCGACCAGTTCGGTTGTGATTAAATGAAAGGGATTATTGAATAGGTAACTGGAAGTAATACTTCTTTTCTTTTCTTATCCTATTTAAATTTATGTTATAGGATATTGAATAAACTTACGACTGCCTTCGGGTGTAAGCGATTGCATTTTATCTACTATTTTTCCCTCTCTGAATTGGATGAGTACTATGTTGTTGTGGAATTCTGAAAAGTGACATAGATTGTTGTCATGGTGTATGATTGCCTTTCTCTTCTGAATTTGAAGTGGTTGAAATCAAGTGAGTAGTATAAAGGTGTGAAGTTCTGTTTAAATTTCTAGTCAATTCATTTTATGAATCCCATTTTCAATGATGGAATGGAATTGACAATGAATGCATTCGAAACATAATATCTATATTTTTGTTCTTACAAATGCTTCTAATATGAGATTATTTATAGAAAATATTCCTTGTAATATTTGCCTAAATCTAGAATGAACTCTTTTTGTTTTTAAAGGAAGTAGTAAGAAAATGGGGATATATCATTGCGTGTTTTTGTAATTACTTTTGAGGAGTTGTTAGTTATAGTAATGTCTAATTTTGAAGCTACTTATCAAGACTTGGTTGTTTAAATTGTTCATCCTTATCAATACTTAACTCTTACGTGATGCCCATCTCATTTACGAGACGTTTCATAAAAGCAGAGTTCTTTTATTGAGACAGTTAGTCAAGAGCACTTCATTTTAATGATAAGTGCTTAACATGCTCAGTTCAATGAACTGACCCATGCTAGTAAATTTTGTAGATGGATTCTATGGGTAATAATGAAGACATGTTGTTTTATGATGTTTCTTCTGATTATCTAAAGGATGGATTTTTTTTGAGATTTTATTATTCTACTTGAAGGAAATGGAAAAAGGAAAAGTTGTATTCTTCTTTCTTTTTGAGTTATCAATGCTGATTGGCATGATTGAAGTTCGGTTGTTCGGACTTGTAAAATGTATAAATTTTATCTAGAGGAATGAGAGAAGGGAATGGTGTGTTATTTTAATTGTTGTACCATTGTTGAACTGTTGAAATATGATTGAGAATATACTCTTACTTGTTGAAATTGTATTTATTCAAATGATGGTTATTAGATTTAAAAGGACATAACATCTATTCTTCACTTGAATACAAATTTTAAGTTGGAATGTGAAAATGCTTAGTACTTAGGTCAATATGGGATTTTAAATTGACATTAGTAAAAGAGTAAGATACATATGAACTCTTGTATAAATGAAAGATGGAATTAGATTCTAACTAATGAATGTTAAGGAAAGGACAAATGAATTATGTATCCAGATTTCATTAATACTCCTTGGGGTGCCTTACCCAAAAGATATTCGGAAGGAGGAATCATATCTCCTCTTAATGGACCTTAAGCTAAAGTAAGGTAATTGTAAATAAATGAATACATTCATTTGGGAAATAGACCTCATTCAAATGACGTCTAATATAAAGGGAACCTGAATTTAAAATCAGTTGCAAATGCACTTGATTAAGCTTAGTAAGTTAATCTTACTTCGTTAAGTTGTAGTGGACTCGTAAGTCCAAGCTTTAATTAATGAACTAAGAAAGGAATATGCAATACTTGGTAAGGAGGAGTGAATTCATATTAAGCTACGAGACAATTCAAGTCATTCCTAACTATGCAACTGTAATGAACTATGAGGTTAGAGGATCAACAAGGTTGCTAAAACTTATTCTTAATAATATTAAAGATAAGAATCTAATCAAACCTTTGGTGAATATATAACCACTGGGTGGGAGGATTCCGCGGGATGTTGGTACATGCCGCCCTGCAATAAGGTGTCTTCATGAAGGCCGGGCCTTCATGACGACACAATTTTGTGGGCCGACATGTTGCAAAACTCTTCAAAATCGAATCGTCTAGGTTTACATATGCTTGGACTTGGCCTCGGTTTTAATTTGGACCAAGTTAGAATATGACCTTGTATACGGAGTGACATGCGAAGACTAAAGGTAACTAGACACGCGCGATCGACTAGGGTCAACGAGGTATGTCTGCGCACCTTTAGTCATCATGAATGCATCTATATACTCCTTCATATTGCTATCTTGGGTTAAAGTTCAACCTTGGACAAGAGGACTCGATGAAAGTCAGAAAAGACCATTCTAGGTAATAGATGAAGTGGGGCGAAGGACGTATTCCATTAACGAGTATGGTATCTAGGAATATGATCATGCTAAGCATGTGAGAATCTTTGGCCAAAGTATCGCAATGCTGATTGCGTTGTGCTAAATCACCTAGTTTAAGAAGCAGGATTTCAGATGAATATCGGTAACAGATATTCAGATAGGCCTCTTAAACGGAGCACTTCAATAACCAAAAAGGTAAAGGGAACCAAGTATACTTAGTATACAATGCATGGATTAACATGAAGGATCGGTAAGTAGCTCGAGTCATGAAATGAGAGATCGATGAAACTCGAGCCATGAAATGGGAGATCGGTAGTTCTTCGAGTCATTACAGTAGTATATGGTTATCTGTTATATGATTGAATGGCATGGAATGTGTGTTCCATATTATGAATATGTGAACAGAGAACATTGGTTTTAAAAGCATTGTGTGTTCTAAATTACGTCATTTAGAATAGAGAACAATTATTAAAACTTGAACATGTGTTCTAAATTACGTAATTTAGAAGAGAACGTTATAAAAAAAAAAAAATTCCTTGTTCTAATGTCTTAAAATGGGAATGTTACAAAGGAGAGAATTTTTCCACTAATTCTTTCTCTCATTTTTGTGCTTTTCCATCCCACAATCAAGCAACAATATGTCCTAAAGTGAAACACCTTATGCATTTGAAGGGTAAACCTTCATATTCTAGAGGCATGTCCATGTTATATTTTGAACTTTGACCTCAATGTTAGAAGGAAAGTATTTTGATGTGTCAAGCTCAACAATAATTTTGGCATACGTTGTGTGTGTAAAATTAGAGGATGTTTAGTATGTTACCCAAAACATTGCCAAAATAGATCCGAAATGCATGGTCCCAAAATTGTATAAGTAAATGAGGAAGTATAATCTATACCTGTTTGTAAGAAAAGGATTCAATGGCTAGGTTAAAAGAGGGGAACATGGTTTCATGACAAGTTAACATGATTGATATGCCATGAGATTTACCACTATGATGTCCTTATCAGGCCTATTGAAGAAAAAACTACAATAAATGTTCATTTTTCACGAGGATAAAGATATAATCTTCTATAAAGGAGTGTGATCCAATGCTTAGAGATCCATTCATGTAGGACTTGTAAAAGGGGACAAAATTTGTTGAATCTACAAATTAGGGTGTTCTCATGGTAGTAGCATTCAAATTTGATTACTTCATCCCTAAAGGTGATGCAAAGAGTAATAATAGAGGGGGTCATGGGTTTGGGTGACCTTCTTGTGAGAAGAGAACTAGATTTAACAATCCCTAAGCATTTGCGGATAGAAGTGGATGAACCGAGAACAAATAAAAGAAGGCTTAAAATGTGGCAAAGAACAAACATAATTTTAAACCAATGGTTCCACGTTACTATGTAAGGTGCTTGTGACAGCTTTCTTCTTCTTTTTAACTTTTGGTAACACGTGGATGAGTTGCGTAGATATAATCCACATATGGGAAATTATTAGATAAATAATAATAATAGGTTTTACATCCCACAATGTCAGGCACCTATTTTTGGGTCTATAAGCGGCTTACAACATATGGGACTACCTCGTACTCACATGCGGGAGACAACTAACTTTTCTACAAACGAGGCATACATACCCTACCCCCCGTAGGATTTGAACTCGTGACCTCTATTTCAAGAGCACATGTTCTTCACCATTAGGCCAACTCAGGTTTGTTATTGCCAAAGCAAACTATAAACCACAAAATTTGATCAATGCAAACCCATTATCATAGATATAAGAACTAAAACTAGATTTACGGCCTGCTTAAAGTGCACAAAACAACAATCTCTTGTCTGAACTATGGAGCTATATCTTTCTCTGAAGGGAATTCGATGGAATCACCTTACACATCTATAAAAATTGAATTGTTATAGGAAATAACATGCAATGATCAGATAGTAGAATATATAGATAGATCACAGTTCCTTGTGATGTTGAATAAAGGGGAAAAATAGTTCAAATTGATATGGATTGAACTTTATAGGACTCCTTTGGGCATCGGTCATCCGCAAACAAGATAAATTGTCAATGAATCGTATGTGAATGGATCAAATGCATATATCGTTGAATGACAGAAAATGGTTGGAAAATACTTACAATATCTATACACATAATTCATTAAAGCCCATGAATACCTACTTTCTAAGGTCATGCTGAAACAAAGGTAAAATCCCAAAATTTTGAGTCTAAGTGTCTTTTCTACCAAGCTGGTGGTGTAAAAAAAAGTCTTGGAAGTCTGAAAATCTAAGTATTGGACTTTTCTTGCATGTATTTCGGGCCTGTCGGACATTTTTGTCCCGACTGTCCCAAGTTCCAAAGTGCGAGTTGTTCCCCGACCGGCCGAAATTCCCGAAATTGTCCTATCTTCGGGCCCGTCGGAAGTTTTTGTTCCATATGTCCCGAAAGCTTTTGTGCAAGTCATTCCAATTTCGGCCGAACCATCCGAACCGCGTACTTCGCACTACTTTGTCCCAAATATCCCAAAGTCAAAAGTACGAGCTTTCTCTTTTTCGGCCGAAGCTTCCTAGTCGCGTACTCCGGAACTATCTGTTCCAAAAGTCCCAAGTCCAAGCGGACCTGCTTTTCCAATTTCGGCCGAAATGCCCGAGCCGCGTACCTCGCGTATTTTCGTCCCAATTGTTCCAAAAGCTTTTGTGCATTCTCTCTCCATTCCGCCCGAGCCGCGTGTTTCGCGCATTCGCGTCTCACATGTCCCAAGCGTACCTAGTGTCATCCATACTTAGTTTTTCCTGCTCACTCCAAGTATGGCGCTTTTCAAGTTGGTGGTCGTGTAATTAAATGCGCATTGAATTCACTCCTCTCCCCAAAAGGCTATATAATGAACATTTCCCCTTCGCATTTTCTCACATCTTCCTTGATTATCCTTTGCTCAAACCCTCGCCGCCTACAAACTTGCGCACGTTCCTCTGCTTCTGTAATTCCATTCCAAGTCTAGTTTCAGAACCTTGTTCCCCTGAAACTATCGACATGAAGATCAAATTTCAAGGACAAGAACAGATTTCTCCACTCGAGTCTGCTGTAAGCAACATTGGAGATAGCGAGGCCCGACATCTCGATTTCAGCGATTTTTGGGCAAGGATGGAAGATGCGAATCCCTCGCCGATGGCTCAGACAATTTATGACAGTGGTTTGGCGTACGCTGGAGGATTCCCAATTTCAGTACAGTGTGCTGATACAGTGCTTGCATGCGGAGCTCACTTCGACCCTGCCTCAAGTGAATTGACAAACGTACACGGGGAGCTCATCGCCAAGCTAGACGCTGCCGCCATTGGTGCCGCTCTGAGAATCCCGGAATTGGACAATGCCATAGTTGTTTCTCAAGTCCAAGCGCAAGCCATGTTCGATCAAGACAGTGACAAGTACAGGGCACGAGTGGCGAAGTCCTGGTTAAAAAACCCTAAGAAAGGAGCTTCCCGCCTCACCAAAACTCTCATCCGAGCAGACTTCAACGAAGAACTGTCAGATTTCATAATACTGCTGGCTCGGGTCATGGGTTTGCCTTCCACCAGCGAGTTCCATTTCTGGATGTGCCCGCTCATCAGTATGGTGTGCGAAGGTACACAAAATATCAACTGGGCTGAGATCATCAGCATGAACCTGACGGAACAGCTATCCAACGTACTGCAAACAAAGAAGTTTTTCATGACTTCGTATCTGATGTATACTCTAGCAGCATCGAGGCAATGGTTTGGATTCTCATATATAGATGCCCACAAAGGCGACCCAGTGTACACCTATTGCCCGCAGTTTACCTTGGAGACCAGCAACCGCAATTTCAGAAGGGTTAATGATGCTTTCACTATGTACGTGGTCCGATTGCTCGAGGGTGACACCGCCAGGAGGTTTTCAGATGAAGCCATGAACTTGATATCACGGTATGGGGCCTACTTCATCCAATTCAGGAAATTCTCATACATCAGGCTTGCTGGTTATGAGGGTACTCCTCTGAGGCTTCCCATGTTCTGCAATGACAAGATGGCCTTGATTGAAATATGCAGGCAACTGGACAAGTTGCACAGAACTTGCAGAGACAAGAAGATCTCTGGTTTGCACTTTCCCATCTCTCTGGGAAATTACACGTGCAAAACAGCCCTGGATGCCCAGAATATAGAGAGAACTTTGGTCCCTGTCACCGTTCATTTCTTCAAGCCAAGAACCTGCTTTGACTTGAAGAAGTTTATTGAACAGAACATCAAGATAGTCTATCACCATGTGGCAGAGACAGAAGATTACTGGGCCGACTGTACAGACGACTTTGAGGCCAGAAGAAGACATTATGGCAGGTTCTCCTTACAATTGATTCAAGAGCTCGGTCTGTACCAAGTTCCTGAAGGCCTTGAAGATGATAATTCTGAGCTATACTCATATGAGTATGAAAATGTGATCAAACACACCCCTCTGGAAGACATAGATTGGAACAGAAAAGAGAGGGATGATTTGGCTGAAATCCTTGCTCCAGTCTTAGTCAGGACTAAGGTCTGGTTCAATAAAAAGGTCCGAGAATTCAGGAGACGCTCGGGAGAATCCTCCTCCAAGGATGCCTCTACACCAATAAGAGAAGCACCAGTTTCAAGGTCCGAAACACCAAAGAAAACCTCTCCTACCTCAGCAGCTCAGGGACCTGCGGAATCTACTCCTTCTCCATCCACTCAGGTATATAAGAAGAAGCTCAAGGAAGTAAAGAAGGAACCGGTGGAAAGAGATCCTCAGGAGAAACAGGCGGAATTGCCTATTGGACCAGAGAACATCATCATCCTCAGTGAAAGTGAAGAGAGTGAAAGGCCAACTCCTGCAAATGTTCCTGAGGACCCAACAGATAAAGACAAGGAGGTCCAGAGCACTGAGCTTCCAGGGGCTAGTGATTCTTCTACTGCCATTGTCTCCAGTGCTCCTTCCACATCTCAGCTTGAGTCAACAGCTGCACAGACCTTGAGTGTCATGGGCTCCCTGTCTCTTGGCCCCCTTGCTCCTCCTGCAGATTCTTCTTCCTCTTTTGCATGGGTACAACCCTTGGTTGACAAAAGGAAGAGAAAACCATCCTCCCAAAACCTGGGACCAAATTTTGATGCTGTTGCAGCCATGTTGGGTACCACGCCTTCTCGTGCCAAGAAAGCAAGAACCACCTCCAGAATAGTATCTGATACTCGAGGTCAGCAATTCTTGGAGATTGCCAAGCCTGCTATAGACAGATCAGAACAGGACTTGCAAGTATCTGACTTGGAGCTACTGAGAATCCCAATGGGAGAGTCTACCCCTGAAGGCGAGATCCATAATCTCCAGGAAACAGTCACAAGAGTTATTGGAAGAGTGGAAAAAGGACAGCAAGCTATCGAACAGTTGGAAGAGCAAGCCCGAGCTCTTACAAGTTTCATCAAGTCTCTTCTATCTAAGGACAAAGTTTTGGATCCCACCCCTTTAACTGCTTTACCTCCTCCTGTAATACTAAGCCAAGATGAAGTGCAAAGTATAAAAGATATGCACAAGTATTCTGTTTATGGCAGAGCTTTTGAAGCCATGGTGGATGACATGCTTGTCGCGGGGTTGAACTTCATCGATGAAGCCTTCAAGCTCTATGAAAAGGTGAGTAATATGCAACTAAATCTCTCCTCCACTATCAGTACCATGGATAAAGAACTCAAAATCTGGAGCAGTTGCATAGTAGACCTCCGCCTCATGGGACAAACAGATGAGAACATCCTAATGGCGAACAAGATTTTTGATGATGCCAAAGACAATTTATCGAAGTCTTGGGTCTACAGTGGAGAATGGAAGATCAGAGTATTAGAAGAAGCTGTGGTAGAGATGAAGAACAGTTGGCAGAAGGGAGAAGCTTTCAAAGCACTGACAGTGGCTGCCTTCAAAGATATACATTGTCATCTTCAGGATGAAAACTCTGGTGCTCTTCTCGTCTCGCAAGAAATCAAATCTCGCTTGAGCTTTTGTAAAAAACGATCTATTCCAGGAAAGCACCATCTCCAAAGAAAAGATGAAGGACATTTGCTCTCTTCAATATGCCATTAAAGAAGCAAATAAAGATTATCATACTCACGTCGAGTTTGATAAAGAGATGGAGAAGTGTCAAGGATTTTGGACTCAGTCTGCTGCCAACACGTCGGTTCCACGTGGCAGAGACATAGCCGAGGCTTTGAAGAAGTTCAGCAAAATAACTCAAGACATTGGGTCCCTCCCTATAGCCTGGCCACTGTCTCCTCCTTCTTTCTTTCTTTTCTCTTCTTCTCTGTCTTTTCGCATTCCTTGTAATTAGTTGGGATATTGCAACCGGCAATACTTAACTATTCTTTATTTAAAAGAAACGGTTACAAGTCGTAACCGACTTGTAAGCTATATAATGGCCTTTCCACGCCATTTTTGGAGGAGGAAGAACTTGGCATACTCTCGAAATTGTAAATAGATCTTGAACATATCAATACAAAAGGGCTTTTCTTTTCATTCTCTATCTGAATCTTTGTAGCTCTGTGTTTTCCTTTAGTATTGTGAAGATTATTTTGTACCTAATTCGTTAGTCTTGCTGATTGCTTTTGCAAATACAGTGATCTTGCACGACCAAGAAAGAACTTTGTGTCTTTGATTAATGAATTTGAAAAAGGTCGTTGAAGAACTTTGTGTCTTTGATCTTATTCAGTTAATGCAAATAATCTTGTTTCAAATTCCCCGCAACTTCGCACTCGTAAAGAATTATTCTGTTATCTATAATTCCAAACGTTTGCTATTCTGCTTATCTTCGTACCCTCTTTCCTCAGCCCGTTTGTAACTGATGATCTTTGTGGAAAACATTTTCGTGGTATCCAAGTTCAACCATAAAATGACCCTCTGTATATTTGTAAATAAGTTCGTGTCTCAATAAGGGAACCTCTCCCATTAAAGAGGAGGGACTTCTTGTCCCCTGACTGTTGCTCTTCTAAAAAAGTCTTATTTGAAAACCAACAGTTTTTGGCGACTCCGCTGGGGAAAATCGTATTCCAGTACTATTTTTTTTTTTTTTCGATCATTCTTTGATCTGGCGACTCCGCGTTTCACTCGAGGGAGAAGGGCCCTTGGTATCGAAGATTCTCGGCCAGCTTTTGGAGCAACAGGGTTTTCCTTTCCCTTCAAATAGAAGAACTCGTTCAACGAGCACTCCACCTGTTCGAGAAAGAAATCCTTCAGAGCCTGCTAGTCCTAATCTACAAGCTTTAGTCCTTGCTGGTGTTACAGTTCCCCTCAGAACCGTATTTCCAAGAAGAATGGCACAAGTTCCATGGGGTCAACGTGTCGGGCCCCTGGCCCTCACTCAGCCTTTGCATGAGTTACCTAGAGGTAACAGAAAGAACTTCCCCAAATTCAGAGGCGACGGCAAAGTGCACCCTGACGAGCATATTGCAGCCTTCATAGTTGCATGTGGAGTCTTGGGGGTCGAACATGAAGACGTCTCAGTAAGACTGTTCGTCGAGACGTTACAGGACAATGCTGCTGACTGGTTCTATCATCTTCCGGCTGGTGCCATCATCGACTGGAATACCATGAGAACTCAGTTCGAAAGCCGTTTCAAGCCGGCAGAAGATGTGCATGCACTCCTTGCCCAGATTTCTCAAATAAAGAAAGATCCATCGGAACCCATGAGAGAATTTGTGGCTCGGTTCAACAGACTGATCAACAAAATCCCCGTGAACACTCGGCCGGTTGATCAAATCCAAAAATGTTTCTTTTTGAATGCCCAAACGCCTAAAGTCAGTTATGCTCTAAGAAGGGCTAACCTTGGAACGTTAATACTGGATCAAGAACTGGCTGTTAGTGTCGAGGATGACCTAATCATGTCAGGGAAGTTGAAGAGAGATCCTCCCAAATCTAAATCTGCTGCTTCTTCATCTTCCACTTCTGGACCCAATACTGATCCATTAGTCCAGAAACTTGCAAATGATCTGGTAGCTATAAAGAAACAATTAGCTCAGCATGCACCGTATGCAGATGTTCCTAGAAGAAATTTTCAACCCAGAAACCGTTTGCCAGCCCCCCACACAAGATTGGCACTTGAAGGACCTCCCGTCAAAGTTCCTGTGAATGCAACTTGCGAGGTCGAAGAACCAGAAGATGATAATGAAGCTTGTGAGGAGTTCTTGGAGGAATTCGATGATGAGGCGGAAGAACCCGAGGGATCTCGAGTCAATTTCTTTACCACTGAAGGCATTGATGATGCAGATGACTATGATGAAGTGGTAGCAGATATGAACAGCGAATCCTTCGCTGTCATGACTCGGGAACAGACGCATCAGAGGGAAAAGGTGACACAACCCCTGAAGAAGTCCAAAGAGCAGCCTGCGACTATTCCTGTAATTGCCAGAAGAGGATCTCCTATTCCTACCTCATCTGCACCAAAGGTAAGTACTGCCAATCCTACCCCCAAAGTTGTTTCTTCTTCTTTTTCTCCTAGGGTTGATAAACCTAAAATTCCAAATGATGATGGACCATCCACCTCTGGATCCTTTGACATTGTAGATCATTTAAAAAGGACCAAAGTTCAAATTTCAGAGGCTGAATATTACCAAACCCATCCAAAAGCTTTTGCCAAGATGATCCAATTTGTAAATTCCCATTCCAAGACCACCTCCAAAGGCCTTTTGCCCACACCTCCTTCTACACCACAGCCCAGTCTAGTAGCTGCTGTCACCTCACCTGGTGACAAGATCAAGCCTTTCTATGTAACACTCCTTATAGCTGGCCACAGGCTCAGTAACTGTGTCATAGATTCCGGAGCCTCAGATAATGTGATGCCCGCCAAAGTAGCTCATGCTTTAGGCTTGACCCTTACTCGTACTTATGGATCTTGCTACTCCATGGAAAGTAAGGAAGTACCTTTGGTGGGAAGGATTAAAGATGCACAAGTGGCTTTTGCTGCTTTACCTGAAAAGAAGGTCTTGGCTACCATACTAGTAGCAGACATTCCTCCTTCCTATGGAATGTTGCTAAGCAGAAACTTCTGTAAAGATGTGGGTGGAGAGATTCAAATGGATTGGTCACACGCTCTCATACCTGTCAATGGACAAATGAAGAAGCTACTACCTGAGAAGCAGTCCGAGTACATTGTGCAGAAGACAGATGATCCCAAGGCACAAATACTCTATGAGGACAGAGGCCATGGTAATTACATGATTTTGTCCCCTGATGAAATCCGACCCTGCAAAATATCACCTAAAGACCCCAATGGTGTCTGGATCTTAGAATTTGATGGCAGTTGTTCTTCGGCTGGTTCTGGAGCCGGTGTTCTGTTAATATCACCTGAAGGCTGCCTATACCCCTTTTCATTCAAATTGCAGTTCGAGAACACTAACAATACAGCAGAGTATGAGGCTCTCATCCTTGGATTGCAAGTGGCCAAAGAACGAGGTGTAAAAAATCTTTTGGCTCGTGGTGATGCAGAGCTGATTGTGAAACAAGTCAGAAGCCTGTTTCAGGTAAAGAACGGGAGGCTGAAGCATTATCGGAATCAGGTTTGGGATTCAACTGAATTCCTTGATGCCTTCTCCATTGAAGCAATTCCCAGAGAAAAGAACAGCAGAGCTGATTCCCTGGCTGTCTCAGGGTCATTATTGATTCCTCATCCTGAATTTTCTCAGGATAAATTCACTATTGAGATGGTCCACCGACCTAGTGTCCCTGACAATACTAACAACTGGCAAGTCTTCAACGACGACCAGCATTTGCTTTCCTTCCTGGAGCTCAAGGGCAATTTTGAACAACTGTATTTCGAAGGAAGTGACAACCTGCCTCGTGAGAGCGTGTCTTCGGACCAAGCCGTCACCCAAGGAGAAGAAACTGATCAGGAAGGGTGCATTAAGCTCAAAGGAAACAAGATCCCCAAAGGTTTGGTGAGTTTGGAGGAGTTGTTTGATAAGCATGACAGGTACGTGAGATCTAAAGCTTCCATTGGACCTCAGCAATCAGCTGAGTATGATAAAATTGATATTGGGAGTTCTGATGACCCGAAGCTGGTAAATATCGGGAAGTGTTGCACATCAGATGAAAGGAGAAGAGCAATCGACCTTCTAAGGAAATATAAGGATGTGCTTGCTTATTCTTATGAAGATCTAAAAGCCTTCAAGCCAAAAGAAATGCAACACTCTATCCCTCTCAAGCCAGGAATCAAGCCTTTCAAGGAAGCAGAGGCAGTATAACCCAAAGATAGCTGACACCATATTTCAGGAGATTCAGAAACTGCTAAAGGCTAAAATCATCTTTCCCATTCACCATTCGACTTGGATTGCAAACATTGTACCTGTTAGGAAGAAGAATGGAGAGATCCGCATCTGTGTTGATTTCAGAACTCGAATCAGCCTCTCGAAAGATAACTACCCTCCGCCTATGATGGATCAGGTTTTGCAAGTGAATGTGCTCGAGATGTTATCTATGCTTGATGGCTTTCGGATACAATCGGGTAGAGGTTGACATCGCTGATCAACATAAGACAGCCTTCACAACTCCTTGGGGTACCTTTGCCTACAAGAGGATGCCTTTTGGGCTGATTAATGCCGGTGCCACCTTCCAGAGAGCTATGGATCTGGCTTTCGGAAGCTTGAAGGGAAAATGCATAGTCATATACCTTGATGACCTGACAGTGTTCTCAAAGACAAGAGCGGATCACTTCGACCACTTAGAAGCAGTTCTGCAAAGATGCCGAGAGCATGGGATTTCCTTAAATCCTAAAAAATCTGTCTTCTGTGTTACAGAGGGAAAGCTATTAGGACACATTGTCTCAAAGGATGGCATCAAGATTGATCCGGAACGAGTTCAAGCCATCCAACAGATTCCTCTCCCTACTAGTAAAAAGGGCGTGCATTCCTTTTTCGGTAAGATCAATTTTCTAAGAAGATTCATCCCTGATTTTGCTGAATTGACTTTGAATATTTCTCAGATGATGAAAGGAAAGCAAGCATTTGGTTGGTCTTCTGAAGGAAAGGAATCCTTTGAGGGTATCAAGAAAGCTATTGCTAAAACTCCAGTTTTGGCCTGCCCTGATTTCAGCAAGGATTTCATTATCTCTATCGCTACGCTATGCGTATAAGTACTGCTGCTTGTCTTAACCCAGGAGGATCCTGATAAACATGAGCTACCAATTGCCTTCATGAGCTATATCCTGAAGAACCATGAGCTAAAGTACACCATGATGGAGAAGCATGCCTTTGCAGTAGTCAAAGCTGTCAAGCAGTTCCGTTTCTATATCCTCAACTCTCACTCTACTTGCTGGTCCCAGATACGACTGTAAAGTCAATTCTCACGCAACAAGAATTTGGATCCAAGAGGGGAAACTGGGTGGCTAAAGTCCAGGAATATGACCTTGATATCAAGCCAACCAAGCTGGTTCGGGGAAAAGGTCTTTGCGAGCTCATTGCTGAAGGAACCCAACACGAGTTACTGGAGAAGCAAGCTGACCTTCCTATTGTTCTGTTCCTGAGTTCAGTTGATGAATGGTACGCTGACATCGCTCATTTTCTCACCTACGGGGAATGCCCCTCTCATTTAACTGCTAAAGAAAAGAGGACTGTTAAGTTGAGATCAGCACAATATGTATTGTGGGAAAATGCCTTGTTCAAGCGCGGTTTGGATGGGAGATTCCTGAAGTGTGTAGACAAAGAACAACAGAGAAAATTGCTCTCAGCTTTTCATGATCAGACATGTGGAGGGCACTATTCATCAACAGTCACAGCTCATAAGATACTCCGTGGAGGGTATTACTGGCCTTCTTTGTTCAAAGATGCAACCAAGTGGGTGGATAAATGTGAGGCCTGTCAGACTTTCGTGGGAAGACCTAAATTGGCTTCCTTGCCTCTCAAACCAGTTGTGATTGAAGAACCTTTCCAACAGTGGGGTCTAGACTTCATCGGTGCACTCAACCCTGTTTCCAGCGCTGGACATACCCATGTGCTAACTGCTACTGACTACTTCACCAAATGGGTGGAAGCTATTCCAGTCAAGAGCACCACTTCTGAAGTAGTGTGCAACTTCATTAAAGAGAACATCTTGGTTAGGTATGGTGTGCCTAACAAGATTGTAACAGATAATGCCTCAAACTTCTCCTCAACTGAGATAATGGATTTCTGCTACGGGTATGGCATCTCTCTGGCTCATTCTTCAGATTATTATCCCCAGGGAAATGGACAAGCAGAATCTACCAACAAGAATCTGGTGACTATCATAAGAAAGTTGGTCAATGAATCTCAGAGAAACTGGCATAAGAAACTTTACGATGCTCTTTGGGCAGACAGGATCACACCTAAAAGAGCCATTGGAATGTCCCCATTTCAAGTAGTGTATGGCGTAGAGGCTCAATGCCGGTGATAAAGTGGAACCGCCACCTTGCACTGATGAAGGCCATGAAGACACTAGTTTCAATGATGCTCTGGACAAAAGGATCATGTACCTGCACAAACTGAACGAGGATAGATTGGAGGTTGCTGACAGAATATCTGCCCACCAGCAGAAGGTGAAGGTTCTGTTCGATAAGAAAGCTAGGTCCAGAGAGTTCCAAGTTGGTGATACTGTGCTGTTATGGGACAAAAGACATGAACCTCGTGGCAGCCATGGAAAATTTGATTCTCTGTGGCTTGGACCTTTCAAGATAAGACACTTTGCTGGTAAGGACTCTTTCTATCTTGATTACATGGATGGTTCCCCCCTCCCACTTCCTTATAGTGGGCAGTATTTGAAGTTGTTCAGATCCTAGGTGACTAGGGAGTCCCTTTGTATATTATGTACAGTGTTTTGCTTTCCCTGCTTTCGGTGTGTTTCCCTTCTGTTGTGTGTGTTGCCCTCTGTATTGTTTTGTTTTTGACTCCTTTGCCCAATGGATAAGGCACTGGTCTGCTTCACCGAGTTATCTAAGTTCTTGCCTTGTCTCATTCCATGAATTTACACCAAGTCATCCCCAGAAGGAGCCAGCTGTTGTCCACTCAAAATTCCCTGCTCTGTCAAAGGTAAAATCCCAAAATTTTGAGTCTAAGTGTCTTTTCTACCAAGCTGGTGGTGTGAAAAAAAAAGTCTTGGAAGTCTGAAAATCTAAGTATTGGACTTTTCTTGCATGTTTTCGGCCTGTTTGACATTTTTGTCCCGACTGTCCCAAGTTCCAAAGTGCGAGTTGTTCCCCGACCGGCCGAAATTCCCGAAATTGTCCTATCTTCGGGCCCGTCGGAAGTTTTTGTTCCATATGTCCCGAAAGCTTTTGTGCAAGTCATTCCAATTTCGGCCGAACCATCCGAACCGCGTACTTCGCACTACTTTGTCCCAAATATCCCAAAGTCAAAAGTACGAGCTTTCCCTTTTTCGGCCGAAGCTTCCTAGTCGCGTGCATCTCGAACTATCTGTTCCAAAAGTCCCAAGTCCAAGCGGGCCTGCTTTTCCAATTTCGGCCGAAATGCCCGAGCCGCGTACCTCGCGTATTTTCGTCCCAATTGTTCCAAAAGCTTTTGTGCATTCTCTCTCCATTCCGCCCGAGCCGCGTGTTTCGCGCATTCGCGTCTCACATGTCCCAAGCGTACCTAGTGTCATCCATACTTAGTTTTTCCTGCTCACTCCAAGTATGGCGCTTTTCAAGTTGGTGGTCGTGTAATTAAATGCGCATTGAATTCACTCCTCTCCCCAAAAGGCTATATAATGAACATTTCCCCTTCGCATTTTCTCACATCTTCCTTGATTATCCTTTGCTCAAACCCTCGCCGCCTACAAACTTGCGCACGTTCCTCTGCTTCTGTAATTCCATTCCAAGTCTAGTTTGCAACCTTGTTCCCCTGAAACTATCGACATGAAGATCAAATTTCAAGGACAAGAACAGATTTCTCCACTCGAGTCTGCTGTAAGCAACATTGGAGATAGCGAGGCCCGACATCTCGATTTCAGCGATTTTTGGGCAAGGATGGAAGATGCGAATCCCTCGCCGATGGCTCAGACAATTTATGACAGTGGTTTGGCGTACGCTGGAGGATTCCCAATTTCAGTACAGTGTGCTGATACAGTGCTTGCATGCGGAGCTCACTTCGACCCTGCCTCAAGTGAATTGACAAACGTACACGGGGAGCTCATCGCCAAGCTAGACGCTGCCGCCATTGGTGCCGCTCTGAGAATCCCGGAATTGGACAATGCCATAGTTGTTTCTCAAGTCCAAGCGCAAGCCATGTTCGATCAAGACAGTGACAAGTACAGGGCACGAGTGGCGAAGTCCTGGTTAAAAAACCCTAAGAAAGGAGCTTCCCGCCTCACCAAAACTCTCATCCGAAAGGCATTTCAACGAAGAACTCGCGATTTCATAATACTGCTGGCTCGGGTCATGGGTTTGCCTTCCACCAGCGAGTTCCATTTCTGGATGTGCCCGCTCATCAGTATGGTGTGCGAAGGTACACAAAATATCAACTGGGCTGAGATCATCAGCATGAACCTGACGGAACAGCTATCCAACGTACTGCAAACAAAGAAGTTTTTCATGACTTCGTATCTGATGTATACTCTAGCAGCATCGAGGCAATGGTTTGGATTCTCATATATAGATGCCCACAAAGGCGACCCAGTGTACACCTATTGCCCGCAGATTTACCTTGGAGACCAAAGAACCGCAATTTCGTAAGGGTTAATGATGCTTTCACTATGTACGTGGTCCGATTGCTCGAGGGTGACACCGCCAGGAGGTTTTCAGATGAAGCCATGAACTTGATATCACGGTATGGGGCCTACTTCATCCAATTTCAGAAATTCTCATACATCAAAGCTTCACTGTTGGTTATGAGGGTACTCCTCTGAGGCTTCCCATGTTCTGCAATGACAAGATGGCCTTGATTGAAATATGCAGGCAACTGGACAAGTTGCACAGAACTTGCAGAGACAAGAAGATCTCTGGTTTGCACTTTCCCATCTCTCTGGGAAATTACACGTGCAAAACAGCCCCTGGATGCCCTGTAATATAGAGAGAACTTTGGTCCTCGTCATCGTTCATTTCTTCAAGCCAAGAACCCGCTTTGACTTGAAGAATTTTATGAATGTAACATCAAGATAGTCTATCACCATGTGGCGAGAGAGGAAGATTATCGGGCCGATCAGACAAACGACTTTGAGGCCAGAAGAAGACATTATGGCAGGTTCTCCTTACAATTGATTCAAGAGCTCGGTCTGTACCAAGTTCCTGAAGGCCTTGAAGATGATAATTCCGAGCTATACTCATATGAGTATGAAAATGTGATCAAACACACCCCTCTGGAAGACATAGATTGGAACAGAAAAGAGAGGGATGATTTGGCTGAAATCCTTGCTCCAGTCTTAGTCAGGACTAAGGTCTGGTTCAATAAAAAGGTCCGAGAATTCAGGAGACGCTCGGGAGAATCCTCCTCCAAGGATGCCTCTACACCAATAAGAGAAGCACCGCCAAGGTCCGAAACACCAAAGAAAACCTCTCTCCTACCTCAAGCAGCTCGTGGACTGCGGAATCTACTCCTTCTCCATCCACTCTGTATATAAGAAGAAGCTCAAGGAAGTAAAGAAGGAACCGGTGGAAAGAGATCCTCGGGAGAAACAGCGGAATTGCCTATTGGACGAGAGAACATCATCATCCTCGGTGAAAGTGAAGAGAGTGAAAGGCCAACTCCCGCAAATGTTCCCGAGGACCCACAGATAAAGACAAGGAGGTCCAGAGCACCGAGCTTCCTGGGGCTAGTGATTCTTCTACCGCCATTGTCTCCAGTGCTCCTTCCACATCTCAGCTTGAGTCAACAGCTGCACAGACCTGAGTGTCATGGGCTCCCTGTCTCTTGGCCCCCTTGCTCCTCCTGCAGATTCTTCTTCCTCTTTTGCATGGGTACAACCCTTGGTTGACAAAAGGAAGAGAAAACCATCCTCCCAAAACCTGGGACCAAATTTTGATGCTGTTGCAGCCATGTTGGGTACCACGCCTTCTCGTGCCAAGAAAGCAAGAACCACCTCCAGAATAGTATCTGATACTCGAGGTCAGCAATTCTTGGAGATTGCCAAGCCTGCTATAGACAGATCAGAACAGGACTTGCAAGTATCTGACTTGGAGCTACTGAGAATCCCAATGGGAGAGTCTACCCCTGAAGGCGAGATCCATAATCTCCAGGAAACAGTCACAAGAGTTATTGGAAGAGTGGAAAAAGGACAGCAAGCTATCGAACAGTTGGAAGAGCAAGCCCGAGCTCTTACAAGTTTCATCAAGTCTCTTCTATCTAAGGACAAAGTTTTGGATCCCACCCCTTTAACTGCTTTACCTCCTCCTGTAATACTAAGCCAAGATGAAGTGCAAAGTATAAAAGATATGCACAAGTATTCTGTTTATGGCAGAGCTTTTGAAGCCATGGTGGATGACATGCTTGTCGCGGGGTTGAACTTCATCGATGAAGCCTTCAAGCTCTATGAAAAGGTGAGTAATATGCAACTAAATCTCTCCTCCACTATCAGTACCATGGATAAAGAACTCAAAATCTGGAGCAGTTGCATAGTAGACCTCCGCCTCATGGGACAAACAGATGAGAACATCCTAATGGCGAACAAGATTTTTGATGATGCCAAAGACAATTTATCGAAGTCTTGGGTCTACAGCGTAGAATGGAAGATCAGAGTATTAGAAGAAGCTGTGGTAGAGATGAAGAACAGTTGGCAGAAGGGAGAAGCTTTCAAAGCACTGACAGTGGCTGCCTTCAAAGATATACATTGTCATCTTCAGGATGAAAACTCTGGTGCTCTTCTGTCCCTGCAAGAAATCAAATCTCAGTTCAGAGCTTTTGTAAAAAACGATCTGTTCCAGGAAAGCACCATCTCCAAAGAAAAGATGAAGGACATTTGCTCTCTTCAATATGCCATTAAAGAAGCAAATAAAGATTATCATACTCACGTCGAGTTTGATAAAGAGATGGAGAAGTGTCAAGGATTTTGGACTCAGTCTGCTGCCAACACGTCGGTTCCACGTGGCAGAGACATAGCCGAGGCTTTGAAGAAGTTCAGGCAGCGAATTCTGAAGACATTGGGTCCCTCCCTATAGCTGGCCACCTGTCTCCTCCTTCTTTCTTTCTTTTCTCTTCTTCTCTGTCTTTTCGCATTCCTTGTAATTAGTTGGGATATTGCAACCGGCAATACTTAACTATTCTTTATTTAAAAGAAACGGTTACAAGTCGTAACCGACTTGTAAGCTATATAATGGCCTTTCCACGCCATTTTTGGAGGAGGAAGAACTTGGCATACTCTCGAAATTGTAAATAGATCTTGAACATATCAATACAAAAGGGCTTTTCTTTTCATTCTCTATCTGAATCTTTGTAGCTCTGTGTTTTCCTTTAGTATTGTGAAGATTATTTTGTACCTAATTCGTTAGTCTTGCTGATTGCTTTTGCAAATACAGTGATCTTGCACGACCAAGAAAGAACTTTGTGTCTTTGATTAATGAATTTGAAAAAGGTCGTTGAAGAACTTTGTGTCTTTGATCTTATTCAGTTAATGCAAATAATCTTGTTTCAAATTCCCCGCAACTTCGCACTCGTAAAGAATTATTCTGTTATCTATAATTCCAAACGTTTGCTATTCTGCTTATCTTCGTACCCTCTTTCCTCAGCCCGTTTGTAACTGATGATCTTTGTGGAAAACATTTTCGTGGTATCCAAGTTCAACCATAAAATGACCCTCTGTATATTTGTAAATAAGTTCGTGTCTCAATAAGGGAACCTCTCCCATTAAAGAGGAGGGACTTCTTGTCCCCTGACTGTTGCTCTTCTAAAAAGTCTTATTTGAAAACCAACGAGTCTTTGTAACAAATATCCTGGAATAATATTCACGAGTATAACAAAACTATATGCAAACTCTAATATATGAGTTGTTTATAACAAATCATTTACATCCTCATAATTATAAATATTACTTTTACATATAATAATTTATGATTAATAATGTGAAACACTATTAATCCTAACACTCCTTCCGCAACATTTCTCTAAAGGAGTGGCCTACCATCTCACAAACAAAGGTGTCTTCATTCTCGAACCAAAAACCACTAATTTAAACACTTGGAATAGGGGAAGAGTGAACGAGGTCTTGGTAAGGGAAAAACCCCTTCCCATTGAGCAAAGGTGGGTTTAAGGTTAAGCCACAACTCACATCATCGATGTCAACCCAAAAAAATCATGTTTTAGGGTTACCATAGCAACCCATAGGATTCCATAACGTGGTTGAGGTGAAGAGGTTCTACAATAGGTTTAGCATGGGAACACCACCATCGTCACTCAAAGGCTAAATCTTGCTAAAACCTTCCCATAACTAGTGCCTTCGGTTTGAGCAGTACATGTAAATGCTTAGGGATTGTTGAGGAGCCATTTCCTCCACCATTAGCTAGAGGAATAGAGTTTGTAGTGTTAGGGTTTGGTAGGTTCTCTTAGGTTTCATGGAGGCTCGATTAGGGATCATCAAAGAGAACTATCACTCGACAATTTGATCACTTGATAATGAGAAACAATGGAATTTGTGATTAAACTTGGCTTAAATTTGAAGATCTCTTAAACCTTGTAAGGAGTGCTTTCAACCTATGTGAGGGGTGCTACTAGATTAAAAGTTCCGTGTGAGGTAAAGAGGTGGGTTATACTTGCTATTATAGGAATTTGTAGGTTTAATATCACGTTAATGCTAACCTATAGGATATAAACTGACTCATGAAAATATATCACATTAGAAAAGTGATTGTTGGGTTGTTGGGAATGAAAACAATTAATTTTGGACCAAACTATTGGATTATTTAGTCCTAGATGGATGATCCTATATAAGTAGTATGTGAGATTCAACAAATTTTAGGGAATGATGCTTGGGATGAATATATTATTGTGGAATATTGTAATTAGTGTTGTAAGTGAATGGGAAGTTTGAATAAAGAATCAAGTCATGCAAGAGAGAAAAGGATAGGTCATCGAGGCTTGAAATATATATAAACAAGTCAAATTTTAGGTACAAATCCAATATCTTCATTTTGAAATGATTAATTTCCAAATATAGGTGTTTGCATGAACTATATGCATTTTGAGGCCTTTTGCAAAATTTTTAACTTAGGTGGTGTATAAAGTTTAATTCAACCCAACCACTAAAATTTTTGTAGGGTCTCTTACTTGTGGTTAGGTTTTGAAGTTATTTTGTAAATAATACTATGGATTTCACACATGTGTGACACCTAGGGTTTTATAATGAAACTTATTTTTAAGGGTCACATATACACAAATTGTTATAAGAAGCCAAGAGATCATTGTAAAATAATGAAAAATTTGTAAAAAAAATACAATGATTTTGTACATATTCAATGGCTCTATAGCTACTTAATTTTCCTTCTAAATTCAGAGATGAAGCACTTGTAAATTATTTCCATCCTCCATAGTTAAACAACACTACTAGATTATCTTCTCAAGTTTGTAATCAGCTAGGTACATCATATTTATTGTGTTTTCACCTTTTTATAAATTGTTTGCAATATTCTATCTTAACAATTGATAATAATAGTATATTTTGATTGTTTATTAATTCATATAAATATATCACCTATTGTCAACCCTTTATCCAAAATATGTAAATAAGAAACTATATCCACTTTTATTTATTTTAGGTTAAATTGTCAACGAGACTTAGGAGGCACATGTGGAGCACATCATATGTGTCTTGGACAATTTTTTAAATGCAATCTAAAGTTAAACTCAACTAATTGTTTATTCAACATATAATATATTCAATACCTAGACTACACCATTAACCAAAAAGGAATATATGTAGATCTCAATAAGATCAAGGTTATTTAATATTGGCCTACTCCATGTAAAATTCATAAGTTATGTATATTTCCTAGACTCAAAAATTATATGACACATTTATATTTGGTTTTTAAACTTATCCTAGTCCCTTAGCTATAAAACACACATGAAAACTAATATTGACTAGACTCATGTGTACTAATGCACTTTTGAGGATCTCAACCAATCCTCTTGTAGATTGCATACTCTTTCAATACTATAAATTGTGCACTCATTTGAGCTTCATATTGATTCATTTACATGGAAATCCAATATTATAACACTAAAAAATGCGTAGTGACATGTAGTGCTAAGGTACTCCACATATGAAAAAGAGTTTTTATGTTATTATGCAAGTAGTCAAGAAATGGTGACACTACATCTTGGGAAAGGAGACAATTATTTATTTCAATCATAAGTTTATTTAATTTATCTCAATGTAAAATCAGATAGAGAACACACAACACATGAATTGGACGATTTACCTTTATTTGTTCCATATCATGATCAAGTATAAGAAGAGAGAGGAAAGCAAGGTAGGAAATTTCCTTAATTGATTAATAGTATATGTGCTCATCAAAGTTTTCTACACGTGTGACCACAAATTTTCAAATTATGTATCTTTTGCATGACTAACAAGGACTTCGTAAAGGCCTATTTTTCTCTTTTGAAGGTGAACAAGTTTGATGTTTCTATTTGGATGACAAGATTCTACGTATTCCTGTAGATATTTTTGTACTTGATGGTGCACCTCTATAGAGGATCATTTGGGAGGCACATTATGCAAAAATACGGGAACACTTTAGAATTAAAAAGAATCTAGTTATATTGAAATCATAGTGTTTTTGGATGCATAAGTGTACAAATGTGGAGTGACACATCAAGTCCTACATTCTGAATGCATTTCTAAGCCTAAAAAGAATAATTTGAGATTTAAGATGACTTTACGAATTCCATCTAGGCCATAGGAATCCATCATCATGAATTTCATGCTTGGGAAACCTATGGCATAAAATAAACACAATAAGGTTTGTGTTTTAGTGGATAGGATCTCCAAGAATCCCATCATGATTCCCTATGAGAAGAGAATTGATGTAAAAGAAACCTCTCATATCTTCTTCATATGGTTCATTTTTGGCTCCCAATGTTCTCCCAACATTCATTGTATCTAATTGTGATCATCATTTTGTTGTTCATTTCTAGAAAATGTTACGGGAATTGATATGTACATAGTTGAATCGAGTTATGACATTTCATCATTAATTATATTGACAAACAAAGGTAGTTAACCACACGCTAGTTCATCTTATATGGATGAAAATAGTGTGAATGTTTGCACTTGGGATGTAACTTGTATTACATCCAACATGCTCACAACAACGTTATTCATAATTCTATAGGGCATAGTCCATTCTAGACATGTTTTGGATTTTACTAGTGAACTGTTAGGAATATCTTAGTTAGTGCTTCACATATATGTGTATGTAAATAATAATTACGAGAGTAATTATTATAATCTTAATTTGTGGTAGTAAATATGTGGTAAATAATAATTACATTGGTAATTATTATTTAAATAGTTAGTAAATCTTTGTTATAAGTTATGTTAAACAACTATAACAAATATGTTGTGTGAGTTTAACAACTCAGGTGTATAGGGTTTGTGAGAGATAATCGTGGAGGTGTAGTTATACCTACATCCTAAAATATAGGAATTATATTCCTATATATATGTAAATATTGCAATATGTAAAGGTATAATGATAATGCGTTTGAATTAACTTTTATTTATTATATTTTTTTGTGTTGAATCTCTGTAACTCTCCTCTCTTCTCCTGATTTGGTATCAGAGCATCCTTATCTTCTCTCTTTGATCGATTTAAGAGAGTATCCATGGGAGCAATGTTGTACTTACTCCTGAGTATGCAAAAAAACTATCTCTGATCTATGTTGATGATTTAATATAATAGTGCAGATATTAGTTTTGTTTATATGTATCTACATGAGAGTAGATATCTCCTTACCATCCGTTTCAATCTATTCTCCCGTAGTCAAGAGAAGGCTTATGTCAAGGAAAGAAAGCATTATTTTTGGGCAGTTTGGGCGTCGAACTCAATCAAGAATAGCTTTCAAATCATGTCATGAAATCAAACAAAATTACTACCATTGCAAAGATCTAGAAACAAGTTATCCAACACATTAAACAATTAACAAATTGGAGCTCTTCTCAAGTTATGAACAAATCATTGCTGGTCACTTCAACTCAAAAGGAGCCATGAGTTACTTGCCTTCCCACAACCATTTTTGATTGGCTGATTATTTTATTTTATTTTTGCAAAACTATAGTTTGAAAATTATTATTTTTCTATAGTTTTTGCTTAAATAATTGCAAATTGAGGGCAATTAATACATTTTTGGCCAAATTAATACTTTTTTTGGCATCAGTTCTTTGGATCATTAACATTTTTGGAATCTTCATTTCCTCTCGGTTCCAATGAGTGGTCACATGATAGATTTGCTCTTCATCTTGAGAAAATTTTTAATCGTTGAGTCAATTTTAATTAAATTGGGTCTTTTTACAAGAAATTGAAACCTTAATAACTTTTGCATGGTAACTCAAAATTGAGTACCGTTTTTGCAAAATTTCTTGTTTTTTCATGCTTGTCACATTGGTTCCAATTTTTTGAAAAATTTCAATTTTAGAAAATACACTCTTTTTTGCAGCCCTTTTGAGCTTTATTGAGTCATAAATGCCAAAAATAAAAAATTGTAAAGGAGGCATTATCGCTGGAATGCGACATCCAATTTATGGGGGGTGCTTCTTGAGATCCATGATCAAATCTAGTTGATCTAGTAACATGACACCGGAGGATGGAGGAAAACAGAGGTTGGAGGTCGATTGATGACCTCTCATCAATTGCCAACCACATGGATGCATCACTAGTTTGGTGATATGTGTGTTTCAGTTCACTTTAAAAAATTTAGTTGTGTGTGGTGTGCTTCAGATTGTAGTGTTCTTGATTTCTGTGTTTTCCGAATAAGTGGAAATTTCACATTGTGGGGGAACATGATCCAATGTTCCATTTCCAATTTTCAGTTTGTGTGTATGAGCAACAAAATTCAGCAGATTTTCCTATGTTATTCCCTACAATGAGATAGTGATGAGATCCGATGATACTACTGCAACATCATGATATTTTGGTTGTTATTAATCCACTGGAAAAACTATCCAGAGGTTTTTGGTTATGTCCTAAAAAATCATCCATTGTGTGGTTGTTAGCAATCCACTGGAAAAACTATCCGAGAGGTTGTTGGTACTATCTTAAAACACCATTCATTGTGTGGTTTCTAGTTAACCACTTGGAAAAGCATCCAACAAGGTTGTTGGTATTGTCCTTGAAACCATCCAGATCATGAGCAAACTACGTAGCGGCACGTTGCAGTACAAAGCAGGTTTTCCCCATGTTTGCACTAAGGGGGAATGTTAGGATTATCTTGGTTAGTGTTACACATATATGTGTATGTAAATAATAATTACGAGAGTAATTATTATCATCTTAATTTGTGGTAGTAAATATGTTAGTAAATAATAGTTATATTGGTAATTATTATTTATATAGTAAGTTAGTTAACATTTGTTATAAGTTATATTAAACAACTATAACAAATATTGTTGTGTGAGATTTAACAACTGATGTGTATAGAGTTTGGGAGAGATAATCGTGGAGGTGTAGTTATACTTACATCCTAAAATATAGGAACTATATTCCTATATATATATATATATGTAAATATTGCTATATGTAAAGGTATAATGAGAATGCATTTGAATTAACTTTTATTTATTATATTTTTTTCGTGTTGGATCTTTGCAACTCTCCTCTCTCCTCCCGGAGACAATCTATACATTTCTTACCACACACTATCCAACATTGGGTCATTTATACTAGACAAGGAAATACACAAATACAAAAGGTTTTACACCACATATAATCTATTCATGTTAGGAGTTTTGGTATATTTTCTCTCTCACAACATAATTACAAGGAGAACCATGATGCACATCACATACCTGATGCATTTTGAGTTAGCAATAACATTTGGTTGTACCTTAAAAATAAATGCTTCAAAGGTCCACATTAAACGATCAAGCCTCTATGTTATTGTCCTTACACCATTATTTACACAACTAGTGAGAACACTTTGGTTTTTCTATCTACCTTTGTACTTGTGCATACAACTAATGTTCAATGTGGAAATTCTTAAGCCTTAATTCCCTCTACCTCTTGAGACACTAGTTGAATATCATCCTTTTAATTTGGGCCTTGAACATCTACATCCTATGGATAAGGACAAAAATATCAAATTTATTGATATGCACACTTGACACATGGAACTCGCTAGTATCGGTTTAAATTCCTTATCTAAGATCCAACAAAATAAGTATCATTTATCCTCAATAAAGTTTAAATGATTTGTGTGCAACCTCATAGTTGTGCAATCCTTGACACTTATCTTATAAAACTTGGGTTTCACATCACAAATTATCACGTGGTTAAGAAAAATTTCATGCAATAGTTCACAACATTCATCTAGTTATTCATAGCTTCCCTTAAATCTCCCTCTTCTACACACCTTTTCTTACCTTCACATAATCTTAAGACTAGTTCATTGGCTTACTGATTCACAATAACCTCTTTTCCTCATCATGTGTAGCTCCTTATTCTCCTGCATCTTTCCCAGCACTTGGATTCTTTTTCTAAGTCCTGCAGAAACAAGTAACACTTTTTCTTACACAATCCATTGTATCTCACACAACCACTACGCATCCCACACAAATCTTGTAATCTTGGTCTTTCCATATGAAACATTCATGACTTTCAATATCTCGCACACACTCCTTTTTATTGCATTCACAAATTCTATAATTCCACACAAGCCTCCAAAGCACATGTAGTCCACCTCAACATTACACAATAATGCACAAGTATCTTACACATTTTTACATGTGTACCTTTCTCCCTGCATGCCACTTATCACCACAGATCTACACAAGAACGTTAAACCTTAACATTCACTCATAAACACCTTATTTTCAAGTGGCGCACTAAATGGAACATTCATTACTAAGCCATGTCAGGGTATCATCGAGACATGCCAAGTATTGAATTCCAACTAACTTTCCTAAAATAAGAAGGAACAATTTTAATCGTCTCTCCAACAACCATTGTCACTTGTAATTATCATTGTCCTTTGTATATGTATTTTAGTGTACTAAATAGTTAGATAACAATTGTATTCTTAAAAACGAGTTAGCACTCACACAAAACACATAAAATTATATTGTTTGATTTTTCTCCAACATACATCTATTATTCTTTCATCTATAGTAGCTTAGATAATAAAAAGGATGCATTCCCCTTATGACACGAGATCCGGCCTTTGATTTTGGCTTATTGTTTCTGCATCTCTCTACTCCCTATTCACCGCTAATGAATATAATTTGTATTTCCTAAAACGTCTTCTACTACATTGTGTATTTTTGGTTCATTACTTTCCAATGATCCACACACACTACTATAATCCTTATTGCTCTATCTAATGTAGGATGATGTGGAGGAGGATCCGAATAGAGTTGCAAAAGTATCACGAGAAAGATGATTAATTTACAAACAATAAAATAGTACTAATACTATTCTCATTCATTATTTTACATATTGCATACAACCATATATATAGGTTAATAGCTCCCCTATAAACTAGGAGAGATAGCTATAACAAAACTATTGTCTTTATGTTGAAACCATATGAATGGTTTCAACCACTCCTTAAAATAATACAATAAAACAAATCATATTTGTTTATGTAATCGTAAAAATGAAATCACACACTTACTACTATTACTATACTTCTAAGAATGTTGTTTTATATATGGATATTGCATAAGAAATGTATTCACTTTGGTGACTCATTTCATAGCCCATCCATTTTGTCTTGTTGAATTCTATTACTTTTTTCTTTCACGCTTGTCACTCATACACCCATTTTTGGTCAGGTCACAGGGATCCATGTTGGTTGGTTTAATCTAATCTGTCATCTTTTGTCTCTAGACATGGGCGCCTAATGCTCTAGTTCATCTTGGGTGCTTGGGTCCTCTTTATTTTTATCATATTTTTGAAATTTTAGGTCGGTATTGTCAGTTTTCCCTCTCATATCCTGATGTACTAGTTAGCATATCTCGGTCATTAGTCTCAAAATTTAGGCAAGAGATCTCTTTATAAACACAACATGCATACCATTATATGGACAGACTATTATATCAAAGGGATAACTATCTACAAATGTCAAGGGTTGCATTTGGGTACATTTTCTATATACACACTATATAGGAAGGGAAGTTCATTCTATTCCATCCAAACATTTGTATTTTATCTAGCTACCACCCGCTATCTTGGCGTTAAGGTGAGTACCTTATCCCTTCCATTTCCTCTCACAATCAAAATTAATTAGATCATTTGGCATTCATATTTCATTATTTGTTATTCATAGCGATCGATTGCTTTAGATATTAATATGTCTAGATAGATATTTGCAAGGTTTTATTAAATCATTTGGTGAACCGTAGCTTAGAAATCATTGCCCTATGATCCTAATCATTAAGCATAGCTCTCCTTCTCCTACTCATGCTATGACTTATTAGAGTATCAACCCTCGTATATGATGATGTCGCCATCGCTGAGCTATGTGCTCTTTATCAAAATCTTACTCTCTCGGATGTGTTTCAACAACATCTCTTGGCTAATGAATACAATATTCCTATGTCATTTGAACATCCATCCATTAGTATTGTTTTAGATCCGTAAAGCTTCTCTAGATGTCGTGTTATCTCTCCTAGCCACTTTGGGCCTCCTCCTCCTTCTTTTGATCCTTCTTCACCTTTGGATGAGGCTATTATTGAGTAATTTCTCAACCTTGATAGCAATAACACTCCTAAGAAATCTAATGATAACGTAATGACAAAATCATGCACTTGCTATTATAATTATACCGCAAAGTATGTTATTTATACATGGATATTGCGTGATAAAAATATTGACTAATGACCCATCCCCTAGTCTCTCTCGCCGTTATTCGACCGTCATTGTCACTTGTCTTGCATGATTGTCATTTTTACGCATAGTTCTAGTAGTCTCTCTCGGGAGTCTTAGGTGTCGTAATTTTCTTAATTTTCATCTTTAGTCTTCGACTAGGGCACCTAGGGTAGCATTGGGGCACCCATGGGTTCCATGTTCCTTAATTTTAGTTGTCATGGTCCCCATAACTATTGGATATAATTGTTTTATTTGAGGTCAAGTATTTGTAATTTTCCCATTCATTCCCTAGGTACTAGTCGGCATGTGGGGTAATTAGTGTCAAAATTTGAACAAGATATCCCTTTATAAACATAACATACTTATTATTTTATGGGCATACTATTTACCACCAAGGGATAACTATTTACTAATAGAAGGAACTAAATTTGGGCATCACTCCATCACACACACTTCATAGGAAAGGGAAGTTCATGCTATTCCATCCACCATTTGCATTCTACATCTAGATATTACCCCTATCTCTACATCATTGATGCTAGGGCACCCTAGTCAAAATTGCACAAATAAAGCACAAAAACTACATTGGGTCTGGAATGTAGTGCAACACTTAGTCGTAAATCCACCCTTGTGGCTTCTAAGGTCAGTTTGACCCCTTCATATGTATCTTTCTTTTTAGGGGTTTGATGCTTTGTATGGGGTTTTGTAGGTAAATATTTATTGCAGTGTAGAGGAATCACCTGCGAGGATATTATGACACTAAGGAGACAAATACCTATGCTATACGGATACTACCGAGCCTTCTTCGAGATCTATCTCGGGAATTTTTAGATGATTCTTTTGTTGATTACTTGTTTGGTATTAATTATCCTATATCTAATATTGCTTCTCATCATGCATCGCAAATCGACCCTCATTCAATTTTTTATTATGTTGATGATACTATTCACAACACTCTTAGTGACATTATCATTTTCGAGTATTTATCTACTCATGATGAGGTAGTTGATAGTCATGGTACTCCTTTTCATACTTTCATGTGTAAATCTGCTATTCCATCCCTACCTTATCCCGAGGTTTCATCTAGCTTAGTGCACAAATTATCTCCATATGTTAATTCTTCTTCTCTTATTATTTCTTTTCCTCTTGACATATCATCTATACATGTTAGTCCATATTCTCCTATAGAGGTCTCTCTTTTGGCCACCTCACCTACAAGGGATGTTGACGATGCTAGTCCTACCATTGCTATAGATATTCCGTCCACATAATCTACTATAGCTCCTTCAAGACCTACCACTACCGTGCCTTTAGCATTGGATTTCATGTGTCATCCCTCGACATCCCTATGATCACTCACAATGGCAAATTACAACCTCTTAATACATTATTGCCATCTTCCACTATACCATCACATGACCTCATCTTTCTCATGCATGCGTGGGTCACTTACAATCTTATGTCCAATCTCTCACTTTAGAAATTAGGGCTTATTATGCTTCTATTGACAATAACTCATTACATGGTAACCCTATTCCAAAGAAGATTCATAATTCAACTTTTCCTAAGGATTTTATCATGCCTACATTCACTTGCTTTGATGGTACTGGTGATCCTCATGCTCATCTTCTACACTACCGTATGGATATGACCTCTTATTCTAATGATAGGCTATTACAATGGCACAATCATCTTCCCTTAGGTTCCATTAGTACTTTCTATGACATGGAGGACACTTTCCTGTGTCTTTTCATCACCAATAATGGCCTTAGGGTTACTTATGATCACATACCTACCTTACATCAGGGATCATTAGAATCTATTAGGGATTATATCATTCAATTTAACACTTTTATGTATCATCTTGTCTTTCCAATCTATATACTTAGAGAAGCAATTCATATTACATGTTGTGGTTTGATGCCTCCATTCAAACAAACATTACAAGTATGACACATGTGATTCTTTTATTCTTCTATGCTACAAATTCTTAGAACTAGAGCAAGATATCCTTTTAGTGAATGTCATTCATCCTCCACATACATCGACTTCTATTATAGCACTGATTCCTCCTCCACCAAAATTGGTTGAGCATCCCACATGATCTCCACCTTTTCCTCCTAAGCAACACAAACAAAGTTAACCCACCGCACCACCGCAACATACTTATTCTTCTCTCGCCACATGCTACTTCTCCTTCTCCTACTCCACCTATGTTGTGTGAGCTATTACATTTCTCTCATAAAACTAGGCCACATGATGTGATGCATGACTTAATTGATAGGATCCTCATTTGGTTACCTTCCAATCAACATCATCCACAACACCATTTAAAATGACAACGTGATCAACCAGACTGTAACTATCATCACATCAATGACCATATGGATAATGATTGTATTTCCATTCACGACACATTACAATTACTAGAGGAAAAGGGCATCATCTCCTTTGGCTCTGGCTCATGTGAGTGGTCCATTCTCCTCTACCACATTAGCAAGTTTCTAATCCTCTTGAGTCTTCTTCTCCATCAAGAGTTCAATTTATAGGTCACTCATCGCAGTCACATGTTATTCATGTGCACTCTCCACCTCATCTACCACATCCAATGTCACATTTATTACACTCATTGCATCCACCGCTTCACCTTTGCGCACGTCACATGGGCTTCCACACCCTTTGCATACCCATTGCTGCTCCATATGAAATTTAGTTTGGCACATACTCACATGCTACTTCCATCCCACATGTTTCCACCACTTCGTGCTGCCTTGGTCTTTGATAGGTGATATTTATCACCTTACCCCTAATGTTGCACTTGTGTTCTTATGGTTCTTACATGACTGTTGAGCAATTTTCTTTAAGAACCTCTCATCATGTGCTTTGTCATTTCATTTAGAGAACTCAATCATTTCCCGATGATGCACTCTTGCTTATATGATTCATTCTTGATCACTATATATTTCTATGAGCACCGATGTTGTAATTCCACGTACCATGCAAAGACATCCTATGCTAAGGGATCACCACATACTACCTCTTTGGATCATCAAGTCTCCTCACGTGCCTCGTCCCTCTCGATTAAAGACATTGTACAAGTCATTGCTGCTATGGCCACTAGCTTGAATAAATGGGCATTCTCGCCCAAAATATCATCCATGCGCTCAAGTATACCTCCACCTAGTACATCAGTAGGCACATTTCGTGTCAATGTGTAGATGTATGTGTCTACTATTAATGAATAGTATGCATCGCCTACAAACACAAATGACACAATGTGTTAGATAACCATATACAACAATATAGGTAAAAACTAAGTACACAATGCAACTATACAAGTACTTATGCTCACCACGACCGCTACTACTACGGGGTCGAAGGCATGTGCTTCCCCCTCTCCTCCTCCTACATGTGGTAACCTTATGGGAACTACAAATAATATGAATAACAATACCCATCGATGTGCTTCCCACCTTGTGTGGTACTCCTTTGTGTAACCCGCATCATTTGAATCTACAAGATCTATCATCATGTCTGCCTCATTAGGACCTAATGGTACTAACTACTATGTTGTGGGCCCTAGGATAGATTCGGCCCTCCTAGGTGCTTTGATAGATATCAACCATATATATGGCTCTAGGGGCACATCCTGAGCCATGCCAAATTGATGTGATACTATCTCTACCTGAAAAATATCCGCCACATCTGGAAAGCATTCCTCTAGACACACAATCCTTCAAATACATTGCAACTCTATAGCATCCTTGAGCCATCCCCAAGGTCATGGTATGGCCTTCATATATCTTCCTTGGGTCCCATCATATCTATCGGTGTCCCGTAGGTATCTGTTTCCATATTCCTACCATGAACATCAACCCACTTCCTTGCATATATCTCTCGGCTTGGCCCACTCTGCTCTTGGACCTCCAATTGGCCTCAATAAGGCTATGTGCTCATATGCCCATGCATGTAATAATGTGGTGGCTCCTATCCCACCACTATGATCATCGTGTGTGAATAAGTATAAATCCCTATAAAGGTGGGCCAAAACACACTTTGTGCCTACATGTATCTAGTAATCTCCTCCTCTATCCACTGACATATGTCATGCATCTTATACAAGCTGCCTACGCCTCCTCCCTCTACAAATATACATGAAGCAATCACCACCGTTATGCACTCCCGTAGGCATTGAACTCCAAAGTGCAAAAAAACATCCAAACTAATATGGGCCTTGGAAGGTACTCGAGTCCCTATAAAATACCATCTTGTGGCTCACATATGTCACTCCATATCCTCCACTGGCATAACCCGTACTCTCTCCCTAACCACCGACAACCAAAATATGCAATGCACATCCTCGAAAGTAATAGTCATCTCCCCGTATACAACCAAAAATGTATATGTATCTGCGTAGCATCTCTTGCATAGTATAATCAACATGGGTATATTGTGGGGCACATCCCCATCTATTTTATGTGCCACAGAATGCCATGGTCCATGACATCCCAATCATCATATGATAGACCCAATCCAAGTAGCGTATTCATATGACAACCCCCCGTGGAACTCTCTCAAGTGGATATCCCTTTGCAAACTACAAAACATCAATAGGTGCACAATTAGAACACATTACATGACCAAATACACTTACTTATCACCTTCATATACACTAGAAACTTATTTTTCAACATTATACACTAAATGCACATATTCGACTAGGGTTCCCGGATGCGTAACCGGGGCACCTAGGAGTAGGACAACAATGCCTAGTTCTGGGGTGCATCTCGTCTCTAGGGTTCACAAGCACCCTCTTTGCTCTTGTCCTAGTCTCAAATGCCGAGAACATCAAAAATATAAAATTTTCAAAATTCGATACAAACTTCTACTACACCATACATTTTTGAACAAAATTGCACTTACCAACGCTGTGGTCATATGTGATGCTACAACACTCATCACCTTCTCAAAACGAATCGGTCATGCTACTATCACTTGCATCATCTTCACTTACTACATTCTCTAACTCACAATCACGTCAATAACAAATCAAGTGATTAAACACTTTTACATTTCACTACTTATTATTACTTTTTCATCACCTACCTCATTATAGGCATTATTTTGTGTTTATTATTACAAATAATACACATTACAATCGTTTTGTGATATCTTGTGCATTTTTACTCCGATTTACACCTCGTTTGTGGTGTTTTTATAACTTCACCAATCACCATACCGTACATGCTACATATATGTTATACCTCATTCTCATTTTCTATAATCCCATTAATACACATTTTTGTGTTTCCTATCGATTCTCCTTATCTCATGAATACTTTAAGCTTGGTGTTCGTTATTTTCATCACTTAACCTTTTGTTGAATGGGGACTATACCATTGGGGTCATCCTATAAATCCCCTTATATCATCATGCAATCAATCAATATTTAAAATTCACAATTTTTTCAAAATTTACTAGTTCTTTGTGTGGCTTTTCACCAACAATTCCCCCTAACGACCTAATATGGGGGAAACAAATGTATAATTTTTCTATGTGATAGTTCAACACCCTCCTAATGACCTAACCTAGGGAAAAATCATTTAAATATTTTTAATACAACCATTCACCATTTTCTATTGATTCCCCCAATGACCTAACTGGGGCAACTTGTGTAAAATATCTCTATGAGTAACTAATAAAAAAATTGATCAATCAATCAATCAATCAATTAACAAGTTCAAAATTGAGAAAAGATCATGTTTGGTAATGTCCTCTTTACCATCATCTTTTCAGAGATTGGAGTGCCCGATGGGCTAGATAAATTTGTGTGGGAATACCCAGATGAGAACCCTTCCCCTGCTTAAAGATTTGAGAATTACACTTGTGACACCATGACAACTTCCCACAAGGTGCACCTAGAAAAATGGTATAAGTGAATGTGTGACACATTCAGTGCTGAATGGAGAATACCTAAGCCATTTCCTGCTCTAGTATAGGAAGAGGCCGAATTCTCCATATACCAACACTTTTATATCTCAGTAGATTTACCTTTTTATATGACACCAAGAATCCTTGGTGTAAGTTACCTTTCTCCTTCATAGCGCAATTATTCCAAGCTGGGGTTAATCGTTTCAAAGAAGCAAAAATACTAAGGTTTGATCTCAGTGTGGTAGACCAAGATTACCGTAAGTTATATAGGAAGCTGATATACCCAAATAAGTGCACCTATGTGGAGAAATATGTCTCCCATGATGTACATATGATAAATCCAAGAAGTAACATTTCCAATTGATGGGAGGACCGCAACAAGGGTATACCTATGCATCGGCCGAAGTATGAGAAGTGCACTTATGTGGAGAATGATGTCTCTATTCTAGAGGACCCCACCATAAGAAAGAATTTCATGCCAAGGAAGAGGGAAAGGGAAGAGGCCCTTGAAAATAAGGCACTAGGCACACATAAAGTGGGCACGTAGGACCAAGCACTTATGCACGAAGGAAGAAGTCCACCGCAGAAGAAAAGAAAAGACACCCGAGGAAGAGATGCCGAAGCGAAGGAACCCCTATGAAAGAATAACTTCCGGAAAGGGAGGAACCACCCCAAAGAGAAGAGAAGGAGAAGTCTCCTATGATTGAGTCGTCGGTAAGGAAGAAGCAAAGGATAGAAAAAGAGGTACACCGAGAAGAGACAGAAAGCATGACGACTAATAAGAATGATGAGGACAATGAAGAGCATGATGAGGCCCAAGATCATCCTATGTATGATGTACATGACTCGAGATAAAGAAGGGGATGAAGAAGGAAATGTGGGTGAGGAAGGTGCGCACAACAAAGGTGGGAGTGATGAAGTGAGCATAAAACCATAAAGGACCCCGAACCCAACAAAGGAGCAAGTAGAGGATGCCACAAAGAGGGAGGTGGCCAACATAATAAAGTACTTATTAGACCAAGAGGTGGAATGCAACGCCGATGATCTACTTAAGGAGACCGAGGGAAGCAACATTTGAGCATGAGTGGGGATCCCGGTCTAGTAGTTATTGTCCCCAAAGCAGCACACATGGGAGGAAAAGGCATGGTAGCATCACGAGGTCATGCAATTACTTATATAGATGACCCATAGAAGGTGTTGCATCCACGTTTCTAGACCATGGTGCCCAAGGAATAAATTTTATGTTGGTCCTCTTTCGATGAAAAAATTTCCTATATGCACACAAGTAAAATGATATCCTGGGCATTTGAAAACCATGTTGACTAGCCCGAATTTGAAGTAAACAAGGATGCATTGATGGAAGTGCCAAATACCAAGGGGATAAACCCTATTATGGATTCCCAAAACTATCAAATGATCAGGTTTGTAACGTGCTCAACAAGGTGCCAATAGAGGTTGAGGAAAGGCTCTTTGGTAGGAACGATAGGATAAGGGCACTAGAGGAAGAAAATAAGAAGAAAAATGATGAGATTATTAAAAGTGATAAGGAGATAAAGCGGTAGGAGCTAATCACTACATAATTAAGGTGTGAGTTGAGGGATGAAAATTCCAAGGTGTGGGAATTTTACAAAAATATAGAAGGCATTGCAAATTCCATTATTCAAGCACCCGATCCGGCCCCTCCCAACCGGAAGTATGAATCAACCTTGCATTTCTTAGAGGATTTGAATCACATCCTCACCATGGAGAGGAGGCCACTCACATTGGAGTCGGCAGAAGATGAAATGGTGTGCAAAAAGAGGAGGAAAAGAAGAAGGTTGGGGAAATAGTTACTCGATACACTAAGCTCCTTGCTATTGTAAAGATCGCCACACAGATGGCCGAAATTGTATATGAAAACTACGTTGACAGGATGAAGTAGCAATCATACTAGTTACTACACATGAGGTGAATCTAAAAGAATTTTAGGAAAAGACAAAGGCAACAGGGTGGAGCGCAATAAGATCCTAGCCGAGGTTGAGAAAAATCGAAAGCAATCGAAACCTTGTGGGGTTTGATTAAGAATTGTCTTAAGGAGCTCTATCCCGTGTCACCCGTAGAATGGACACGCTAGATGATCTTAGTAATTAGCTAGAGAACATTGAGATACTGAATTCTAAGAGTGACGAACTAAGTTTTGATTAAGTAAGCACTCTAGTAGGTGACCTACTTTAGTAGGCCCAGGGTGAGGTAGATGCCTGGGAGAAGATTAAGATAACTATAAATGAGTTTATTTAATTGGTTGATGGAATGGATTTTTTTGTTGCAACGGTGTGGTAAATGATGGTGTAGATACAATAGTAGATAAAGGTGTAGGAAATTGTGTGGACAATGGAGTAGATAAAGGGATTTTTTGTTGCTGTAAGGGTGTGGACATTGGTTGAGACATGTTTTCAGAAGTTTGGTTGTGATCTTGTTGTCTTGTTTGTACCATTGTAAAAAAACACACAAAAAATTATCTTAAAAAAATGAATTAAAATGGGTTGATTACAAACAACAATCAAAAGCAAGAAAGATATATTTTTCAATTTTGTTGATTTATTTATAAGGTGAAATGTGTAAAATGGTTAACGAGAATCCTAGGAAATGGCAATCTATGGCTAGTTTGAGATATGTTTAAGGTAAGATTCCTCGATATACCTGAAGGTACGTGAGGCCCAACTCTGTACTATTGTCGATACGGGCGTGGTATTGGGGCCTACCCCTCACTTCATGGTCCCGCAACGATAAGGGTTTTGGATGCTGAGCCAATATATACTGACTGACAAAATATTATACTCATCTAGAACACGGAGTCAGCTTCCCTGTTGGGTGATGAAATCCCAATCAGCTTCACCTAGGTGGGAATTGTTTTAAATGCATTTTTTAATTACAAGTGGTTTGCTTATGTGTGGGGGAATGAAAATTGAATGCATTGAATCATCATCCTAATTAATTATATGTGAAATAAGAAGGATGAAATATTCATTTTAAAACCCAACTTGAAATGTTGTTTTCCATGAAAATAATTAAACGCAATGTAAAATTGACATAAAAAAGGAAAGTTTTAAAACTCGCAGTTGAATGCTCCTTTTTTTAATTTTTAGAAATGTTTAAAGGAAACAATCCATCAATCCAACTCATGATATTTCCAGAAACAACAACCTATAAACGAGTTAGGAAAAATAGCAAGCAAAAAGTAGAAAGCAAGAAGTAAAAGGCAAATTGTTAGGCTTTGAAAAATAACCAAGGAAATCACGGGTGATTTGCCTAATCATAGGTGATTTCACCAATCGAAGGTGATTTCGCCAATTGCAGGAGATTTTTTACACGAAGAATTAGAAAAATAAAAAAGATACCATTTTGATGAAATGAATCAAAGAAACAAGGGACAAGGATCTCACCGGGCGTGCAAGATGTTTGAAATAAAGTTTACCTCTTCAATTTAAGTTAGTAAACAAGATGATAAAACTTACCAAACCTCGAAATGGTGGGGTTTACCAAGACCCATAGATGTGTATGAATTATGTTGATTTTGTGTCATGTGTTCCAAATAGTTTAGTTGTAAATGAAATTGTAATCAAAGACACTGCACCAAATTCTTAAGTAGTAATAAAGTAACATGGCTACACTCGGAAAAGGCCAATCATTGGAAATCCAAGGGCTTCCTCAAAAGGATGTCAACCCACTATTTTATGCAATCAAGTGATACATAAATCCAATCATGATATAGGATGGATAAAATATAATGATTGTTCCAATAGTTTCAGACTTTATTACAAATTTATAGCATATCATTAAAACCTATATATATATATATATATATATATATATATATATATATATATACTATAACCTAGAAATCTAAATCAAATTCTATGTTAGAATATTCAGATGATGATGGATTCTTAAAAGTGATCTCTAGATAGTCTATCGCAAATTATTCAAGCAGGTCGAGGTCGTAATCATTTGTATACTCATCTTTAAAGAATTCGGGGATGTATTTTGGTTCCTCATTTTGTGAGTCATACTAATGATCAGATGTAGAGTTGGAATATTGATATTCAAACAAAGGTTAGTGGATTCGGTTTCATTTATTGATTCGGGTCGAGTCCCAAATTTCCAATCCATCTTCATAGAGGTATTTGAACCAAGCCAAGTTGGCTTGAATGCGTAAAAATTAAAAATATTCCTCCCAGAACTCGTATGTGGCCTCTCAAATCCTCTAAGTAGACTTGAAGATATTTTGTAGTTGGTCTAGAGGAGCTAAATGGATTGCACACAATTCTAAGTCTTGGACAATGTCATATTGTTCCCAATATAAGGGATGATGGATAATCGGAAGGGAATTAATGTTGGTTATCTCATGAGCTTAGCCACCTATATCCATCTACCAAAATCCATTCTTGTGAGAATGTTAGAGAGGAAACATAAATATATGAAATTGATAAACAATAATCGATAAAAGCTATAAAAGATAAAGTCGACGAAGAAAATGCGGTGTTTTTATTGAAACACAGGCATTTCTAGGTTAATATTAATAGTATATATAGTGTGTTTACGAAAAATTAAAAGTTTGATTTCGATTTGATATGAATTATAGAACTTTAATAAATTATGTTTCAGATGCGTGAATAGAAGATGTAAAAATAACTAACCTTGATTTGATGAAGATTGAAACTTGAAAAAACCTACAAGTGATGAAGATTTGTTGATTCCCAAGTAAAGATTTCAACATGCTTGATGATTATGTGTGTAGACGTTGGATGTTGAGCTAACCTTGATATCACACTAAAGTGGTAAGATTTGATAAAAAATCTCAATTGAAGATGCAAAAGGATGAAAGAAAAGAAACTCACAAATGTAAATAGATGGTCCGAAATGAGATCAGTAAATCAGGCTTAAATAATCATTGGCATTTTACCGAAACGTCGGCCCGATTTGGCATTTTCAACTTTATTTAGTGAATAGTTGAAACAATTGTCTATTTTAGGTTTATTTGTTCATGTGTTTGAGGCATATGATATGTTTTTTTTTTAATGTGTTGAATTATCGTAGAGGTGTCGGGTTTGTTTAGAAAATAGTTAGATTATGTTCTATTTTGGCCTAGGTTTGTTTAGGATATATTTTAGGTGGTTTAGTTAGATATATTAAACATATATCATAGAATAATCTATGATAATAATAGATTATGTTAGGAGAACGTTAAATAAATGGGTATATGAAATATTCCATGGTAAATATGTCAAGCTAAAGGGGTTTTGGAATGATTTTATATTAGAGAATATCTTTTTAAAAATGGATTTATTTAAATAAAAACCTATATGATAATATGTATATTTAAGCTAGCGGAAATGAATGTGGTAAATTATAATTTTGAACAGGACAAAAATTGAAGACGGAGGGAGTGTAGAATTTTTGTGTCTACTCCCAACTCTCTCCCATGTTAAAAATCAAAATTATGGATGGTTCTATCAAAAATCAAAATTTTCAAAAAAAAAAATTCTCCCTCGAAAGACTACATCAAAAAAATCAAATCAAATAAATAGATTGATCCCTCGAAGGACGGTTATCATGTGTATCATTATTGAAATCTATATCATATATTTATAAAGTAGACTATATCCTCAACGGATGGCTACTCTTTTGTATTATGGCATCGAATGCATTCCACATTGATCAACCTTCTATTTGATTTACATGTTGTTGGTCGTTAAAAAGGACTTCAAGGAGAACAACAGTCAGGGGACAAGAAGTCCCTCCTCTTTAGTGGGAGAGGTTCCCTTATTCAAAAGCAAAACTTATTTACATATGTACAGAGCATAGTTTTAGTATGGAACTTGGATATCATGAAAGTGTTTTGAAAAATAGATCATCAATCACAAAAGTATAGAGGAATGAAGACGTGGAAATGAGTAGAAAGGCATTCTCCAGAATTATAGATGGCAAAATAATTCCTCAAGCATGCCAGAATATAATGAATTGGAATAAGACCATTTGTACTTGAATTAATGAGATGCAATTTGAAAAGACACACAGTTCTATAAATAACATCTATAAGAATACAAAGCTTCTTGGCATAATGCTAGACAAATGATCTAACAAGATTCTACTAGATAGCTGCGAATAAAAGAATCAGATGAACAAGGAAAGAAGATCCTTTTGTATTGATTGCTTTACTATTTCTTACACTTTCAAAAATAAGCCAAGTTTCCCCATTTAAAATGGCGAAGAGAGACCATTATATAGTTTTACAAATCAGTTACCCTTGGTAACTACTTCTTTTAATTAATGTTTAGTTAAAGGGCTGCTAATCGCAAAACCCCAACTAATTACAATAAATCCGAGATGAAGAAAGAAAGAAGGGAGAAAAGTCAGGAGGAAAAGACAAGTGTTCATGACTGAGGAGGACCCACTGATTTGAGGATCCACTATCTAAACCTTTTTAACACCTCTGCTATGTCTCTACCATGTGGAACTGATGTGTTGGTAGTGGACTGAGTCAAAAATCCAAGACACTTCTCCATCTCTTTGTCGAATTCGACATGTGTATGGTAATCTTTACTTGCTTCTTCAATAAAGATGGAGAGAGCATATTTCCTTCATCTTTTCCTTGGCGATGGAATCCTCTTTGAGCAGTTATTATCTTTTGACGAAATCTCGAATTGAGCTTTAATTTTTATTGCAAGGAGAGGGGCACACCAGAGGTCTCATCATGGAGGTGGAAATGTATATCCTTGAAAGCAGATACCACCAAAGTCTTGAAGGCCTCACCCTTCTGCCAGCTATTTCTCAATTCTCCCAAAGCCTCCTCCAGCACCTTGATTTTCCACTCCACACTGTATACCCATGATTTTGATAAGTTATCTTTTGCATCATCAAAGACCTTGCTTGCCATTAAAATATTTTCATCAGCCTACCCCATAAGGTGAAGGTCTACTATACAGCTGCTCTAGAGTTTGAGCTCTTTATCTATATTTCCAATGGTGGAGGAGAGTTTCTGTTGCAGATTATTCACCTTCTCATTGAGTTTAAAGGCTTCACTAATGAAATTCAACCCTGCAACGAGCATATCATCCACCATGGCCTCCATATCCCTTCCATAGATGGAATATCTGTGTATATCTTTGATACTCTGGACTTCATCTTGGCTGAGGATCACAGGTGGTGGAAGAGTAGTCAGTGGGGTGGGGTCCAAAACTTTATCTTTGGACAGCAGTGACTTGATGAAACTTGCAAGAACCTGAGCCTGCTCTTCCATCTGCTCTATAGTTTTTTCTCTTTTCAACTCTCCCAATGACCCTGGTGATTGTTTCTTGAAGATTGTGAATCTCACCTTCAGGGGTGGACTCTCCCATGGGGATCCTTGAGAGCTCTAGATCAGACGCTTGCAAATCCTGCTCTGGCTTGTCAACCTTGGGCTTGGCTATCTCCAGGAATTGTTGTCCCTCAAAGTGTCGATACTATTCTATAGGCGGTCTTGGCATTCTTGGTAGGAGTAGGAGGGGTAGTGCTCAATAAGGCCACCACAACATCAAAATTAGGTCCCAAGATCCGAGAGGAAGACTTCCTCTTCATACTATCAACGAAAGGTTGTACCCATGTAAAGGAGGAGGAGGAATAAGAAGGCGGAGCAAGAGGACCAAGAGAAAGAGAACTCATGGAACTCAAAGTCTGCACTGTTTTTGCCTCTAGTTGAGATATGATTGGGGCACTCGGGGCTTCAGTGCGAGAGGAGTCAATGGTGCTCGAAAGCTCAGTGCTTTGAAATTCCTTCTCTTTATCCGTTGGGGCTTTTGGAGTGCTTACGAAGACCGGCACTTCACTCTCTTCACTTTCACTGAGAACAATAATGTTCTCTCGGTCCGAGAGGGCAATGCTTCGTCAGGGGATCTTCTTCAAAGGAGCTCCTTCTTGACTTCCTTGATTTTCTTTTGATATACTTGAGTGGATGAGGAAGGAGTGGAGGATGTAGGACCTTTAGTTGATGAGGCAGGAGGAGTCTGCACAGGTGCTTCGAACTGGGTGTCAATGCCTCCTTCCTTGGTGTTGAAGTATCCTTGGAGGAGGACTCACCTGAATGCCTTCTAAGCTCACGAACTCTCCTATCAAACCAGATTTTGGTTCTTACTAGGACAGGGGCTAAGATTTCAGCCAGATCATCCTTCTCCTTTTTGAACCAATCCAAATCCTCCAAGGGAGTGTGTTTGATCAAGGTGTCATATTCATATGAAAACAGTCAGAATTGTCATCCTGAAGCCCTTCAAGAACTTGGTACAAGTTAAGCTCTTGAATCTAGTTGAAGAGAAAACCTGCCATAATGTCTCCTCCTTGCCTCAAAATCATCAGCACAGTCAGCCCAATAGTCTTCTTTATGCCCTATGATGGTAATTGATTCTGAGGTTCTGTTCAATAAATTTCTTCAAGTCAAAACAAGTTCTTGGCCTGAAGAAATGGACAGTGATGGGAGCCAGGGCTCTCTCTATGTTTTGTGCATCTAGAGTCGTCTTGCAGGTGTAGTTTCCCAAGGATATAGGGAAGTGCAGACCAGTGATTTTCTTATCCCTGTAGGTCTGTGTAACTTGTCCAATTTCCTGCATATCTCTATCAAGGCCATTTTATCATTGCAGAACATAGGGAGCTTGAGAGGGGTGCTCTCATAGCCTGCTAGCCTGATATAGGAGAATTTTTTGAACTAGATGAAGTAGGCACCGTACTTCGATATTAGGCTCATGGCTTCATCAGAGAACCTCCTCGCCTGTTGCTCTCCAGAAGTCTTACAATGTACATGGTGAAAGCATCATTCACCCTCCTGAAGTTGCGATTGCTAGTGTCCAGGGTGAATTGAGGAAGTAAGCATATATAGGGTCACCTTTATGAGCATCAATGTATGTGAATCCAAACCATTGCCTTGATGCTGTTAGGGTATACATCAGATATGAAGTCATGTAAAACTTCTTGGTTTGTTGTACATTGGACAACTTCTCTGCTAGGTTCATGCTGATGATTTCTACCCAGTTGATATTTTGAGTTCCTTTGCACACCATGTTGATAAGTGGGCACATCCAGAAATGGAACTCGTTGGTAGAGGGTAAGCCCATGACCCGAGCTAATAAGATTATAAAATATGACAGCTCCTCATTGAAATCGGCATGAAACAGAGCTTTGGACAAACGGGATGCCCCCTTTTTAGGGTTTTTAAGCCAAGACTTCGCCACCCTCGCCTTGTATTTTTCACTGTCCTGGTCGAAGAGGGCTGTGCTTGGTTCTAAGAGATTACTATAGAATTGTCCATTTTAGGAATCCTTAGGGTAGTGCCAATGGCACAGCATCGAGCTTGGCAATGAGCTCCCCATGCACATTCGTTAGTTCACTTGAGTCGGGATTGAAATGAGTACCATAGGTGAGTACCGTATCTACACATTGCACTGAGATTGGGAAACCAACGGCGAATGCCAAGCCACTATCGTGAATCATTTGTGCCATAGGAGAGGGGTTCAAGTCTGTCATCCTAGTCCAGAAATCTCCAAAGTCCAGGTGATGAACTTCATTGTCCCGATATCAGGAACCGCAGACTTGAGCGGTGAAACTTTGCTCCCGACCTTGGAATTTGATCTTCATGTTGATAGTAATTCAAAAACAAAGTCACAGTCTAAATTCTTGATGAAATTACAGGGGGAATGGGTACGTGCATAGAAATTTTGATTGTGAGGGTATGAGCAATTGATAACAAGAAAGCAGTGTGCAAAAATGCATAGGGGAAGCTTATTAAATAGCCATTTAGGAGAGAGAAAGATAATAAATGTGCATTAAATACACATCTACCAACTTGAAAAGCAAGATATTTGGAAAGAGCGGGAAAAATTAGCTCGGATGGCCTTTGGTTCATTTGGGACACGAGGGACGTGAAAGAGTGACTCGGCCGATGTGGGCGACGGAGGAAAAGAATGCACAAATGTTTTCGAGACATGAGGGATGAAAGTACACAAAGTGCGCGATGCGGTTGACATGGGTGAAAGGTGAACGTTGAGCCTGAGCGAACTTTTGTTATTTGGAACAAAAAGTTTCGACGGGCCTACGAGAAAACAAATTTTCAGGTAAAGCGGCCGATTGGCGAACAAGGATCCTGAATGAACCTGGGAAATCTGGGACAAAACTATCTGACAGACCCACAAATCACACAAAATGACCCAAAAACGTAGATTTTTTCAAATTTTTGACTTTTCCCTTTACCAGAACAACAGAAAAGGCGTTTAACTCAAAAATTTCAATTTTGAACTTCTCAAAAGAGGGGAAATTTTGAGAGGACAACAACTGGCTCCTTCTGGGGATGACTTGGCTAAAGTCCAAAAGAATGAGACAAGGCAAGAATTCAGAAAATCTAGGGAAGCCGACCAAGTACCTTATCCATTAGGCCACAGAGTCAAAAGCAAACCAATACAGAAGATAACACGCCAAATGAACAACACACCAAAACAAGGAAAAGGAAGGGGAAACACACACACACACACACTATAGAATATACAGAGGACTTCCTAATCACCTACGACTTAAACAATTTTAGGTACTGCCCACTATAAGGAAGTGGGAGAGAAGAACCATCCATATAATCAAGGTAAAAAGGATTCTCACCAGAAAGTGCACGATCTTGAAAGGTCCAAGCCAAAGAGAATCAAACTTGCCATGGTTGCCACGAGGTTCATGCCTCTTATCCGATAGTAGAACAATGTCCCCAACTTTGAAATACTTGGACCTGTCATCACCAATCCGGCACTATAAAAATTCTTCACCGGGAACTCCTCGTGTTATGATTATTTACTAATGCACTATGATAATTCTTCACCGGGAACCTTTAGTTTGGTGGATGCAATCGGAAACAAAACAACAACATAACACAAGAATACCATCGACTATGATAAGACGGAATGATGAAAAATCTGAAATATCAAAGTAAATTATAATATTAACATGAAATTGTTACAATCTCACCCATGAGGTACTTCAAGTGTTATTGACTTCACTTTCCTTTCACAAGACTATGGGAGAAACTTTACAATTACACCTCTTAATGGCTTCTTCAACACACCTTTAATCGATGGCTTCCTTCGCACACTTCCTACAATATTTCTCACTACTTCCTTCTATGCTAAATGAATGGGGTGGCCTCTCTATTTATAGAACTTAGGCTTATCCATCTTATCTCTAAGATAGGATAAGAAATCCACTCTGACGAATCATATTCCATACCTTAACTCTTATCCTTTACATGTAAGCTTATCTTTTAAGATAAGATAAACCTTATCATTTTACATGGGTTCCACATTTTTAGACTTTTTACAAATAAAATACACAAAATATTTATGACCTCACTCCTTGTCCTTATTACCAATATAATATTTCTAATTCCTAATCATGTAGACCCTACTTCTCTAATTACCCAAACTTTGACATTTTAACATTACCGGACCACTTACGACAAATATTTACTTTTTACAACATTCCTATTGTACTTTGACTATTACCGTACTCCACATTATTGGCGGCACCGTACTGACGGCGCCGTTATCTTCTATTAGACGCTACTACTAATTATACTTAACAACATCCTATTCCTAATACATACATTAATGAAATAGAAATTATGGAGGAAAATTTTAGTGTCGACATCTTCCCCCTTCCTAGCTTCTACTCCATCCTCGGAGTAGACTATTCTAGTGCTTGGAAAATCTTCAACTTGTCGTGGTTGACCCATTTCGTAATGGGAGTGCCATCCAATTCCTCCAGTCGGTACGTACCATTTTCATGCACAGCTGCTATTTTGTAGGGCCCCATCCATTTTGGAAGAAATTTTCTCTGTCTTCTTTTTTGTATATGGAATCATATACTAGAACCAAGTCATTCACATGAAATGGAGACCAATGGATCTTTTGATCAAAGTATTCCTTCTGCTTCATTTTCTTCTTATAGCTTGTATCCTTAGCTATTTCCCTCATTTCCTCTAACAAATGAAGATGTACCAACCTTTCTTTTACTGAATCACTTTCATCCATTCTTTCATTTTTCATTACTCTCATAGTGGGAATATCAAACTCAATAGGAAGAACTGGAATCAATGCCATAAGCCAACTGAAATGGGGAGTATCATGTTGCTGACTTTGATGTTGCCCTATATGCCCACAATGCTGCATGAATCCTTTTATCCCACTTATGTACCTGCAAGGCTGCATCTTTTGCTAGAATTTGACACAACACAAAATTTGTTCGTTCCACCTGTCCATTTGTGCTTGGCTTGTATGTTGTTGCCTTCCTGTGCTTAATAGAAAATTTATTGACTAGGGCTTCTACTACCTCATTAATGAAGTGGCTTCCTTGATCTATTACAATTTCTAATGGACAACCAAATCTGGTGACAATGCGTTCATATATGAACCTTGCCACCTCATCCATGGAAGTTGTTTTCAATGGCCTAGCTTCAACCCACTTGGTTAAATAATCTGTGGCAACTATAATATACTTATTTTGGCGTGAGGTAGTTAGAAGTGGACCTACAATGTCTATTCCCCACTTTTCAAAGGGACCAAGTGGAAGAATAGGGCATAATGGAGCTGATGAAGTCTTACGGTTACCATGTGTTTAACAAATATCACATGCCTTACAATAATTATAACAATCTTTAAAAAGAGTAGGACGATAACCGCATCCAAGATCCTTCTTCTTTGTAAGTTGTCCAGAGAAGTGCCCTCCACATGTACCATTGTGGAATTCTTCTATCAGATTCCTTCCCTTGATCACGTCCAACCGCCCTCTTGTCTTGTCCATTAGGTCCTCTTTGAAATAATACTCCATGCGAGAATAGAATATGGATGACTGGCTTGAGTAATCTTTCTCTTAGTCTTTGCATTGGCACCATCAGAAACTTGAATTCATTCGAGATAATTCCAAATATCTATGTATTCACTAGGGATTGTGTCAAGGATAACAATGCCGCATCGGGAAATCATCATCATCACAAGATAATCCTAAACCATCATAGGCTCAAGAGAGTGCATCCGCATTGACATGCTTCTTTCCTGGCCTATCTATAATATCAAATTCAAATTCTTGTAGCAAAATTATCCATCTTGCTATCCTCCCTGATGGGTTAGGCTTATTTACAATATATTTTAGAGCCCATGATGATCTATCACAACTAGAAATTTCTGCCCTAGCAAGTAATTTCTAAACTTCTTTACAACAAAAATGATAGCTAGAGCCTCTTTTTTCGAGCATAAGATAATTTACCTCAGATCAAGACTTGCTCATTTGTCTGCTCCCAAAGTAAATTGGATGTTCATTTCCATTTTCATCCTTTTGGCTCAAATTACTTCCTAGTGCTGCATCTGAGGCATCAGTGTACACAATGAATGGCTTGCTCCAATCTGGATTCTTTAAAATAGGTGAAGACACCAGGGCTTCCTTCAGTTGTCCAAAAGCTTCATGCGCCTTATTTCCTGGTTCATAAGTAACATCCTTCTTCAAGAATCGGGTTAGTGGTACATGCAATCTTGAGAAATTCTTGATGAACCTTCTATAGTAACCCACATGGCCTAAAAATGATCTCAACTTACTTCTATTCATAGGAAATGGTAAATCTTTGACTTTTGAAACTTTATCGGATCGTACCAATACCATCTCTCTGGATACAACATGCCATATCAAAACACCTTTAGAACATCCAAAGAAACACTTTGTAGGGTTTAGTGAGGCTTGTGCTTCATCTAACCTTTGAAATGCTGTCTCCATTTAGTGCAGGTGGTCCAACTTGCTCCCATAGATGCAAAAATCATCCAGAAATACTCTGATGAAGGTCCCAATGTAGGGTTCGAACACCCTATTCATCAAACGCTGGAATGTTGCTGGAGCATTACACAACCCAAAAGGCATAACTCTATAAGCAAACGTTCCCCAAGGAGTGGTGAACGTGGTCTTGATTGATCTTTCTGCTATACGAAGCTTGGTTGTAGCCGCTATATCCATCAAAGCAAAACTATAGCACTCTGGCCGCCTACTTGGCCCAAGATCGATCGAAAATGGAAGAGGGTAATGATCCTTCTTTGTTGCCTTATTGAGCTTCCTGTAATCAACACAAATGCGTAGCTTCCCATTCTTTTTTATTGAGATCACAATGGGAGAAACCCATTCTAAATTCTCCACAACAAATATGAATCCTGCATTAAGCAACTTATCTATTTCTTCTTTTACAGTCTTGGAAAAATTAGGATTCATTCTATATGGCATTTGCTTTATGGGCTTAGCACCATCTACCAACTCAATAGAATGTTCTACCCAACTTACTTGACGGAGTTCCTTGTAATCAAAAGTGAATAGGTGTATGTACCTTCGAAAAGAGTGGAGGTAGGATTCCTTCTCACTCTCCATCACAACATCACCAATCTTTATTTGTTGGAGACGATCATCAACTTCTTCTTTGAGATAATTTTATGGGGTCATGAGTTGGTGTGATGGAAGGATATCCATGATTGAAACATCAACCTCACTTTCTTCATCTCAAGTGTCCACTTCTTTGGTACTAGAGTAATCGAGAGGATGTCCAATCATTAGTTTCATCACTTGAATCGACAAGTTTACGCCTTATGATGTCGAGGATCACATTTATCTTCACCCTCTCTCTACCACGTTCAAGTGTCATGAAACCTTCATTCCGGTAGTTTCTTGCATGAACTCTCCTTAGCCATGGTCTTCCCAACAACATTGGATACGCAAACAGCATACCATTTTTATCACCCGAAAGTCTACCACACATACAACACCCATAACGAGATATGCCACATTTGAAACTACACCTCTCGGTTTATTTTTTCTCTTATTTAATGACCTTAACATAAGTGTTGAAGGGCGATCAATTTTTAAACCCAACATATTCATTATAGACTCGGTCATTACATTAACTGCAGCACCTCCATCAACTAAGAAATCATGAATTGAAATACCATTACATAATACCTTAGCTTGTGGAGCATAGGGATCCGCCTCTGCCTCCAAAACAGGGACCTCAACCTCCTTTCTTTGTCGAGCATTGAGTCCACTTCGCAGCTCCCGCCTCTTCTCAGAAGACATAGCCAAGAGTTGACCATATGTAATATTTGCAGGCCTTTTGGACAGATCTTCCAAGATGGAGTATGGTCCTTGTCCCTGTGAAATCAGAAAATCCTGCACACCCAACTTTCTTCTCCTATGTTTCTTACTAGTTTCTCCTTTCATCTTCTTAGGATCATTTCCATCTTGATTATCTTTTTCTTTCTTTCTTTTTGTTACAAACACATCTACTTCATTATTTCTACTCTTATCTACTACATCAAAAGAATTCACAAGTGCTTTTCCTTTATCATTATCTTGTACCAGATGTAGAAGCTCTATCTAGACAATTATACTTATAATGACCCTTTTTATAACAACCATAACAAACAACTTCAGAAATATTTCTTTTTGGACCTCTATCTCCTCCCTGAGAACTAAATTCTTTTCCTTGAAGAAGATTAATAGTTAAGCGGCCCATCTTTTTGAGAAAATCTTCATACTCAGTAAATGTACTAGGAGAAATATTTGTGCTCACCGAAAGTGGTTGTGGATTCTCACCAAAGGTCTTTGGTGTAGGCTCTACTTTAGCAACAATTTCTTTGGGCTCCTCTTCCATGCTTTCTTCTTGCCTTCTTGCAATCTCCTTTTGCTTGTTCAATGGTAGTTGAGTGGTCATACTTCACTCGTTTGTCGATCTCGGCTTCATCCCAAGAATGAAGTGCTTACATAGGAGATTATCCATGCCATTCATCAACCCATCCGCTAATCCTTCCTTCCGGATCTCGGGCATCGAGCTTCCTCCTTAGATCTAGAACACGAGCATGATTATCCCTTATCTTCTCCTTCTCTCCTTGGGTTAGCTTTGTGATATCGATCATGAGATCTCGCATATTTCGTTGTTCACCAAATTCTTCAAGAAAACTTTCAGTTAATAAATCCCATGAATTTTTCACATTTTCACCTAGTGTTTCAAACCACCTAAGTGCTGAACCATCCAAAAAGGTAGGAAAAAATTCAGTCCATTGTTCCCTTCTTATAAGGCCATTACAAATACAAGATCATTTAAACTCTTGAATGAAAGAAGAAGCATCTTCATTAGATTGAGCTGAAAAAACAGGAATCTTTCCCATTTTCAAAAGTAACCACCGTGAAATACCAACCCACAAGTACAATCAACAAGACTTATGTGCACAAATAATTGGAATCACTGTAATAGAAAGTGACTTTACACCTTTCTACAGTAAAATAGAAATGACCACGGTAAACTATGGTAAAACTTGACTTACTGTGGTAAAAACTGACTTTACTGTGGTAAACACTATTCATGGTAAAAAGTGAAGTTACTGCGGTAAATACTATTCACGGTAAAAAGTGACTTTACTGCGGTAAATACTATTCCCAGCAAAAATGACTTTACCATGGTAACTACTATTCACGGTAAAAATGACTTTACCATGGTACTACTACTATGCAGCGGTAAAAACAAGGTTACCCTCCATTGATTTTTGACTAAGTGGGAATATCTCTCCGTAAAATCCACCAACGAGGAATGGTCCCGGTGACGGAACCAAAATGTCATCACCAATCCGGCACTATAAAATTCTTCACGGGAACTCCTCGTGTTATGATTATTTACTAATGCACACCTTTAGTTTGGTGGATGGAATCTGGAAACAAAACAACAACATAACACAAGAATACCATCGACTATAATAAGAAGGAATGATGACAAATCTGAAATATCAAAGTAAATTATAATATTAACATGAAATTGTTACAATCTCACCCATGAGGTACTTCAAGTGTTATTGACTTCACTTTCCTTTCACAAGACTATGGGAGAAACTTACAATTACACCTCTTAATGGCTTCTTCAACACACCTTTAAAATGATGGCTTCCTTCGCACACTTCCTACAATATTTCTCACTACTTCCTTCTATGCTAAATGAGGGGGTGGCCTCTCTATTTATAGAACTTAGGCTTATCCATCTTATCTCTAAGATAGGATAAGAAATCCATCTCTGACGAATCATATTCATACCTCAACTCTTGCTCGTACATGTAAGCTTATCTTTTAAGATAAGATAAACCTTATCATTTTACATGGGTTCCACATTTTTAGACTTTTTACAAATAAAATACACAAAATATTTATGACCTCACTCCTTGTCCTTATTACCAATATAATATTTCTAATTCCTAATCATGTAGACCCTACTTCTCTAATTACCCAAACTTTGACATTTTAACATTACCTGGGACCACTTACGACAAATATTTACTTTTTACAACATTCCTATTGTACTTTGACTGTTACCGTACTCCACATTATTGGCGGCACCATACTGATGGCACCGTTATCTTCTATTGGACGCTACTACTAATTATACTTAACAACATCCTATTCCTAATACATACATTAATGAAATAGAAATTACGGAGGAAAATTTTAGTGTCGATGACACTGGCCTTTTTATCAAACAAAGCCTTTACTTTCTATTGGTGAGCGAGATATTCTAATGAGAACCTTCAACTTGTCCTCATTCAATTTGTAATACATGATCCTTTTATCCAAAGAATCATTGAAGCTGGTGTCTTCGATGGCCTTCATTAAATGCAAGGCTGGTAGTTCCACTTTATTCTTGGTAATTGAGATTCCACTCCATATACTACCTAAAAGGGGACATCCCGATGGCTCTTTTAGGTGTGATCCTATCTGCCCAAAGAGCGTCATAGAGTTTCTTGTGCCAGTTCCTCTGAGATTCATTAACTAATTTCCTTATTATAGCCACTAGATTTTTGTTTGTTGATTCTACTTGTCCATTCCCTTGAGGATAATAATCCGAGGAGTGAGCCAGGGAGATACCATATCCATAACAAAAATCCATCATTTCAGTTGAAGAAAAATTTGAAGCATTATCCGTTACGATCTTGTTTGGCACACCAAACCTCACCAAGATGTTTTCTTTGATAAAACTACATACTACTTCTGAAGTGGTACTCTTCACTGGAATGACTTCTACCCACTTAGTAAAATAATCTACAATAGTTAATATGTGGGTGTGACCAGCATTAGAAGAGGGTTTAAGTGTTCCAATGAAATCTAACCCCCATTGTTGAAAAGGCTCTTCGATCACAACTGGTTTAAGGGGAAAAGAAGCCAACTTGGGTCTACCCATGAATGTTTGACAAGCTTCGCATTTATCAATCCACTTTGATGCGTCTTTGAACAAGGTAGGCCAGTAATATCCTGCATGAAGAATCTTATGAGCAGTGATAGTTGATGAGTAGTTCCCTCCACATGCTTGATTATGAAAAGCTGAAAGTAGCTTCCTCTGTTGTTCCTTGTCCACACATTTTAGAAATCTTCCATCCAACCCACGCTTAAACAAGGCATTTTCCCACAACACATATTGGGCTGATCTTAGCTTAACAACTCTCCTCTCTTTGGTAGTCAAATGAGAGGGACATTCTCCATATGTGAGAAAGTGTGTGATATCAACATACCATTCATCAATTGAGCCAAGAAACAGAACGGTAGGAAGATCAACTTTATCCTCTAGTAACTCATGTCTAGCTCCCTCGGCGATGAGTTCACACAGGGCCTTTTCCACGGACGAGCTTGGTTGGTTTGATGTCAATGTCATATTCTTGAACCTTGGCCACCTAGTTCCCTCTCTTGGATCCAAACTCCTGTTGTGTGAGAATGGACTTGATGGTTGTATCTAGTACAAAAACTGTGGAGTGAGAGTTAAGAATGTAAAAACGAAACTGCTTGACAGCTTTAACCACTGCGAAAGCATGTTTCTCCATTATGGTGTATTTTAACTCATGATTTTTTAGAATGTAGCTCATAAATGAAATTGGGATTTTATGATCATTAGAATCTTCTTGAGTCAAAACAACAGCCAGGGTGTTATCTGTGGCATAGCAATAGATAATAAAGTCTTTGCTGAAATATGGACATGCTAAAATAGGAGTTTTAGCAATAGCCTTTTTAATACCTTCAAAGGCTTCTTTACCTTCAAGAGACCAGCCAAATGTCTATTTTCCCTTCATCATTTGGGAGATATTCAAGGTTAGCTCTGTGAAATCAGGGATGAATCTTCTCAGAAAGTTAATCTTACCAAAGAAAGAATGCACTCCCTTCTTGCTGGTTGGAAGGGGAATCTGCTGAATAGCTTGAACTCGCTCAGGATCAATTTTTATACCATCTTTAGAGACAACATGCCCTAACAATTTTCCCTCTATGACACAAAAGACATATTTCTTAGGATTTAAAGAGATCCCATGTTCTCTACATTTCAAAAGAACTGTTTCTAGATGTTGAAAATGATCTGCCCTTGTTTTGGAAAATACGGTCAAGTCATCAAGGTATACAACAATACACTTCCCTTTTAAAATTCCAAAGGCCAAGTCCATAGCTCTCTGGAAAGTGGCACCAGCATTAATGAGCCCAAAAGGCATCCTTTTGTAGGAAAAGGTACCCCAAGGGGTAGTGAAGGTTGTCTTGTGTTGATCTGCGGTACTAACTTCTACTTGATTATATCCTGAGAAGCCATCAAGCATAGACAACATTTCAGATCCTGTCACAACTTGTAAGACTTGATCCATCATGGGAAAAGGATAATTGTCATTTAAAGAAGCTCGATTTAGATTTTTGAAGTCAACACAGATATGAATCTCACCATTTTTCTTTCTAACAGGCACAATTTTGGTAATCCATGTTGAATGGTGGATAGGAAAAATGATCTTAGCTTTTAATAACTTCTATATTTCCTGAAAGATGGTGTCACTATCTTAGGATTGTATTGCCTCTTTTGCCATCCAAAGGCTTAATCCCGAGGTTTGAGAGGGTGAAATGTTGCATCTCCTTTGGTTGAAAAGCTTTTAAATCCTCATAGGAATAAGCAAGAACATATTTATACTTCTTTAAAAGATTAATTACTTTCTTCTTTTCTTCTGGTGTGCAACATTTTTGAAAGTTCATGAGTTTAGGGTCAGTAGAACTCCCAATATTAGTTTTATCATATTCAGCTAATTGTTGTGATCCAGTAGAATTTTAAACTTCACATACCTGTCATGTTTGTCAAACAACTCCTCTAAACTCACCAGTCCCTTTGGAATCTTATTCCCCCTGAGTTTGATACATCCATCTTGACCTGTCTCTTCTTCTTTGACATCTTCTTTGTTGGAGGGCACACTTTCATGAGGCAAATTATTACTTCCTTCAAAGTAAAACTGTTCAAAGTTATCCCCAAGTTCTAAGAAAGAAAGAAAATGTTGATCATCATTGAAAACTTGCCAGTTACTTGCATTATCAGGTACACTGGGCCTATGGATCATCTCGATGGTAAACCTATCTTGAGAAAAGTCAGGATGAGGTATCAGTAATGATCCCGAGACTGCTAGTGAATCAGCCCTAGTATTCTCCTCCCTAGGCACTGCTTCGATAGAGAAGGCATCAAGAAATTCGATAGAGTCCCAAACCTGATTCCTATAATGTTTCAACCTTCTATTCTTTACCTGGAAAAGGTTTCTAACTTGCTTGACAATCAGCTCCGCATCTCCACGAGCTAGAAGATTCTTCACACCCTTTTCTTTTGCCACATGAAGCCCAAGAATGAGAGCTTCATACTCTGCTATATTATTAGTATTTTCAAATTGTAACTTGAATGAGAAAGGACATAGACCTTTCCCTTGGGAGACACCAATACTATGCCAGCTCCAGAACCGGCTAAGGAACAACTTCCATCAAAATCTAATATCCAAACACCATTAGGATCCTCAAGTGATCTTTTGGGAGTTGGATTTCCTCTAGAGACATAATCATATAGTTTCCATGCCCCATATCTTCATAAAGTATTTGTGCTTTGGGATCATCTGTTTTTTGTACAATATACTCAGATTGCTTCTCAGGCAACAACTTCTTCATTTGCCCATTAACAGGTATGAGGGCATGTGACCAATCCATTTGAATTTCTCCACCCACATCCTTACAGAAGTTCCTACTTAGCAACATCCCATATGAAGGAGGAATGTCTGCTACTAGGATAGTAGCCAAAACTTTCTTCTCAGGCAAAGTAGCAAAAGCTACTTGTGCATCTTTAATTCTTCCGATTAGGGGCACTTCCTTACTCTCCATAGAATAGCAAGACCCATAAGTGCATGTGAGAGTTAAGCCTAAGGCATGGGCTACTTTAGTAGGCATTACATTGTCTGATGCCCCTAAGTCTATGACGCAATTGCTGAGTCTATGGCCGGCTATAAGGAGGGTCACATAGAATGGTTTGATCTTGTCATTGGGTGAGGTGGCTACCAGATTGGGTTGTGGTGCAGAAGATGGAGTGGGTAAAAGACCTTTAGAGGTAGTTTTGGAATGAGAATTGACAAAGTGAACCATTTTAGCAAAATCCTTGGGATGGGTTTGATAATACTCAGCCTCTGAGATTTGAACCTTGGTCTTTTTCAGGTGATCAATGATATCGAAAGACCCAGAAGTGGACGGGCTATCATCGCTCGAAACCTTAGGTTTATCAGTTTTAGGAGTTGAAGAAGAAGTAACTTTAGTAGCAGAATTGACAGGACTCACCTTTGGTGTGGACGTAATGGGGATAGGAGATCCTCTTTTTGCAATTACAGGGATAGTCGATTCTCCTTGGATCTTTTGGTAGGATGCATCACTTTCTCCTTTTTGTTTGTCTATTCTCGAGTCATGACAGCGTATGATTTGCTATTCATGTCTGCTACTACTTCATCATAATTATCTCCTTCATCAATGCCTTCAGTAGTGAAGAAATTAACTCGAGATCCCTCAAGTTCTTCTGCTTCTTCATTGACCTCTTCAACAAATTCTTCACAATCTTCACTAACCTCTTCATCCTCCGGCTCTTCAACTTCACAGGTTGCGTTAACAGGGACTTTAATAGGAGGTCCTTCAAGTGCTAGCCTTGTTTGAGAAGTAGGCAAATGATTTCTGGGCTGAAAATTCCTCCTTGGAACATCTGCATAGGGGGTGTGTTGGGCCAATTGTTTCTTAATGGCGATGAGATCATTTGTAAGTTTTTGTACTAATGGATCAGTATTAGGCCCAGGAGTGGAAGAGGAGGAAGAAGAAGACCTAGATTTAGAAGGATCTCTTCTCAACTTCCCTGACATGATTAAATCATCTTTGACACTAACAACAAGAGTTTGATCCTCACCAATGTTGCAAGATTAGCTCTTCTCAATGCATAACTAACTTCAGGCAATTGGGCATTCAGGAAGAAGCATTTTTGGATTTGGTCTAGGTTGAGTGTCTGGTGGGATTTTGTTAATCAACTTGTTGAATCAGGCTACAAATTCTCTCATGGGCTCTTGTGATTCCTTCTTTATTTGAGAAATTTGGGCCAGCAAAGCATGCACGTCTTCCACCGGTTTGAAATGATTCTCAAACCTTGTTCTCATTGTGTTCCAGCTAGTGATAGCTCCGGCCGGAAGGTGATAGAACCAATCAACTGCATTATCTTGTAAAGTCTCAACAAAAATCCTCACTGAGACATCTTCATGTTCAACTCCCAGAACTCCACATGCAACTATGAAGGCCGCGATATGCTCATCAGGATGTACCTTACCATCACCTCTAAATTTGGGAAAGTTCTTCCGGTTACCTCTGGGTAACTCATGCAAAGGCTGAGGAAGGGCGAGAGGCCCAACACGATGGCCCCAAGGCAATGGTACCACCATTCTTGGAAAAATGGCTTGAAGGGGAACTGAAACACCAGTAAGAATCAGAGCTCGGAGATTAGGACTGAGTTGCTCTGAAGGAATACCACCCGTAGGGGTTCTATTTTTGACAAGAGGAGTGCTTGTTGAAGCGAGATTTTCTATTTCTACTGCTTTGAAGGAAAGGAAAACCATGTTGTTCCAAAATCTGGCGAGAATCTTCAATACCACGGGCCCTTCTCCCGCAAGTAAAACGTGGAGTCACCAGATCAAGAATGATCGATAAATGGTTATGAAATTGGAAAACGATTTCCCAAGAGTTGCAATAACTATTGGTCGTCAAAAAGGACTTCAAGGAGAACAACAGTCAGGGGACAAGAAGTCCCTCCTCTTTAGTGGGAGAGGTTCCCTTATTCAAAAGCAAAACTTATTTACATATGTACAAAGCATAGTTTTAGTATGGAACTTGGATATCATGAAAGTGTTTTGAAAAATAGATCATCAATCACAAAACTACAAAGGAATGAAGATGTGAAAATGAACAAATAGGCATTCTCCAGAATTATAGATGACAAAATAATTCCTCAGGCATGCTAGAAGATAATGAATTAGATTAAGACCATTTGTACTTGAATTAATGAGATGCAATTTGAAAAGACACACAGTTCTATAAATAACATCTATAAGAATACAAAGCTTCTTGGCATAATGCTAGAAAAATGATCTAACAAGATTCTACAGATAGCTGCGAATAAAAGAATTAGATGAACAAGGAAAGAAGATCCTTTTGTATTGATTGCTTTACTATTTCTTACACTTTCAAAAATAAGCCAAGTTCCCCCTTTAAAATGGTGAAGAGAGACCATTATATAGTTTTACAAATCAGTTACCCTTGGTAACTACTTCTTTTAATTAATGTTTAGTTAAAAGGCTGCTAATCGCAAAACCCCAACTAATTACAATAAATCCGAGATGAAGAAAGAAAGAAAGGAGAAAATTCAGGAGGAAAAGACAAGTGTTCATGATTGAGGAGGACCCACTGATTTGAGGATCCGCTGTCTAAACCTTTTCAATGCCTCTGCTATGTCTCTGCCACGTGGAACTGATGTGTTGGCAATGAAGTGGTCGAGTCAAAATCCGAGACACTTCTCCATCTCTTTGTCAAATTTGACATGTGTATGGTAATCTTTACTTGCTTCTTCAATAGCAGACTGGAGAGAGTGATTTCCTTCATCTTTTCCTTGGTGATGGAATCCTCTTTGAACATATTATCTTTGACAAAAACTCTAAATTGAGCTGAGGGGCACACCAGAGGTCACATCATGGAGGTGGCAATGTATATCCTTGAAAGTAGATACACCAAAGTCTTAAAGGCCTCACCCTTCTGCCGGTTATTTCTCAATTCTCCCAAAGCCTCCTCTAGCACCTTGATTTTCCATTCCACACTGTATACCCATGATTTTGACAAGTTATCTTTTGCATCATCAAAGACTTTGCTTGCCATTAAAATATTTTCATCAGCCTGCCCCATAAGGTGAAGGTCTACTATACAACTGCTCCAGAGTTTGAGCTCTTTATCTATATTTCCAATGGTGGAGGAGAGTTTCTGTTGTAGATTATTCACCTTCTCATTGAGTTTGAAGGCTTCACTAATGAAATTCAACCCTGCAACGAGCATATCATCCACCATGGCCTCCATAGCCCTTCCATAGATGGAATATCTGTGTATATCTTTGATACTCTGGACTTCATCTTGGCTGAGGATCACAGGTGGTGGAAGAGTAGTCAGTGGGGTGGGGTCCAAAACTTTATCTTTGGACAGCAGTGACTTGATAAAACTGCGCAAGAACACGAGCTCGGCTCTTGCAGCTGCTCTATAGTTTTTTTCTCTTTTCAACTCTCCCAATGACCCTAGTGACTATTTCTTGAAGATTTTGAATCTCACCTTTAGGGGTGGACTCTCCCATGGGGATCCTTGAGAGCTCTAGATCAGACGCTTGCAAATCTTGCTCTGGCTTGTCAACCTTGGGCTTGGCTATCTCCAAGAATTGCTAGCCCTGAGCATCAGATACTATTCTAGAGGTGGTCTTGGCCTTCTTGGTAGGAGTAGGAGGGGTAGTGCCCAATAAGGCTACCACAACATCAAAATTGGGTCCCGAGATCCGAGAGGAAGACTTTCTCTTCCTACTATCAATGAAAGGTTGTACCCATGCAAAAGAGGAGGAGGAAGAAGAAGGCGGGGCAAGAGGACCAAGAGAAAGAGAACTCATGGCACTCAAAGTGTGCACTGCTGTTGCCTCTAGTTGAGATATGAGTGGGGCACTCAAGGCTTCTGGTACAGAGGATTCAATGGTGCTCGGGAGCTCAGTGCTTTGAACTTCCTTCTCTTTATTGGGCTTCTAGAGCGCTTACGGAGACTGGCACTTCACTCTCTTCACTTTCACTGAGAACAATAATGTTCTCTGGTCCTGAGGGAAATTCTAAATGCTTCATCAGGGGATCTTCTTCAATAGGCTCCTTCTTGACTTCCTTGATTTTCTTCTGATATACTTGGGTGGATGAGGAAGGAGTGGAGGATGTAGGACCTTTAGTTGATGAGGTAGGAGGGGTCTATACAGGTGCTTCCGAACTGGGTGTCAATGCCTCCTTCCTTGGTGTTGAAGTATCCTTGGAGGAGGACTCACCTGAATGCCTTCTAAGCTCACGAACTCTCCTGTCAAACTAGATTTTGGTTCTTACTAGGACATGGGCTAAGATTTCAGCCAGATCATCCTTCTCCTTTTTGAACCAATCCAAATCCTCCAAGGGAGTGTGTTTGATCAAGGTGTCATATTCATATGAAAACAGGTCGGAATTGTCATCCTGAAGCCCTTCAGAACTTGGTACAAGTTAAGCTCTTGAATCAGTTGGAGAGAAAACCTACCATAATGTCTCCTCCTTGCCTCAAAATCATCAACACAGTCAACCCAATAGTCTTCTGTGTCTGACCTATGATGGTAATTGATTCTGAGGTTCTGTTCAATAAATTTCTTCAAGTCAAAACAAGTTCTTGGCCTAAAGAAATGGACAGTGATGGGAGCCAGGGCTCTCTCTATGTTTTGTGCATCTAGAGCCGTCTTACAGGTGTAGTTTCCCAAAGATATAGGGAAGTGCAGGCCAGTGATTTTCTTATCCCTATAGGTTCTATGTAACTTGTCCAATTGCCTACATATCTTTATCAAGGCCATTTTATCATTACAGAACATAGGGAGCTTGAGAGGGGTGCTCTCATAGCCTGCTAGCCTGATATAGGAGAATTTTCTAAACTGGATGAAGTAGGCACCGTACTTCGATATTAGGCTCATGGCTTCATTAGAGAACCTCCTCACCGTGTCACTCTCCAGAAGTATTACAATGTACATGGTGAAAGCATCATTCACCCTCCTGAAGTTGCAATTGCTAGTGTCCAGGGTGAATTGAGGACAGTAAGCATATATAGGGTCACCTTTATGAGCATCAATGTATGTGAATCCAAACCATTGCCTTGATGTTGCTAGGGTATACATCAGATATGAAGTCATGTAAAACTTCTTGGTTTGTTGTACATTGGATAGCTGCTCTGCTAGGTTCATGCTGATGATTTCTGCCTGGTTGATATTCTGAGTTCCTTGCACACCATGTTGATAAGTGGGCACATCTAGAAATGGAACTCGTTGGTAGAGGGTAAGCCCATGACCCGAGCTAATAAGATTATAAAATCTGACAGCTCCTCATTGAAATCGGCATGAAATAGAGCTTTGGATAGACGGGATGCCCCCTTTTTAGGGTTTTTAAGCCAAGACTTTGCCACCCTCGCCTTGTATTTTCATTGTCCTGGTCGAAGAGGGCTGTGCCTGGTTCTGAGAGATTACTATAGAATTGTCCATTTCAGGAATCCTTAGGGTAGTGCCAATGGTGGCAGCATCGAGCTTGGCAATGAGCTCCCCATGCACATTCATTAGTTCGCTCAAGTCGGGATTGAAATGAGTACCACAAGCGAGTACCATATTTGTACATTGCACTGAGATTGGGAAACCAGCGGTGAATGCCAAGCCACTATCGTGAATCATTTGTGCCATAGGAGAGGGGTTCAAGTTTGTCATCCTAGTCCAGAAATCTCCAAATTCTAGGTGACGAACTTCACTGTCCCCGATATCGGGAATGGCAGACTCGAGTGGTGAAACTTGCTCCTGACCTTGGAATTTGATCTTCATGTTGATAGCAATTCGAAAACAAAGTCACAGTCTGAATTCTTGATGAAATTGCAGGGGGAATGGGTACGCAGCACAGAAATTTCAATTGCGAGGGTATGAGCAATTGATAACAAGAAAGCAGTGTGTAAAAATGCGTAGGGGGCGACTTATTAAATAGCTGTTTAGGAGAGAGAAAGATAATAAATGTGCATTAAATACACATCTACCAAATTGAAAAGCAAGATATTTGGACGAGGCGGGAAAAACTCACTCGGATGGCCTTTGGTTCATTTGGGACACGAGGGACGTGAAAGAGCGACTCGGCCGATGCGGGTGATGCGGGAAAAGAATGCACAAATGTTTTCGGGACATGAGGGATGAAAGTACGTGAAGTGCGCGATGCGGCAACGCGGGCGAAAGGTGAACATTGAGCCTGAGTGAACTTGTGTTATTTGGAACAAAAAGTCCGATGGGCCCGTGAGAAAACAAATTTTTGGGTAAAGCGGCTGATCGGCGAACAGGGAGCCCGAATGAACTTGGGACATCTGGGACAAAAATGTCTAACAGACCTGCAAATCACACAAAATGACCCAAAAATGCAGATTTTTTTCAACTTTTTGACTTTTCCCTTTACCAGAACAAAAGAAAGGCGTTTAACTCAAAAAAATTCAATTTTGAACTTCTCAAAAGAGGGGAAATTTTGAGAGGACAACACATGCTAATAAATTTTTTTCGTATTGATCAACTTTCTTCTAGCAAACTTCCTCTATTGATCATTTTTATCTTTCTCCTTCCCAGAGTGGGGCATAGATTTAGGGAACACCACTTATGGAGAACCCTATTACCGCATCATACGCGTTACATCACATGCCCCTTTGCCGTTTGAAATTAATTTAATGAGTTCATTCCATTCATGCCTCTTTATGATATTTGATATAACTAACTATCAATTGGTATATGCTAACACATGTTTTGGTCACATGTGGCTTGCATTACCTAGATCCTCCTCTTGTTTACCTCCAATGCACTTGGATGCATACTTTCCTTGCACGTTCCTCAAAATGATGTAACATTTTTCATGCCCATGGGTCATCATCATTAAGTTTCTTTTTATTATAAAACTTTCCATACCTATCTTTTATCTCTCCTTTGTTTTATTACAAACACATCTTTCTTTATGTAAATATTATTTATGCTACCCATATATGATATCACATCAATGTGCCTAACCTTACCAATACCCATCATTTATCATATCTATTTTCAAATTTTTTTCTCAACATCACATACTATCCATGCATATATATTCATCATCATAATCAAATCCAAAGTAAACATGTAATCATCACCATCATCAATATAAAACATATTATCATAATCATCATTAAACATCATCCTATAATTTCATCATCATCCTCAAATATAAGTAAAACATGCAATCAATCATCATCATCATCATCATCACATATCCGCATCACATCATCATAAATCAATTAATCAACATCACACAATACACACATGCTAAACCACGACAAAATCATATATCATATATATCACCAAAATGAAGTGTATCAATACATCATCGACATCTAAGGGTCCTCTCTCAAAGCATAGATGTTAGTAAAACAAGAAAAATTCACATCGGAGATCCTAAAATATTTCCCTTATAAGGAAATTCCCTATGTATGTCTATCGTCCTCGTTGCCTCCACCACCGACCTTTTACTCAATCTACGGGTTGAGCCACATTCATTGTGCTCCTAGATGGACCAGCTTCAATGTTGCTCACCTTTGTAGATGCTCCCAATATCGTAGTGTCTCGTGACATCTTGTTGAACACAATCCCCTCATTATACTTAGCCTTTGTGGCTAAGGCCCTATGTCGATCCATAGAAATCATGTCAAGAGGTACCATATCTTCTTCCCTACGATGTTTCTTATCCACCACCCACTGACCTCGAAGCTAGAATGGTACTAAGATTTCCAAAATGGGTCCTATAAGCCCCCTCTTCCTCGGTATTGTTCCTATCCTAGGTTACTAGGTATCTCTCTTGTATAATTGAATCCCTTTCTTTGGATCATAATTTCTCTCTCGAACACATCTTCTTTAGCTCCGCATGTAATCGTGTTATCTTTGCAAACTCTCCTCCATCTCCATCTTTATCACTTCTTGGAGATCCCCTACCTCAACCTAAATCTCCATATCCTCCTCCTCCTCATCTCCTCTCTCTCTCTAGTAACCCGAGATGCCCAAGATGCAGTAATCAAATTATCGAATCCCACTCCAACTCCTACGCCAGCGTCATCATCCTAAGGCACTACGCCTCCTCCAATGGATCTGTCATATCAAGAAATGTCAACTCCCTATCAATCTCCTCTCTCCTATATGAGATAGGATCTCTCGGAACAGTCGATCGAATGACACCAACCTATCACTACATTCTATCAAACTCTATAGCCTCTATCATCTTTTCCCATCTACCCTGCACCCATCTCATCCTCATCATACCAACTAGCTCTACATCCATCCCAAACCATGAAGGTAAGCATTGATATAGATGTCATCGATCTGATCCACATCAAGCTCTGTAAACCTATCCACATACCAATCCACACCGCTCTCTCCGCTCTCCCTAAGATACTAATCATCCTACCATCTCAAAAACCCCACTGCAAGCTCTATGTGGTCCCTAGTGACCCATGGTAGCCACAGTGCCGAGATAACTACAATATGCTCATGGGAGTAGCAACATATCGGAAGCCTACATCCAATTTTGATCTTTACATGGCTAGCTCATGGTACACCTATGCTAGAAAAGTAGTGCCAAATGAAATCACCATCTGATGCTCAATAATATCTGCTACAACACCTGCTAAAGACCATAGAAACCTAGATCCTCTTGAGTCAGGAAATGCATAGCATAAAATCACCATCATGACCAGAAAAATCAATTGGATATGTAGTACCCCAACCTTGTACCTCAGCTCATATGAAAAAATCCTTGAAGAGAATATGATATGGGGTGCATTACCTCAAAATATTTGTGTCAATACTGCAAGTCTACTATCAGCTGTAATGGGGAATATATTCTCTTTTTGAATAGGCAATCTTAGGATGCGACACAAATCCTCCAGGGTGATAGTCATCTCACCCATCCTAAACCAGAAATTTCTGTCCCATCTCTCAATCAAATCTATCATCAACCCTACGTTCTATGGGATCTGCTGTGATAGTGTCTAAATCCTCATAACCCCAAACTACCAAGTGATCCCACTCGGCATTAGTCACATCTCCTTTCATCTACTCATATAGAACTGAGACTCGGTCTCTCGGATATAAAGTATGCTGGCCTCAAATCATCAAAACAACATGTAGACATTAGTTTTCCCCTCATCATTTTATCTATCTATCAAAATTGTCCAATCTATCCTTGGTCGATGCCAACCCAAGTCAGGTCGACATGTGTAGGGGTAGATCGACATACCTTAGGGCCAAGTCAACGGTGACCCATCCGAGTCACTTCCATTCACCCTTGGTATCATCCATCTTTATAAAAATGTAAGAAATATAAATTAAACATACGATAAATTAAAAAGAAGTGTGGGTTTTGTTACTAACCATCTTGCGCACCCTTTGGAATTTCCTTGTTGTTCCTCTAGCCTCTATCTCGTAATCACCTTTTATAGCTCTCAGATCTCAATCATTAATCACACACGTGAAAATTAGCATCGTTGGCTGACCCTCAAGCTTATATAGCCACCAACACCAAGTTGTCGGTGACTCCCCTTTGCATGTCATTTAACGACCTTAATCACTATCAACTCACCTTGATGACTCTTGTTTTGGTTTTCCCTTGTTCTTTTTTGTGTCCTTTACTAAGGCATCATCTATTCTACTCTCAAATTCCACCTTTGTGGTTGTATTTGTTTCCACTTAAGGCATTTTATTTCATCACTTTCTCATATTTTGCCTTTTTGGCCATTTTTGTGTCCTTTGTTGGGGCACCATTGCTTCCATCCTTGTCGTTTGTGGGCCCACACCTTTTTAGTCAATTCCTCATGTATGAAGGATTTCACATTATTTTCACATTTGGTTGTGCATTGTTTGATGTCTGCCTATGACCCATTAGTCCTCACGGCTCACATCCATTTGAGAGGTTTCCATTGGATTCCCTCCATTTTGTAGTGATTTTTGCCCACTCATTGGTCCATAGAACATTGTCATCATCTCCATTAAGACCATCCTTTTTCCCTACCGACGTGATATCAAAATCACCACCATAGGTTCTATTGTTGTTTAAATCCTTCTTTCTTGGGGCATCTTTCCTCGCCTTATCATTTTACCCATATTTATTCTCCCACCCGCCCTTCAACATCTACCTCTTTCAAACTCGTTCTCGATTCTCCTTTGTGTTATCACTCCCTGGTTTGAGGGGACCTCATCATCAACCTTCCATTAGTCTTCATCGAATCTTTATCTCTCATCATTTTTGTCTCGTGGCTTTCCCAACGCAAACCATGAGATAAAAAGGGTCAATTGTAGACACCAAAACTTCATATCGCTACCCTTGATTTTCGTGTGTGCATTTTTCACCATGGTTTTATCTAGAACCATTTTAATTTAATTCATTTATTTTATTTAAATTCCCATCTATTAGCCTAACACTTTTAATTCATAATTAATCTTCATTAATTACCTTAATTAATATCCATTATCTAATTACCTTTAATTAGATTTCTTTTTAGGATATTTGTATCCCTAACCACCTAAATCCACATCCCTATGCTTTTTCTAGATTTTATCTAACCCATATTTATCTCCTACCTACTCATGACACTTCCCTAGGAAACCCTTACCCACCTACATGCTTTAAATCACTTATCCAAATCCCTAAAATCCCCATATCTCGAATAAATAAATCATTTTACCACTCTAAGGAATATTTTCCCACAGTCACCACCGACCCATCCGGGTTTCCATCGACCCTATAAGACTGATTTTACCCCCCTTTCCAAAAAGTATACACAACTTGAGCTTTTTTTGTGTTGTGCAAACTTATATTCGAATCTAAGCATCCTTACAGCTGTGTCAACCCCCTTAGATTCCATTGAATCTTATCTTGCATCACTTATAGAGACTTTGGGAGGTTTACTTTGATTATGTGTTATTTCATGCTAGTATATTTTATCATTGTTATTATTTATTAGAATCTAAAGTTTTACAAGTTCAACTACTATCAAAATTCCATCCTCAACCTATTCTTCTAGTCATTCTACTTGTAGGTTTCTCATTCAGCCCATCTACCTTTGGCTTTGTTTTGTATTTTTGTGTCACCGTTGCTCCACCTGGTCACCATCGACCCAGTCCTATGTCATCATTATTCATGTTTCAAGGTCCCTCTCAGTGTCTTTTTCTATTATATTATTATTTCTAGTTCTCATATATTCCTTCCCGATTCTTTGCCACCCTAAATTGTTATGTTTGCACTCCGTCACCATCGACTCGAGTCCTTATTTTTATCTAATCTATCCTAATAATTTTTTTCTACCATCTTATCTAATTTTCTATCTCATTTATCCTTCTACGGGTTATTTCCAGTGTTCTCAAGCCTTCATGATAAACCTTATTTACATTCAGATCTGTATTTCTATCTTGTTGTCCAACTCAATCTACTCGAGGTCACCATCAACTCGCTCCCTACTAGCCCAGATTATCCTTGACCCACCTAGGTACAATTTACTTTGTTTTAGTTTATATCAGATTAGTACTTTTCATCCATTTCTATCATTTCTAGATTCTTTTCTGCAGCAGTTTCTACATGTTATCCAATTATCTATCATTTTCCTCATTATCTATTATCAAACATGATTTGACATCTACGTAATGAAGTCAACACTTCTAGGAACCAATTTCATCGGGAAGCCCCTTCATATACCATCTAATTCATTTTATTTCTAGTTATATGTGTTTTGCAGGCTCATCGAGTTTGTAATGAAGTCATCCACTTTGCGTCCATCCATTTTGCATCCATCATATATCGAGGTAGCTTAAACCCTTGCATCTTGGATTTATTTTATTTTCTTTATTACTATCTAATTAACTTGAAAAGGAACGAAAAATTATATCAACACTAGTGGACCAAAAATCAATGCTTAAGTCACCCCGAAGGGGATAGAAATTGAAAATAGTTCAAAGGAGGCCAAGTGAGAGCACCGGTAATGGAGGAGGTCATAAAGAACAAAATAGTCGGGAGAAAGAAGTTAAGATCAAGCAAACCTACTCAAGTAAATGTAAAAATCCAATACAAGAGAAAGAACATGCCCCGTAGGAGGAATATGAAGAAGTACAACTCTACCACACAGTCTCGTAAAGAAATCTATATGCGCACAATACCATCGGGGAAGAACGATTATAAATTTTTCCAATGGAATAATCTCAATAATACCATAGTAATAGAGTGCTCCAAAAAGGCCTTGTCCTTTTCACTAGATGCATGCAAGGAAGATACCTAATTTAATTGTTAAGCAACAACATCCATAATTTCTTGTCCAATGATGGAGATCCAATTCTTGCAAAAATTATATCATGTCCGAGACTAAATTTGGGAGGCTTTACTGAATATTGTTGGGGAAGTAGTGCAATAAAACCTACAAAACAACAATAAGGCAAGAGTCTATAAGGAATGGCCATGAATTTTTGAGTAGGAAATGAAATAAACAAAAGCGTCAGTTGTGTGAACTTTAACTTGAGAGTAAGGTAGCTCAAGAGAAATATTTATGCATTGAGTAAAAATTTAAAACACTCAAGGAGAGAGTAGTACACAATGAGATCAAGTTTTTAAAATATAATTCACTCATTCTTTTGAACCAATAGCAGAGCTCAAACAACTTGTGAATCTTATCTTAAAGTAATTGGAGAAGTAGAAGGAAAGGGCCAAATGACAAGGAAGAAATAGTGAAAATGTTTGTGTCGTTTGTAACAAGAAGCTTTTGTATTGAGAAGAAATCACCAAAAGATTGGAAGCCAAAGCAGAGAAAGCTAAGAAACTACATAAATGTGTTTAAACACCCCTGGATAATAAACGTGCGTAAAAAAGAACTGGAAAATAAAATAGTGGCCTTTGAAGCCCAGCAAGATGATGACTCCATAGATAGAGCTACCCTCAATAAAATAATGAAATACTCTAAAGAAATTAGTAAAGAGATCGCAATAAAAAGAGAACAAATATGACTAAATTAAGGAAGCTCGCCGATACAAAGGAAACAAAGCTTGGAGTAGTGCGACAAGATTTGAAACAAAAAGCTAAACACTTATGTGTAACAGGTGAAAATAAGAGTCAAATGTGCTTCAATGTTAGATCAACTCATTATCCAGTTGGATAAATTCTCCCAAAAATTGAGGCTGTAATAATTAAATGGCAAGTGCATGAAGACTTTGCTACAAAGTGATGTGCCAAAATTGTTTGAAGATATCCAAATAAATGTTTCTCGAAGATGGAAAGAAAAATTAGTACAGGGTGATGTTGGGCCCATGCTTATCATATTCATTTAATTCCCGGAGGACATAGTATTCTTTACTCATGATTTATTCCTTGAGGCGCACGAGAATTGTATAAGGGTGTGTGTAAGATATTAGTAGAGGAGCGTGCAAGAAGTGGTTACACAAGGAAAAGCGAGGAAGTATGTGCACAATAAAATATTGTGGAGATGCGTAGATTAAATCATGAGGGAGATCATGTAGAAAAGGACAAGATAAAAGGAGAGGACATGCAAAGCAAGTAAAGGGATAGGGGTAAACATGAGTCCAGAAGTGGACTTAACTTCAGTTCTTGCCATCTATATGAAGTTAATAGAAGGCGGTGGATAAAGCTAAATATTAGTAGTGTATGATGTTTAGGATCAACATGTAACACAGGTTCAAAGCAATGAAAGGCTAATTTTGAATAAATCACATGGAGTATCATTTAACTAAAGTTGTAAACTCAAAGGCTATTATTAGCCCTTGTAAGACTAGTGAAGGACAAGTTCCCACTAGTATAAATACCCATGTAAGGTTCTAGTCTAAGAGAGTAATACAAGTAATAGAGGAATAGAGAAATGTACTCGTGAGAGAGGGTTAGGAGATTAAGGTGTTGTAGTATCCCTCACCTTTTTGTAATCATCTACATATTTTGAACAAATACAAAGAGGTGTAATGTTAGCAAGTGAAAAAATATAATAATAATAATAATAATAATAAATATGAAAGCCCAACCTAGCCGCCTTCCTTCAAGTTGTATTGACGTTTTCCTCTATTTAAAGTGAAAAAGGTGTTTGTATCAGATTTTATCCTAGAAATATGTGCTTGGAGGAAGATTTTTGGGTTTTCTTCTAGGATGTTCAACTACGGGAAGAGGGAAGGAACCTTGAAGCATGAAAATAACACCAAGCTATCCAAAAGTAAGTACCAGTATGGATTAAATAAGCCCTACACACAGAGAAAATCTTTAACCCAAATATCTCATAATTTTACTAGATACAAATTGATTGATATGGATTTGTAGTTGTATCGGAAGAGGGTTGTTTTTCTCTGAGAGGAAAGGAAACTATTATCTGTTATTGTTTTGTTATATGCAAAAAAAGAGGAATAATATTGAGGATTAAGAGGCATGTAATGTATATACTGTATTTATTTTTTTTCTTCTTCGATTCTATGCACTTGTGCTATATACATTGTAACCTTTGCATCACCATTCATGGCTACCACTTCATTATTACTACTCTTTCTCTTTTATTTCGAGTAGTTGTTGTATGGATTAAGACATTAAAAGTGCCCTTTTCTACTATCCCACTTATGTCTTTACAAGATTTGTTTCTTTCAATCTTCCTTTGCGTGAAACACTTTGTTTATCCATTTCTGCCAATGTGTGACATGGGGGCCTTTTGTATTTATTTTTTTATAATTTGCACAGTTATGGATAGCACCCATGGTTTTTAGCAACATTTTCTCCATCCTGTGATCCTAATAAATGTGCTGGAAAAGATTAAGGACAACCATCAAAGCATGAAAAAAGTGGATTTTTTCTTCGTTGAAGCACACGCCATGCTGGAAAATATTTCAGCCTATGCTCAAAATGTTTGATTGTCATTTTGGTTATTTTTTAAGGTTTGTGGAATCCAATGGTTTCAGGATTTAAGAAGATGGGTTTGTTAGCAAATGGCCTTTCTTAGCTTCTTGAAATGCCTCAACCTTTCCAAATTTTCTTATTTTATTTATTTATTCCCAACCATGTTTTAGTGAGTCCTTTTGGGGATGCCATGCATGTAGTTTTCTAAATCTCTCCTCTATGTTCATTAAATGCCAATGGCATTCACATCATTTGTATTAGTCCTTGTAGATGTTGTAGAAAGGATAAATTGGAGGAAACTATGTGGGTTTGTTTCATGGGTGTTTGCTAATTGCATATGGTTATGGGAAGAAAAGGAATGATTTTTTTCGTGTGGGTGCACATTAGTCTTAGTGAGAAGGCCTTGGGAGAAAAAAATCAAGAAAAATAATAGGGTAAAGGTAATCTCAAATTTCACGAAGATTCTTAGAATGATTGGGTTGGTCTATTTTATGATGCAAAATGGTCCCATGGAATGTCATGATTGCTATATATGCACGAAATGGATTCATGGAAAAGGAATCAGAAACTTTCAGCCAAATTCTTTTCTCCAGTCAATATCCATGGAGAAAAATTCTCTAGCTGATGTATCCAACAAGCGTTGAGAAAAAGGTATGGATTTCCATTCCTCTTATATTAAAATGTTACATTTTATTGTTTCTTTTTTGGTTCTTAATTGTTTTAGAAATATATAGGATGAAACTAGAATAAAAAATTAAAAATCTCATCTACTTGAAATCTTACAAAAAAAGAGTCTTGATCTCGTACACTACATGTATGGTGTGCCAAAGAAAATCATTTTACCAACCTAGACTTCCAATATTATTTTTAACGGTATAGGACACCATGAAGTCCATAAATATAATTGATAAACTCAATTCTATGCCTTGGAGAGACAAGTTTCAATTCCCATTTTGGATTTCATTCACTTGGACCGACGCTCCCATTTTTAATAAAATGTGATCATTTTTGGCTTGCGGTTGCCGTATCGATTTGGATAAATTAAAAATTAACCCTATGTACCTTTAGAACTCCAATAGGAGAATTGAAAACAACTCTCGGTTTTATAAAAATAATTTTGTAATTTATATTTTCAAGTGGGTTTTGGATTCCACGAGTCGTTTTTACAATAGTGTTTGACGTAGTTACAATAATTGGTCTCAGATTCACCTTTCTATTTTGAGCCCTATTTGTCGTAATCAATTTCTCGTCGAACCCGCTGAGTTCTTTGTATATAAGGGAGTGAATAGGAATCGTTTAAATTTACGTTTGAACTTAAAACACATCTTTTACAATAATATATTTTAGGAAATTTAGCTATTTTTGGACATTTTTCGTACACTCACAACTTCAGCTAGACATTCCTCTTGAGGCTCTTATTTGACTTTTTAATACTCATGAACCCTTTTCATGTAGTTTCATGGTTTTTAAAGTATACTTTAATAAAATATATTTCTATGAATGGATTTAGTAAATTATAATGTGTTCTCTCTCCTCCCTCTTCTCTCTTTAGAAATAATAGGAAATGTTTGCTTATCTTTAAAATGTAAATGATTCGAACATGTAGATGGGTTGAAAATGTATATGAGTTTGAAATGAAATGAAAATGGATACATTATGTATGTATTTATGATATGGTGAATAAAAAAGGAAATGAATTGTAGACTTTCTCTCTCTTCCTTTCTCTAGAATCGAAAAAGAAAAGTAAAAAGGAATGTGAAAGTGTGAATGTGTGAGGAAATGACCTCTCTTCTTATCTCTAGCTCTTCTTTACCTTGTTTTAAATTACTTAAAATGATGAATGTGTTATTTCATGCTTGAGTGTAAGGGATTTCCATACCAGTCCTAGGGCTGATGCAAAGTTGGTTGCAGGTACTCCGAACAAGAGGGATTAAGAGTGTGATATGTTGTAATACTTGAGATGATAGTGAAATATTATGCATTGGTATAAATTTCAAATGTTAGATAAAATTTAATTAAATAGAATTACATTATTAAAATTATTATACCAAAAACCATTGTTCCTCTTCGAATTCTTAAGTTTTTCAAGCATTATACATTGAAAACTATGTGGTTTGTCTCTACTTTGTTTTAAATTTAACATTTGAATACTTGTATGAAAGTCACATAATGAAAATAGTACCAACTATGTTAGCTAGCTAAATGAGGAAGACAATTGACAATGTAAATGGGTAAAATGTGTACCATTTACTTCATGAGCATTAATTTCATTTGGATTTAAATGTGCTTCTTATGGTTTACTTGATCGAAGCAATCACTTTCCAGAGAGTTATATTGGTTCATACATAAACAAAATGTACAATAGTAACTTATTATCATTTAACCATATACATGAAGTTAGTATTTAATCTTTATTATACGCTCCCTCTCAATCTAGTCACATTCAAGTTTGCAAAATTGTAACGTCTTAAGAAATAATTTGGTCCTCGCAACTAGACTTCTTCTACTACACCTAAGAAAAGTATTCAAAGGACCATCTATATAACTTAAGATTCCTTGTTTGAAGTAACGTGTATGTGGTGTGACCTTAGCATATATGGGGTAAGTAGAACTAACACTTCCTGAGTATCATCTTTGGACCACTAAATTCTTGTGAAGTTATAGATAGGATTAACTTCATCATCGCATGAACTCTTCATGGGATCCAGATGAGACAATGGAGTTAGTGAACTAGTTTTGCTATGCATTAAACTCTTGTTAATGATTTATTTAGTTCCTCAAAGATAAACATGTTACCTTGTCTAGTAACAACATAACAACTTGGTCTTTTACAAAGGTTATATATGATAAATATGTATTCTCACCTTAAACTAATACATAGTTGGGTGTAGATCCTGAGTGCAATTGGAATTAGACCAAATCTTGGTTGATTAAGAGGATAAATTGCTGGTGGAAATTGTAAATAAATCTTAGCAAATGAAATTGAATTTAATAGATGTTGACTTAAAATAAGTGGAGAAACTGAAAACTTGGTCTCGTAACCCCATGTGTGTAATATCCCTTGGCACCATAGTGAGTGGCCAAAATCATGCAAATGTAGTTGTTGATACTCCTACGATTGATCTCATGGTGATACTTAAATGGAACAAGTGGAGTCTATGTGTCCAAGTACCTATGTAATAAACTCTTGTTTTGTACCCATTTTGTCCTTCTCAGATATAAGTGTTCCCTTAGTGTGTAGTAGCGGATTACCTCATGTTGCTCAAATTTTTTGTGAGTTAAATATATTAGAACTCTCTTTTAGTGTCTTGTAGTAGGGTGTAGTGTCCACCTTGGAATACTTCTGAAGGTAATCGATTGTGGGACCTTTCTTAAGGTTATTGTTTAAAGAAACTTTGATGCATTTTTACCCAATGATTGAAATTGTTTCTTGGAGGGCATTTGAAAGGCACGAAAGTTGTATTATATTTATCACTTGTAATATGAATTTAACACTTGAGTTTCTAAAAGGAATGAAATGAGTTGTCTCGTGTTAGGTCACATTCCTTGTAGTATCAATTCCATTAGTGTAAGTTACGTGTTATTTAATTTACAATTGTTCTAAAAAAATGATAATAGTGGGACCAAAGTGAGACTGAAGTATGATGTAATTGGAAAGAGTATAAGAGTAAATGAGATTATCGTTTAGAAATAACATCATACTTGAAGTCCTTACAAATTAATTAGGTATTATCCTGTTGTTAAAAATGAATATGAATTTCTTAAGTGAGATAAAACTTTTAAGAAACCGTAAATTCTTACATGTAATATAAATAAATTTGTTGAATTCACTGAAACCAAATAGTGAACTACATCAACTATAACAAGAATATAAAGTAACCTAGTAGAGGAAGTTATTAGGAAGAGGTAGCTTGACTCTAAATCTACTTCAAATATTAGCCTCTCTTCCCCTTGACTTCATGTTATTTTTCCCTCATGTAATTATTCTTTGTAAATTCACAACACCCCCAAATGAGTAGTCATATCTAATTTTCTAAGGCAGAGTCATTTGGTGTGATTCACATAACATTGATTTTCCCTTAAGTGTGGACTTTGTAAATGGGAAAACTCTCAGATTAAAGGTTGGTTTCTATTCCTATGTTTAGGTGCATGCGTGCAAACTTGCGAGAAGACCTATTCCTAAACCTAATCTAAGTTTTACCAAGGAGACATGGATAAAAGGAATACAAGAAATCAAAACTAAGCTACGAGGTGATGCACCGAAGGAATGATGAACATTATTTTTGCTTATAGACACAAACCAAAAAAATGCATACAAGAATCAAGCACAGATAACCAAATTTATAATGAAAGACCAGATGAGAGAAAAGTCGACATGAAAGGATCTAAAATCAATCACAAACATGTTTTATTGATCTGCAGATTGATACAATACATTAAAAATGGCGAGGAAGGAAAGAAACATATTACAATTATGAGGAGAGGTCTAAAACTCCATGAGTTCCTTTTCCAAAAGAAAGGGGAGCCCTACAAAAAACAAGAAGAATGTCCAACCCTTTACAATGAGTTTAGACCCTGATTTTATAGATTCAACACAGAGGAGAGAGAGAAGCGGGAAAAATAGGTTAAAGCTCAACCACTGCTATTCATGCCTCCTACAAAATATGCCCCAAATCTGTCTTGACTGCATCGATTTCTTATTCGGTGCCTCGAAGGAGGAGGAAACGGCGGGCGGATCGAATCCGATCGGTTGTTGGGCAAAAATAAATCTTGCATTAATGCCCCTGAAGACATTTCTCCATTTTTCTCCCACCTAACCTCCCAAATTAAAGCTTTAGATCTTCATGGCATGGAAGAGGATGAGATATTTCCAACGGTGTCATATTTGTGATATTTGAGCCCGAGTCGAAAGATATGGCCCTTCGAAGTTTGTATCAGGTCTGTACAAAAGGGTAGGAAAACTAGTTCAAAAGGTGGGCCCCTTTTTTAGGCTGGGACATGTGGTTGGCTGGCGCTTGTCTGAGGGTGGCCTCTGTATTTTGCTTTTGGAAAAGCGTGGGGCTGACACGTGGTTTCCTTTGCCTGCTCAATTTCTATGTTTTTGGCTAAGTCCTTTGCTCGGTGGGGTCATATTTCTTGACGAGGAGGGGGCATGCGGTGGTCGACACTCGTCTCTGTAAATCCTCTCTTTATTCGACCCTTAAGTTAGCACCATTTGGAAACTTGGAACTCTCCATTGGCCTGCCACCATGCATTGACTATTCAACCCGACTTTGTCCCCTTTTGAGACTGGACGCATGGAGGCTCTGCGCTCGCTTGAAACTCCCGATCAATATTTTCCCTTGAAGGAGCATCGATTTGACACTTGAAGCCTCTCACAGGTCTTTGGACTTTTCAACGATCTCCCTCTTGCATTTTCAGACCTTAGACTATGTGGCAGACTGGCGCTTGTTTGAACCTCCGCTTTTGGATCTACCCTTGGGGATGCACCGCTTGGACATGTGGCATCCTCCGCCAGCACTTCTATACTTAGCCTTTTTTAAGGCCCTCCCTATCTACCTTTTGACCTTGGTTGACCATTTCCTACGTGGAGGGCTGACACGAGTTTGAGTCTCCGCCTTGGGCTCCCACTTTGGATTTGCGCTGAGCCAACACTTGGCACCTTCTTGCCTTGTCGAAGAATTTTTAATTGCCTTGCAACCTTTTGGGGCTTTGGACGCATGGAAGCTTTGCACTCATTTGAGCCTCCTTTTTGGATTCAACTTTGGAGAAGCATTGTGCCGACACGTGGCTCTCTCCGCTGCCTCCTCCATACTTAGCCAATTTTTGGACTCATTATGAACCGTTTTGAGCCCGAAGTCTTGGATCTTTGTCGTTTCTTCTTTTTCTTGCTCCTGGATTCTCTGAGACACTGCTCCTTCTTCTTCTAAGCCCACCTGTAACCTGTTAAATAGATTTAAGACACGAATCCACTCAACAAAGTTGTCTCTTCTCTTTCTTCTTGCATAGGGTCGTTTGATCTTCCGCAGGCCCTGTCACTCCATTGTTGAGTCCTTTTGTGACTTGTTTGCAAGATTTAACCATGTTTTCTCTGGTTCTTTTTGGGTGGGGCATGGATGATCCAATAATTTTCTGAGGAAGAAATATGGATAAAAATTTGGTGACTCATAGGAAATCTCAAAACTGCTGCTAGATAGAAAAAAGACCAATTGCCTTGTCATATCCATTGGGCATAGAAAATGTCGATGGTCCGATCTCGATTCTCCTCTAATTCATGAGCTCATTGTTTGCACTCTCAATCTTCATAAGAAATCTCGAAATGATGGTTTATGAGAGTAGAAAATTGTTTAGACCCAGGGCTTCATCTGTTTTTGAATGGGTTATGCAAGAGCAACAAAACAACACCACAACTATATACAAAATTTGAAATCATACATGCTCCAAGTAGAACGTGCAGAGCGTGCAAAGCACTTCTTTTTCGAAAACAAAATCTACTCCTACTCCTATACTAACTAGAAAGAAAGAAAAGCTTAAACAAAGCCCACTATAGGCAGGGAGAAATAGCTTCCCTTTCTCAAAAGGGGCAGCCATGCAAATGATTTGACACTAAATATGGCTGCCTGGATGAATAAAAAACTAACTTTAAGCCTGTCCTCCACCCAAATCATCAAGGTATCTACATTAACCAAAAATACCTCCTCAAGCTGATTGGCATTGGACTCTTGGAGGTGTTGATGATGACCCTTGGTACTTTGATGCTCATCCTCATGCCCTAAAGTAGGCATGACTGGTTTTGGCTTCTCCCTTGGCTCTAATGAAGCCAAATATCTAATTGGGCAAGGTATGGTCCTTTGAATCTGCCCATGGTTTTGAACTCTAACTCCAAAAATGGAGTTTTTTGTGGACCTTCTTGGATGGATGGTGAGAGAGAGATGATGACATCTCCTTGCTTTTTCTCTTCCTTCTCTTGTAAAGAACATGGAAGACCATGATCTTCCAACCTTGGTTCTAGAGGGATGTTGTGAGACACATGTTGTTGTCTTTGAGTGCCCTCCTTTATGGTAGCAGGCTCATGTGCTTGGAAGATGGATGATGGAAGAGAAAATGATGTGATCTCCATGGGATTTTCTCCATCAAAGCAATCCTCCAAGTCAGACAAATAATCTGCCTCGTTGTTGTCCTATTGCATGTGCTCAACCTCCTCCATGGTGTCCTCCTGATCTATAACTTGATCACCATGGCTCCCTTCATCCTCAAACATGAAGTTTGAAAGCTCAAACTCTTCTTCAACATCAAATCTTAAAGGGATGAAGTGGAAGGAAGAACTGAAGGTTCTCTGTAGCCTGCTCCACACTTGGAACCTCTAAAACTATATGGTCCTCCTCCATCATGGGTTCATCAATCAAATCAGGCCCTTGAAATGAAAGCAAAAAATCTTCAATGATGCCTTCTTCATTGAGTGGCCTCAACTTTAATTCAATCTCTCCCAGCTGCTCCTCTTCAATGGGACTTGGAACTGGTTTTTCTTCCTCTTCAACTAGTTGTGCAGCTTGGATCAGCTCAACATCCTCTTCAGATAAAGTGCCATCATGGACACTACATCCGGAGCAGCCAGACTACTGATCTTCTTCTTGTTGTTTTTGTTCCTTCTCTGCTACAAACTCGGTCTCAACCACCACTGGCTCTTCAACTTTGACCTCCTCTATTGGCTTGACCATCAAGGGGATCTTTATAAACCCAAATTTGGCAGCCCAACTCTTCAGATTGTCTATCATTTCTTCTCTATTGGGCTCCCCTTCTTGTTATTTTCCTTGATTGGATTCTTGAGTCTCTTCCCAACATGGACTTGGGAAAGCAAGAGGAGTGATAGGTTGGGGTTCAACCAACTTTGCAATTGTTTGTGGTGGGGAGGAGGTGGAAATTCTTGTTTGTTTGGAGGGGATGACTGTTTGGAAGGGAAAGGGGGAGAGGAACTAAAATGGGGTGGAAGACTAGGGAATGGAGAAATGGAATCAACACTTGGGGTAGTAACTAGGAAGCTTGGAAATTGGAGCTTGGGTTGAGATGGTGTTGCTTGAGAAAGAGAAAAAGAAAAGCTATGAGATGGTGGACTTACCCATTGACAAGGTTGTCTTGACTCTAACTCATAAGCCTCGATCTCCTTAGTCCATTATGCAAGTTGGGGAAACATTTCAACCATGAAGTCTAGCTTCTCCTGAGGGTTGTAATGTCTTAGAAAAGGGCCTTCCCATGGACAAGGTGCCCTGTAACCAATCTTGAATGCCTTCATTTGTGCTATGCCCCTTGACTGAACCATGCCAACCTCCATTTTTTGAATTTTCTCCAATAAACTAGCATTCTCCACATAGTTGTCACCATTGTATGCATCCCCTTGTTCTTGATAAGCTCCATGGCCAAACTGACTTTGACCCTACTCATATGGGTAAGCATAATGGTCCTGGATCTGATTATAATGCTGATTTGGAGGAGTTGGGAAATGCATTGGAGGTGGATTGTATTGCTGTAAGTGTGAGTTCCATGAAGGGAATGAAGTCATGATTGCACAATCTCATGGAATGGGAGAAAATGAAAGAGATGGAAGAAGAAAATGGATGAAAATGAGTGGAAATGGATGGAAAAGGTCTGTAACTCAGAGAATGGGTTTTTGACCAGATGGAGTCACCAGATGTGATTGCATGTGCCTCAAAAGGCTGAATTTCACCAAGAACACATTAACTTGATGAAATAAAGTGAAGACCTATTATCCCACTAGGCGTGCCAAAACTATTAGTGCAAAATCACAAAGCACCCCCAAATGAGTAGTAGATCTACTTTTCTAAGGCAGAGTCATTTGGTGTGATTCACATAACATTGAGTTTTCCTCAAAGTGTGGGACTTTGCAAATGGGAAAACTCTCCAAATTAAAGGTTGGTTCTTATTCCTCTATTTAGGTGCATGCGTGGAAACTTGCAAAAGACCTATTCCTAAACCTAATCTAAGTTTTACCAAGGAGACATGGATAAAAGGAATACAAGAAATCAAAACTAAGCTACAAGGTGATGCATCGAAGGAATGATGAACATTAGTTTTGTTGATAGAAACAAACCAACAAAATGCATACAAGAATCAAGCACAGATAACCAGATTTATAATGAAAGACTAGATGAGAGTAAAGAGACAATAAAGGATCTAAAATCAATCACAAACGTGTTTTATTGCTCTGCAGATTGATACAATACATTACAAATGGCCGGAAGGCAAGAAACGTATTAAAATTTAGGGGAGGTCTAAAACTCCATGAGTTGCTTTTTAGAAAGAAAGGGGATCCCTTCAAAACAAAAGAATTTCCAACCCTTTACAATGAGTTTCGACCCTACTTTTATAGATTCAACACGAGAGAGAGAGAGAGAAGTGGGAAAAATAGGTTGAAGCTCAACCATTGCTATTAATGCCTCTTATAAAATATGCACCAAATATGTCTTTCTTGCGCATCGATTTCTTATTCGGTGCCTCGAAGGAGGAGGAAACGAGGAGCAGATCGAATTGATCTGGTTGTTGGGGCAAAAATAAATCCTGCATTAATGGCCCTGAAGACATTTCTCCATTTTTCTCACCTAACCTCCCCAAACTTAAAGTTTCAGATCTTCATGGCATGGACGAGGACGAGATATTTCCAACGGTGTCATATTTACAATATTTCAAGCCCCGAGTCGAAAGATATGCCCCTTCAAAGTTTGTATCGGGTCCGTACAAAAGGGTGGGAAAACCAGTTCGAAAAGGTGGGCCCCTTTTTGAGGCTAGGACATGTGGTTGGCTGGCACATGTCTAAGGGTAGCCTCTGTATTTTCTTTTGGAAAAGCGCAGGGTTGACACGTGGTTTCCTCCACCACCTGCTCAATTTCTATGTTTCTCGGCTAAGTCCTTTGCTCGGCGGGGTCATATTTCTTGACCGGGGACACGCGGCGATCTGGCGCTCGTCGAAAATCCTTTATTTATTCAACCCTTGAGTTAGTGCCATTTGGACACTTGGCACTCTCCGTCGGCCTGCCACCATGCATTGACTATTCAACCCGACCATGTCCCCTTTTTGAGACTGGATGCATGGAGGTTCTGTGCTCAATGAAACTCTCGATCAAAATTTTCCCTTGGAATTTTCAACGACCTCCCTCTTTCCTTTTCATACCTTGGACTACGTGGGCAGACTAGCACTTGTTTGAACCTCCGCTTTTGGATCTACCCTTCTTGCCTTGTCAAAGACTTTTCAATGGCCGTCTCTGCAACCTTTACGGCTCTGGATGTGTGGAATCTTGGCACTCATTTGAGCCTCCCTTTTTGGATTCAACTTTGGAGAAGCAACATGTCGAAACGTGGCTCTCTCTACTACCTCCTCCATACTTAGTCAATTTTGGACTCTTTTCGAGGCTGTTTTGAGCCGAATTCATCGGATCTTCGTCGTTTATTATTTTTCTTACTCCTGTCTTCTCTCGAGACACTTCTCCTTCTTCTATTTGAGCCCCTGTAACTCTGTTAAATAGATTTAAGACGTGGATCCACTCGATAGAGCCGTCTCTTCTCTTTCTTCTTCGCATAGGGTCATTTGGTCTTTGTATACCCCGCCAATCCATTGTTGAGTCCTTCTCGTGACCCATTTGCAAGATTTAAATGTGTTTTCTATGGTTCATTCATGCAGGGTCATGGATGATCCAATACTTTTTCCGGGGTGAAATATGGATAACAGTAATGAGGGTAAAATTTAAACAAAATAAACATATTTGAGAACTTGTACATAAAAAATGAGCATCATGAGTTTTGTATGCATTAAATATGTGGAAAATAACCTATTGAGTTATGGGAACTATGGTAAGGGAGAAAGAGTCAAAAAAAGAGTGTTGTTATAAGTTGAATCATAAACGAAATTAAGAATATGTAGGTTAGAGAAGGGGATTGTATCATCTTACGATAAATTCACATGGAATTTTAAACGTAACTAGGATGTAACCATGGTAATAACGCATTGTGGAATTGCCAATCCTTGGTCCCATTTGTGATTGGATGATTTCTAGTAATTGATTGCTAGGGAAAGTGTGGTATCGACTTGCACCTAGTATTATCATGTTGTCTATATAGGTCCATGCTTATTTAAGTGTCTTATGTGATGTTGACTTTTTTATTTGAGCCCATGTGGTATCGTGTTATGAGAAATGAAAGAAAAATAAATTATTAAAGTAAATTTTACTCTTGTACTTTGGTGTTGAAATTTCGAGCATTACAATTGGTATCAGTCAAGGTTTAAACACTTGAGCCTCGGGATTTATTAGAAATGAATCTCGTGTACTTGGTTGTTTAAGCATAGCCTACATTTCATGTTAGTTCACGTAGTCATGTTATGTAAAGTCATTGTTGTGTACCCTTATCCACTTGTCGTGTTATGTGGCTATTGACGAGAATATCATATAGTGGGTCCCTAATTCCTTGTATAGACTTGTATTGTGAGAAACCGCAAATATCTTCATATTATGGTTTATTGATTGCTTAGTATAGTTATTTTTGGTAGTTTCACTATGGATGATACTTGGGAGATCATTCTGAAATATATCAGGACTTCATTGTTACATTCATGAGTTCTATCCTTCATATGTTGTGATGATTGCATCAAAAATTTCATAGTTAGAATATATGATACATGGAAATATTTGACACTTGAGAGATTTGGTTTCCTCCTTGACACTTGATACATGAAAGCATTTGGTTTCCTCCTTCACACTTGATACATGGCACTACTTGATAGGATTTGACATTTAGAATATCTTATACGTGGCAATATTTAACACTTGATTTTGTATCTTCATTCATGAGTTCTATCATTCAGTGGTTGTGATGATTGCATCAGTCATTTGACAATTAAAATATCTTATACATGGTAGTATCTCGATGCTTGAGATTTTGGTTTCCTCCTTGAAACAATTTACCTAGATTTTAACTCTTCCCATTTCCTTTCATACTAAATTATTGTTATTACGTTGACTCATCTTGATAAAATAATTACAATGATATGACTTCTCTTTCAAATCATTAAATTTCTATGCTCTTCAATCTTGCATTGATGTATTGACCAATTATATTTTCCTCTCATACCTTCTAAACTCTAACCCTTTGACAACCACAAAAAACACCATTAGAATATTTGACATTATTAATCACATGAATTTCTAAGTGATAACCTTTTTGGAGGAGAACCTTTTGTTCTTGGTCAGGGTGAGATTATTTGGGTATATTTTTATTTCTGGATACAAATGTATTTATTTAGGCCATGCAGATATCTTGTGGGATATTTGACTCAGCGATACATTATGGTAGTTACATTATATTTTCAGTATCATGATTATATGCTATGATGTTCACTTGATGTTTTGGGTACCCCTATTGGTGGCCATTAAAGGCTGCATAGTGAATGTGGCATGAATATTTTTGTGTATTTTATTTGTAATTTGGAATTTCCATAGAACCAACATTTTATTTATTTGATTTATTGAGAAGCTTTGAGACTCTTGTTCATTTTTGCATGCTTTCAATATTTTTGAAATTTAAACACAACTACTTGGCCATTTTCTTTGGTTGCCGAGATTTCCTGGATTTTTATTTCTAGAACTCGAAGCTTATGATTTTAAAGACACTTGGCTAAATTTCATCAAGAGTGTTATGTGGATTTTATTTCTTGCTTGATGTTTTAGTTCTATCTTGTTATATGGTATGTATGTGTTCTTTGGGGGTACTCCCAAGGTGGCATGATTGCATGCATGGTGTTGCAGTAACATGCCCTTGATATGATACTTATTCCTCTATGGCTGAGAGACTTTTATGATACTCAATCCTCCTATGGTTGGAGTGACACATATGATATCCATTCATCCTATGATGGAATGACACATATGATATTCAATCCTTCTATGGTTGGAGTGACTCTTATGATATTTTGTTCTCCTATGGTTGGAGTGACACTTATGATATTCATTCCTCCTATGGGTATAGTGACACATATGATATTCATTTCTTTTTATGGTTGGAGTGACACTTATGATATTCAGTCCTCCTATGGTGGAGTGACACTTATGATATTTATTCCTCCTATGGTGGAGATACATATGATACTTAGTCCTCTATGGTTGAGGCAATTTAATGGAACTCAAATTTTTCTTGGTGTCATTGCCTCTGTGACATGCATTATAGTTGGCATATTTAACGGTGATTTTGTTACTCCTTGGGTCCTTGGATGATTTTTTCACCACATCAATAGATATGTTATTCATTTCAAACTTTAGGGTTGAGCTTGAGATTATGTACTCTTTCAGATTTCTAATTACTTGAAAATATTATAATTTTGGAATGCGAGACTCAAAAAAATAAAATGGGACAATTGATAATTTTTCTTGGTTTGTTTAGAGTCTTTGAGGAAGGGTTGTGATGAAATACTATAGATTTTGTTGGTAGATATTGTTATATGTTGATTCACAAGGAATTGTACATAGTGATAATGTTACTTTTGGTCTTGAGAACCTAAATATAGGTTTGTTTTATCGTACCCGTTATTTGTATTTCTTATACAAACCTTGTGTTATACCTCTTTATATGGATTAATGTTATAGGGATTGTGTTCTACATGGTATGTTATGTTTCCTCCTTGTTATGAGTGTTTATTCTTGGTAAGAAAATAGAGTGTTTTATGGTGAGATGGTGGTAATCATAGACTCATGATTTTTAATGTCCCCTTCCTCTTTGGTGAGCCGAGTTCTTGGTTTACACCCTTTCAGGTTGGTGAGTTTTCACATTATAATTATTTTCTCAAATGTAGAATTGTGATAAATGTGAAGTGGTCTATGTTATGGTTACTTGCTTCAATGTGCATACACAATAAACTATGGTGAGGTTTGTGTTATGGTGTTACATCTTGGATGACCTCATTTTGTATTGGATTATTGAAAACCCTACAAAAAAATATACTACGATCTTCTTGTTAAACAATAGAAGTAATGAGATGGAACTCATAAACTATGAAAGTGATTATGAGCACATTGAACCAACCCTCTTGTGCTTATGTTAAAGCTAATAACTAGAAATAAACATATTAGGAAGATGATATAATACAATTTTCAATGATGAAATTTAGTTTGGATTCACCATGGTAGAGAGAACTATTGATCTTCTCATAACATTAGAAATTTGGAAAATTTTCCAAATTTTGTTTTGTTCCCTTTGGGTTTCACATTAGAAACAAGGTATGTTCACTAAGCATATTTAGTTAACATTCATTTCCTATAAGGTTACGTACACTTCTTATACCCCCATGGATGGTCACATCGAGGACGATGCTCTTATAGGGGAGGGAGATGTAGTATCCCCCACCTTTTTTGTACTCACCTACATATTTTGAACAAATACAAAAAGGTGGAATGCTAGCAAGTGAAAAAAATATAATAATAATAATAACTATGACAGCCCAACCTAGCCACCTTCCTTGGGTTGTGTCGGCTTTTCCTCTCATGTTTAAAGTGAAAGAGGTGTTCATATCAGATTTTAACCTAGAAATATGTGCTTGGAGGAATATTTCTGGGTTGTCTTCTAGGATGTTCAACTATGGGGAAGAGGGCAGGAACCTTGAAGCATGAAAATAACACCAAGCCATCTAAAAGTAAGTACCAGTATGGATTAAATAAGCCCTACACATGGAGAAAAATTATTAACTCTAATATCTCCTAATTTTACTATATACAAATTGATTGATATGGATCTATAACTATATCAGAAGAGGGTTGTTTTGTCTCTGAGAGGAAAAGAAACTATTGTTTTTCATTGTTTTGTTGTATACAGAAAAATAAGAATAAGATTGAGGATTAAGATGCATACAATGTATATATGTATTTCTTTCTTCTTATTCTGCTTTTGTGCACCTATGCTATATAAATTATAACCTTTGCAACACCATTCATGGCTACCACTTCATTATTCCTGCTCTTTCTCTTTTATTTCGAGTAGCTATTGTATGGATTAAGACATTGAAAGTGCTATTTTCTGCTATCCCATGTATATCTCTGCAAAATTTGTTTCTTTTAGTCTTCCTTTGTGTGAAACACTGCTGTTCATCCTTTTCGCAAATAAGTGATAGGGGGACGTTTTTGTATTTAATTTTTTTAATCGCACACTTATGGATAGCACCCATGGTTTTTGCCAACATTTTCTCCTTCCTGTCATCCAAATAAATGTGCTGGAAAAGATTAAGGAAAACCATCAAAGCATGAAAAAGTGGATTTTGTCCTTGTTGAAGCACATGTCATGCTCGCAAATATTTCAGCCTATGCTCAAAATTTTTGTTTGTTTTGTTGGTTATTTTTAAAGGTTTGTGGAATCCAATGGTTTTAGGATTTAGAAAGATGGATTTGTTAGCAAATGGCCTTTCTTAGCCTCTCAAATGCCTCATCCTTTTCAAATTTTCTTATTGTATTTATGTATTCCCAACCGTGTTGTATTGAGTCCTTCGGGGATGCCATGAGTATAATTTTCTCCAAGTATTCCACGAGGTAATGATACTCCCCCGATATTGTTTTACCGCTTTTAGAATTTGATTCGCTTTGTAAATGGTTAGAACAATTTTGTTTAATAGGATATATTTTTAGAAGGACTCCCTCTAAAAGTATGCTTAAATCTTGGGTCCAAAGCTGCTTGACGGCGCACGCAGTATTAAGTTGGATTCCATCCAGAACCTAACCCATGGTTTTTTTGCCTTCGATTTGCTAATCCTAGCCATGCTTCCCTTATTTTGCATAAGCAACAAACCTGGTATGTTAGAAGCTCCCTGTTGGTTTTGTCACCTTGGACCAGAGACTTTGTTGTCTCGACTGACGGCTCTTAAAGTCCTTGTTTGGGTTGAATTTTCGGGCTTCCTATGCCTTGCTAGAATTTTTAGAGTGTATTTCTTCCACTCTCTGTGTTATTTATTTACAGATCCTTCTAGGTTCTTTACAGCTCATCCGCAAAAGAGGGTTTGCATTGAACTGGATCTTTTGAAGGACATGAAAGAATCGATTGCCATTCAGGTTGGTGATGTGTCTTTTTCTCAGAAGGTGGTATACATCAACCTTCCGAATACTTGTTTTCACTGTCAATCTTCTGAGCATAAAATTAGGGATTGTCCCTTGTTGGCCGCTCACCACGCCGCTTCAAATCCCATGGGTGATCCCCACCCTCAACGTGAAGAGGAGGGTTGGCACACTTTGTGAGTGGTAAAACTAACAAGAATAAGGCCGCTCATTTTGGGCCTTCACAACATGGTTCAGCTAATCAATTTGGAAAGGTTCCTCCAAATGCTTCCAACTTAACTACTAAGCAACCTTTGGATACCAAGTTGCCTCTAGCTCACACAAAGGTATTGGCTGGTAGTATGGTTGGTTCTTCAAGCAAATGATTTTTATTGATGCCTCTGCCTCTCTATCTGTAAATGGTCACACTTCGAGTAAATTGGGATTTTCCACTCTATTAGGCAAGATTGTCCTTTAGCACCTGCTCTCTATGTGCTTTCCACTGAGGGTTTTGGGTTTCTCATTGCCCATGCTCGGGACCAAGGGCTTGAGTGAGAATTCAGCTCCCTTCCTCGACTCCCCATCGCCTTATCAATGGGCATTTACTGAGATGACTCCTTCCTCACGCTCCTGGAGGAAGAAACTAATATCAACAATTTCATGTAATTTTTGGACACATATTGTTTAGCTTCAGGTTCTAGTATCCAATGGCGAAAAACCCAGTACTTCAAGCAATCTTTTCTCCCCAAGTCTGGTTGGCTTAATCATTTTATTTGAAGTATATCCATCATGGAGACATTTTTAAATTCCTAGGTATCCCCTTTGCTTTTGATGTTACCCTGATCAACTATGGGAGTATCTTATTAACGGTGGTCGCCACAAGTTGGAGTACTAGATTACTAAACCCATTTTGCACGCAGGAAAATTTCAGATTTGCTCAAGATTTTTTTGGTGCCACGCATGTTTATTATTCTTCTTGTTAGGTTTCGGCCAAATCATCCTATAAGTTAGAAAACTGCTCGAGGATATTTCCTTTGGGCCAGCTCGGAGCTTGGTAAAAGTTTTCACAGAGTTTCACTGGGAATATTGTTGCCTCCTAGAGATTCTAGTGGGCTTGGGCTGACCAACATTGACCTCTAGGGGACTGCACTGGCTGCCAAGTGGATCATTCGGGCCTGCACTGGTAATGAAGCTTAGAAAGTGTTGATTCACAATCTTATTTGCCAAGGCTCCCCTCAAGGGCACAAAACTTGGTAAGGAGTGGATTTTCTGATCTGCTCATTCTCAAAGTTCTAGTCAATATTGTGGGAACCTTTGTTGTCAAAAGAATTTGGAAAGCTTGGGAATTGCTCAAACCCCTTTTAATCTAGGAAGGGGATGGTTTACGTAATGGGTTTTCCATTAATGACCACGATATCTAGTGGTCCCCTCTCATCAATTTTCATGATAAGCTACTTGCCTAAGTTCCCTGGGTTCATGCCCTTAAGTTATATCATTGAGGTTTGTGCACTCTTAATGACATCTTTTGCAAGTAGTATAGACTACTACTCACTTGGCCTCAAGCTAAATCAAAATTTCAGATTGTTTCATCCGACAGAGAGTCTTATCAAGAAATTCTTGATTCCATTCCTGCTGAGATGCTTCACAAAGTTGGTGTTGTATCTCTCAAGCCTTGGTGGAAGGATTGGAAATGGTTTCTAGATACCCCATTCTTAAATTACTCCCCAGGAAAAGGGTATGCTCTTCTCACTCCTAGGCTGCCAATGGTGGCTTTACTTAACTCTAGGTGGTCCATCAACTCTAGATGTACCTCCCACACAATTTGGAAGGCCATCCTTCAGCCCAAGCTAGCCTATTTTTCTTGGTGCCTGCTCTTTCAAGGCCTCCCTATTAGGCGTAGATTAGCTCATTATGGGATTTCTCCTCGGCTTTGCCCTTTTTGTGGGCATATTGAGATGCTTACGCATCTATTCTAGTACTGCCCAAAAGCTTAGGCTATTTGGGACTAGATCCACAATTTCTTTCGGTCATTTCAACCAGCTCCATTTCTTTGGCAACATGTTTTGCTTGGGGATTCTATTTCCATTCCCCATGATTTTGCGCAAGTGTGGCATAATTTTAGAGTGGAGATCCTTTTTTTATATGGAAAGAACATAATTCTATTATTTTTGCTAATTCCATAGTTTCTTGCTTTCTTTCACATTATGATAAGGCCATGCTTATCTCGAATGTGTCTTACAAATCTAGGACCAAGCCCATGAGGTAGAGCTAGAAGTGTAGAACCTCCAAACCCGTTTGGATCATTGGGCCAACGCTCCTTGCACTTTGGCACGGGATCCCCCTAGCTCCCCTTCTGGGAGTGTTCATTCGAGAGGACGCCGTGGCCGGGGTCAATCAAATGAACGTACCCACGGTCATCGCTCTCCAAGGTGGAAACTTGATCAACGGCGAGCCCATGCCAACCGTGGTGGTTTGGGGTCCCCACAACAGTCGCACAACAAAGTGGTGGGGCTCCCGCCACCACTCCCTGCCTCCTGCGTAGTGGGATGGATGGGATTCTGGAAAAGTCCCCCGGTTGGCTCTTGCCATATCTCCTAATCAGCAGGATGACAAAGAAGAAGAAGTTGGCTCTGGCTAGCCACCCCTTCCAGATGGAAATGATCTTCCAGGTAGTAACTTGGAGGATAAAGGGCCTCCACCATCGCCCCCTATTGCTATGTTTGTTGCGGTAATTAGTTTGTTTTCCTTTTGTTTTCTAGCATTGTTGCCTTGTGATACTTTTGTCTCCTAGCCTTCGGCTAGTTTGAACGTGGGGTGTGCCCTTTACCACCCATATTTTTTGTGGATAGGCTGTAATATTTTATTAAGTAATATAGACTATTTCATCAAAAAAATCTCTCCTCTATGTTCATTAAATGCCAAAGGCATTCACACCATTTGTACCAGTCCTTGTAGAAAGGAGAAATTGGGGGAATCTATGTGGGTTTATTTTTGGGTGTTTGCTAATGCCATATGGTTTTGGGAAGAAAAGGAATGATTTATTTTGTGTGGGCATAAATTAGTCTTAGTGAGAAGGTCTTGGGAGAAAAAAAAATCAAGAAAAATAAGAGGGAAAAGATAAACTCAAATTTCACGAAGAGTCTCAACACAATTGGGTTGGTCTATTTTGTGATGGAAAATGGTCCCATGGAATGTCATGATTGCTATATATTCATGAAATGGATTCATGGAAAAGGAATCGAAACTTTCAACCAAATGATTTTCTCTGTCAAGATCCATGGAGAAAAATACCTAGTTGATGTCTCCAAAAACGTTGGGAAAAAGGTATGGATTTCCCTTCCTCTTGTATTAAAATTTTGTATTTTATTGTTTCTTGTTTGGTTCTTAATTGTTTTAGAACAATATAGGATGAAACTATAATTAAAAATAAAACTCTTATCTACTCGAAATCTTAGAAAAATAGTCTTTATCCGATGTACAGCTGCGCACATGGTGCGCAAAGAAAATCGTTTTACCAACCTAGACTTCTAGTATTATTCCTAATGGTATAGGACACCATGAAGGCCATAAATATAATTGATAAACTCAATTTGATGCCTTGGAGAGACAAGTTTCGATTCCCATTGTGTATTTTAGTCACTTGGAGTGACGTTACCATTTTTAATAAAATGCGATCAATTTTGGCTTGCGGTTGTCGTATCGATTTGGCTAAATTAAAAACTAATCCTATGTACCTCTAGATCTCCATTAGGAGAATTGAAAAAAACTCACAGTTTTATGAAAATCATTTCAAAATTTAGAGTTTCAAGTGGGTTTTGGATCTCACCGGTTGTTTTTACAACAGAAGTGTTTGACATGGTTACAATAATTGGTCTTAGAATTGCCTTTCTATTTTGAGCCTTGTTTGTCATAATCAAATTCCATCGAATCTGTTGAGTTCTTTGTATATAAGGGAGTGAATAGGAATCATTGGAATTTATGTTTGAACTTAAAACAGGTGTTTTACGGTCCCATATTGTAGGCACTTTAGCTATTTTTGGCAATTTTGGAGCTAGACATTCCTCCTAAGGCTCCCATTTGGCTTGTTTATACTCATGAACCCTTTTCATATAGTTTCATGGTTGTGTAAAGTATACTTTAATCAAATAGATTTCTATGAATGGATTTAGTAATTTATAATTTTTCTCTCTCCTCCCTCTTCTCTCTCTAGAAATAATATGAAATGTTTGTTGATCTTGAAAACGTAAATGATTTGAATATGTAGATGGGTTGAAAATGTATATGGATTTGAAATGAAATGAAAATGGATACATTATGTATGTAGTTATGATATGGTGAATAGAAAAGGAAATGAATTCTAGACTTTATCTCTCTTCCTTACTCTCTCTAGAATCAAAAAAGAAAAGTAAAAGGAATGTGAAAGTGTGAATGTGTGATGAAATGACCTCTCTCCCTATCTCTAGCTCTTCTCTGCCTTGTTTTGAATTACTTGAAATGATGAATGTGTTATTTCGTGTTTGAGTGTAAGGGATTTCCATACCCGTCCTAAGGATGACACAACATTGGTTGCAGGTACTCGAACAAGAAGGATTAAGAGTGTGATATGTTGTAATACTTGAGATGATAGTGAAATATTATACATTGGTATAGATTACAAATGTTAGATAGAATTGAATTAAAGAGAATTACATTATTAAAATTATTGTGTCAAAAATTGTTGTTCCTCTTGGATTTTTATGTTTTCAAGCATTATACCTAGAAAACTATGTGGTTTGTCTCTGCTTTGTTTTAAAGTTAACATTTGAATACTAGTATGAATTTCACATAATGAATGTAGGACCAACTATGTTAGCTAGCTAAATGAGGAAGATAATTGACAATGTAAATGGGTAAAATGTGTACTATTTATTTCATGAGCATTAAGTTCATTTGGATTTAAATGTTCTTCTTATGGTTTACTTGATCGAAAGCAATCACTTTACTGAGATAGTTATTTTAGTTCATACATAAACACAAATGTACGATAGTAACTTATTATCATTAACAATATACATGAATTTAATATTTAATCTTTGTTGTAGCATACCTTTCAATCTATTTACATCCACGTTTGTAAAACTATAACGTCATAAGAAATAATTTAATCCTCATAACTAGACTTCTTGTGCTACACCTATGAAAAAACTCCAAAGGACCATCTCTATAACTTAAGATTCCTTGTTTGAAGCAACGACTATGTGGTGTGACCTTACCATATATGGGGTAAGTAGAACTAACACTTCTTTAGTATCCTAGTGGACCACTAAATTCTTATGAAGTTAGATATAGGATTAACTTCATCATCGCATGAACTCTTCATGGGATCTAGATGACACAATGGAGTTAGTGAAATAGTTTTACTATGCATTAAACTCTTGTTAATGATTTCTTTAGTTCCTCAAAGATAAATGTGTTACCTTGGCTAGTAACAACATAACACCTTGGTCTTTTATGAAGGTTGTATAGGATAAATATGTCTTCTCACCTTAAACTGATATATAGTTGGGCGTAAATCCTTGAGTGCAATTAGAATTAAACCAAACCTTGGCTGATTAATAGGATGACTTACTAGTGGAAATTGTAAATAACTCTTAGCAAACAAAATTGTATTTAGAAGATGTTGACTTAAGAGAAGTGGAGAAACTGAAAATTTGGTCTTGTAACCCCATGTGTGTAATTTCCCTTGGCACCATAGTGAGTGGCCAAAACAGTGCAAAGGTAGTTGGTGATACTCCTATTATTGATCTCATGGTGATACTTATGAAACGCAGTGGATTATACGTGTCTAAGTACTTATGCAATAAACTCTTGTTTTGAACCCCTTTTTCCTTCTCGGATAAAAGTACTCCCTTAGTGTATAGTAATGGATTACCTCGTGTTGCTCGAAGGTTTTGTGAGTTAAATATATTAGAAATCTCTTTTATCGTCTTATATTAGGGTGTAGAGTCCGCCTTGGAATGCTTCGAAGTTAATAGATTGTGGAACATTTTTAAGGTTATTGTTTAAAGAAACTTTGATGCATTTTTATCCAATGATTGAAATGGTTCCTGGAGGGTATTTGAAAGGCATGAAAGTTGTATTATATATATATTGTTTGTAATATGCATTTAACACTTGAGTGTTTAAGAGGAATGAATTGAAAGCTGTCTCGTGTTAAGTTACATTCTTTGTAGTATCGAATCCATTAGTGAAAATTATGTGTTATTTGTTAGGAAATAAGAGATAAAATATGCGGAATAATCCCTCATAGAATCGCAACAGTAGAAACTAATATGCAGAAATTATTACAGATCTGAAATAAAATTGCAAAATAAAATAACACAACACAAGGAGACAATATTTAACTTGGTTCACCCAATTTGGGCTATGTCCACAAAGAAGCACTTGCTCAAATTTTATTACAAGCCACCACTCTCTCAATACAATACCCAGATCTGTTTGGAGATATGCTTAACAAACTCTACTGAAATTCACCAAATTCAAAATACATCTGCAATGTTTTTCATACTTATATCATATGCATAAAACCATATAAATAGACAACTTCTCAAGCAATTTTAAAAAACCGTGGGTATCAAAACCATGTGCAAAAACTATCCCATAAACCTATGGGTCAAAATCCCGCCCATATGAGAAAATCACGTTTCCCGATATATCGGGCATGTTTTAAGGCCAAACCCCCGTGAGGATACATGAAAAGTGTATAGTACTCTTAGTATACAGTATTCAACACTTTCACACATGAAAACATGCTCCACAACCTAACATTATTTTATTTACAATTGTTCTAAAAACAATGCTAATAGTGGGACCAAAGTGAGACCGAAGTATGATGTAAGTGGAAAGAGTATAAGAGTAAATGAGATTATCTTTTAGGAATAACATCATAATTGAAGTCCTTACAACTTAATTAGGTATTATCTTGTTGTTAAAAATGAATATGGTTTTTTTAGTGAGATAAAACTTTTGAGAAACTGTAAACTCTTACATATAATATAAATAAATTACGAGGATACGAAAATGTTGAATTATTTGAAACCAACTAGTGAACTACAACAACTATAACAAGAATACAAAGTAACCTAGTGGAGGAAGTTATTAGGAAGAGGTAACTTGAATCTAAATCTACTTTAAATATTAGCCTCTCTTCCCTTGAACTTCATGTTATTTTTCCCTCGTGTAATGAGGGTAGAATTTAAACAAAAAAACATATTTGAGAACTTGTACATAAAAATGAGAATCATGAGTTTTGTATGCATTAAATGTGTGTGCAAATAACCTATTGAGTTATGGGAACTATGGTAAGGGAGAAATATTCAAACTAAGAGTGTTGTTATAAGTTGAATCATAAACGAAATTAAGAATATGTAGGGTGAGAAGGGGAATTTATCATCTTATGATAAACGTAACTAGGATGTAACCATGGTAATAACGTATTGTGGAATTGCTAATCCTTGGGTCCCTTTTATGGTTGGATCATTTCTTGTAATTAAGCGCGCCTTAGTTTTTCTAAGCATGATATGCCAGCGTGATGGTGGAGAAAACATGTGCGTAACTAACGTAAGAATGGTGCACACATATGATAAAAAAGAGTACTAGATCATAATAACAAGATATTTCAATATATGTGTAAAGAAAACTAAAATATTTTTGCATTACAAGTTATGTGCTTAAGAGTTAAAATTTCACACGTTGAAAAATACAAATACAAATATAAAATGTATAGAACTAACCATCTTTTCCTCGACAACATGAACGGTCATCAACATCTATTTATTTTGTACTTTATTTTGTTCATAGTAGATATTTGTTTTGTACTCAATTTTTGTTGTTGACATGCTCTCACCTTCCATGCTCTTTCTCTTACAAAAAGAAAAGATTAGAATTACGTAAGAATAATTGTAAAACTTATGACAACTGGGATTTTTTTGACCTACCTCTTTTGTACTCAATCATTTTTGGAGAGATATTAAACGCTATAGTCTTCCATAAGAAAATTCTTACATGAAAATTTTGAGAGATTCTTTCAACACACTCTCATCTTCCATGAACTTTATTTTACAAGAAGAAAGTTGAAGAGATTAAACACTCTATCATATTCCACACAAAAATTCTTGTAAGAAATTTTTGAGAGATATTAGATACACTCTCATGTTCGATGAACTTTCTCTTCTATAAAGATAAGTTGAAAAGATATTAGAGAGTATCTCATCTTCCACTAAATTTCTCTTACAAGAAGAAAAGCTAAGAAAATATTACTCTCTCACCTTCCACGAACTTCTTCTTGCAAAAAGAAAAGTTGAAAAGCTATTAGAGAGTGTTCCATCTTCCACAAACTTTCCCTAAAAAAGAAAATTTGAGAAGATACTAAACTCTCTCATCTTCCACAATATTTCTTAAAAATAAAATAATTGAAAGGTATTAGAAAGCTGTCTCATCTTTCCACGAACTTTCCCATAACTTCATTATCATTGCCATGTTATTTCGCAGCAACATACCAAATGCACCAAAAGGCGTTTTCATCGGCTCACTTTCCTTTGCACTAACCAATAACCATCAAAATGCTCATAATTTAGGTGTTTTGTCCTTACGACATCGAAATAGACAAGATTACTACTTTAGTAGAGCCATTTTCACGCACGAAACAAATGGGAATTGGTATGTGAATAATTGAAAGGGCATACTATAATTTCCACGCTCTTTCTTGGCAAGTGGCAACATTAACAAAGGAATAGATGAAAAGATGGCTTGACTACTTGAATTCGTCGATTTAGAGTCTGTTGTGCAATGAATGATGACCGAACAACATCCTGGCGGTATTTGCTGCGTAGTTTCTCCTTGCCGGCACAGAATGTATTATATGGGATACTTTGTTATGGTGACGTATAAATAGTATTTTATCGCTGGTAAGTTTCACTTTGAGATACAAGATGACCTTTAACAAAAAGTTAGTGGTATGAGAGCACGTCCCAAAACCATAAACAAGTTAAGTCAAGTCTAGGAGAAAACAAAAACTTGGCAATGCGTGGAGGATTACAAAACATCAATAGAAAACATACCCGGCGAGTAGGTCGTGATCATCTAGGTAGTCCAAGCATGGTAAGTCTGTCGAGCATCCGAGATATCCTAACCAATAGAATTTTCTTCTTCCTAATTCTCTCCTCAAGTGAAAATGGTGTCATTTGAAGTGAAGAAATTTATAAAAGATCACAATATTTCATTGCAATATGCATACCTTTTGTGAAGGAAATTGCTTGAGTGTCACTAAATTTACCGACTTGTGAAGATTAAAATCCCTATTGTGTCCTCTTTATTGGTTTTCTTTTAAGTGTCGATTTCCGTGTAATATTCAAGGTACTATTTGTTGTCCCCTCAAAATTCCCCTCTTTTGAAAGTTGAAAAATTTGAAAATTTTTAGTTGGCACCCTTCACTAAGCTTTCGGTGAAGAGGAAATTTGAAAAGATAGTGAAAATGTCATTTCTTTGGGTCATTTTAAGTAACTTGTGGAGCTGCGGAAATTTTTGTCCCTCATGTCCCAAAGTTCCTTGAGACTTTGTGTTCCCGATTCCCCCGCTTCGGCCGAATCGAGTTTTCTTGTCCCTTTTTTCCCAAGTTCCGACAGGGTCTTACATTCACCGATCGGTGATTTCCTTACAAGTCTTTTACGTCAGTTTTATCGAAACTTTTTGGCCCATTTGTCCCAAGTTCACCCGGAACTCCTTTTCCCTGATCACCGCGTCGGTGCATCGGAGTTCTTCACGTACTTTCAACCCATCTATCCCAAATGTGTCCAGGCCTTTTGTTTTTTGATTCCCGCGTCGCTCGCATCGGTCGAGTCACATCTTCACGTCCCGCATGTTTCTGTGTCCCTAGACCACCCGTGCTCATTTGGCCCACATTCCCGTATCACCCACATCGGTCGGATCGCGTCTTCGTGTTCATATGTCCCAATGTCCCATGGACCGCTTTGGGCGATTTTTTCCACTTTTCCCACGTCTCATCTTTTTGAGTCGGTGCAAGGTGTATTTAATGCTCATTAATGATCTTCTATCTCTTGAACGATTATTTAAAGGGACTACCACCTATGCATTTGTCACATTGCTCGCTTGCTTTTTTCTCGCCCACATCCTTCGCAATTGAGTCATTTGTTCATCTCCTATATTCCTTTACATTCTCATCATGAATTTGGTTCTTGGAAGGTTGTCCTCCGTGCATTGAAAAATGAAGATCAAGGTTCAAGAGGCGGGAACATCTGTCACTTCTCGAGACCTCTGTACCTGATATTGGGGATAGTGAGGTCCGACACTTAGATTTTAATGATTTTTGGGGTAGATTAACATGCGCCAACCCTGCTCCCATGGCCCAAATGATCAGTGACAGTGGAATTGCGTATGCGGCTGATTTTCCCATCTCGTGCAATGAGCCGACACCGTGCTTGCTTGTGGACCTCATTTTAACTCAAATACCATGGAGCTTGTTAATGTGCATGGAGAATTAATTGCTAAACTGGATGTTGCCTCCATTGCTGCTGTCCTACGCATTCATGAGATCGAAGACTCCATGGTTCTCACTCTTGCTCAAGCTCGGACTCTATTTGATCAAGACGGTGAAAATACAAGCCACAAATAGGAAAGTCATGGTTAAATATCCCTAAGAATCCCGAATCTCCAAAGCATTATTCGGGGTTGATTTCAATGAGGAGATTTTGATTTCATCATTTTCTCACTCGTATAGTGGGAATGCCCTCCACTAATGAATTTCATTTTGGATGTGCCCTTTTATAAATACAATCTGCGAGGGCAAGCGGAACATAAATTGGGCTAAAATTATTTTATGAATCTAATTGAGAAATTGTCAAATGTTCAATAGACTAAGAAGTTCTATATGATTTCTTATCTCATGTATACCCTAGATGCGTCCTGGGAGTGGTTCGGTTTCACCTACATTGAGGGCAAGAAGGATGAGCCTATCTACACATATTGCCCTCGCTCTTCCTCGAGGCCAAGAAATCACAATTTTAGAAGGGTAAATGATACTTTCACCATGTATATTGTAAGACTCTTAGAGGGTGACACTGCTAGGAGGTTTTTTGATGAAGTTATGACTCTGATAGCTAAGTACGGGGCTTTATTCATCCAATTCAGAAGGTTCTCATACATTAGGTTAGCTTGCTTTGAAAGTACACCCCTCAAGCTCCCCATGTTTTGCAATTATAAAATGGCTATGGTTGAGGTGTAAAGGCAACTTGATAAAGTACACGTAACCCGTAGAGACAAGAAGATCATTGGTCTTCATTTCCCTATCTCCCGGGAAATTATACATGCAAAACGGCTCTAGATGCCCAAAACCTAGAAAGGGCTATTTCTCTCTCTCGTTGTCCATTTCTTCAAACCTAGGACTTGTTTTGATCTGAAGAAATTTATTGATGAGAACTTGAATAACTTATCATCATAAACTCGACACTGAGGATTACTGGGATGATTGTGCTAATGATTTTGAAGCCATAAGGAGGCATTATGGTAGACTCTCTCTGTAACAAATTATAGATCTCAATCTCTACCAGGTTCCTGAAGGGATTAAGGACAATGATGAGGGCTTGCAATCCTTTGAGTATGAAAGATCCATCAAGCACACACCTCTAGAAACATTGGATTGGTATATAAAGGAGGAAGATGATTTTAGTGAGATAATTGCCCCCATCCTCATCGAGAACTAAAGTTTGGTTTGACAGGAAAGTTCATGAATTCAAGAGAAGCCAAGGCAAATCTTCTTCAAGAGAAACTTCCACACCTGGGAAGGAAGTACCTACACCCAGTACTGAGGTACTTGAGCAAAACCCTCCTTCTTCGTCAATAAAAGAGCTTGAATCATCTACTCCTTCTTCCACTTAAGTGTATCAAAATAATATTAAAGAGGTTAAATAAGAACCAATTGAGGAAGAATCTCTTCTAAGGTGGTTAGAATTGCCTTCAGGCTGGAGAACATTATTGTTTTTAGTGAAAGTGATGATCTTTGAAGTGCGAGATCTGCAGGAGCTCCTAAAATCACTGTTGAAGAAGAAAAAGAAGTTTCAAGTATTGAACCTCCTTGTATAGCAGACTCCTCTGCAAAGGAAGTTCCTGAGGCGCCAAGTACTTCTCTAATGGAGGCAACAGTGGTTAATACTTTGAGTGCTATGAGTTCACTTGCTCTTGGGCCTCTTGTTCCTTCCTCTTCTTCTTCTACCTTTCCTAGGTGCAACCCTTGGTTGACAACAAGAAGAGGAAATCTTCTTCTTGTTTAACAGGGCCATATTTTGATGTTGTAGCAGCTCTATTGAGTACTGCTCCCCTCCTCCAGCAAAGAGAGAAAAGATTACTTCAAGATTAGTAATTGATGCTCAGGGCTAGCAGTTATTAGAGGTTACAAAGCCCAAGGTTGATAAAGCTAGAGAAGGATCTTTTGGTCTCTAATTTGGAGCTTTCCAGGATCCCAATGGGAGAATCCACTCCTGAGAGTGAAGTTCATAACCTTTAGGAAATAGTAACTAAGGTTATTGAACAGGTTGAGAAAGGTAAGCAAAACAGAGGTTGGAAGAATGAATTAGGTTCTTTCCAACTTTATCAAATCATTGTTGGCCAAGGATAACATTTTTGATCCTACTACTGGCTGCTCTCCCACCCCCCATGATTCTCAGCCAAGATGAAGTTTAGAGCATGAAATACATATACAAGTATTCAACTTATGGGAAGGCGGTGGAAGATATGGTGGATGATATGACTATAACAAGTTTGAACTTCATTACGGAAGCCTTCAAAACCAATGAAAAAGTGATTAATTTGCAACATAAACTCTCTTCCTCAATCAAAGCCATGGATAAAGAGATGAAGGCCTAGAGTAGTTATGTTACAGATCTTCGCCTAATGGGCCAAGCTGATGAGAAGATCATGTTGGTCAACAATGTATTTGATGATGCCAAGAATAACTTATCAAAGACATGGATTTTCAGCATTGAGTGGAAGATAAAGGTTCTGCAGGAAGCATTGAGAGAATTTAGGAATGTGTGGCAAACAGGAGAATCTTTTAAAACTTGTGTCTCATCAGCCTTCAAAGATATTCACTGCCATCTTCAAGATGAAACTACATGTGTTTCCTTCTCTCTTCAAGAAATCAAGGCTCAGTTCAGAACTTTTGTCAAGGATGATTTGTTTAAAGAAGAGCCATTTACCAAAGAGAAGATGGAAGACATTTATTCCCTCCATTTAACTATTGCCGAAGCTAATAAAGAATATCTGGAACATACTGAGTTTGACAAAGATATGGAGAAATGTCTAGGAATGTGGACTCATGCTACTACCAACACCACAATTCCAAGAGGCATGGAAATAGCAGAAGCATTTAAAATATTTAGGCATCGATTCTCAAATTAGTGGGCCCTCCTCAGCCATGATTGGATGTCTCTTCTTCAAGATTTTCTTTCTCTTCTTCTATTTTTAGTGCCGAGCTCCTTGTAATTTAATTAAGGACTTTGTGTTATGCATTTCCTTAATTAATCTTTTAATTAAAATAAACAGTTACCAAATGTAACCAATTTGTAAGTTATATAATGAGCTCTCTTTGCCATTTCAAGGGGCTAGAACTCTGATTATTTTTTAAAAGTGTAAAAGAGTCAAAAGCTATCAATACAAGAAGATTTTCCATTCTACTTCTATCTGTGTCTTTTCATTCCTTATTATCTATCATAAATTATTGAATCATTTATCTATTTGCACTGAGAAGCTTTGTATTCTTGTGGATGTTATCTTTGGAACTTTGTGTCTGCAAAATAACATCTAATAGTTTTAATACGAATGATTCTATTCTATATTATCCTAGTTTAACATTTATAGGGAACTATTTTGCTATCTATACTTCTGAAGAGTGCTATTCTACCTTTCCCTTTCCTTAGTTCTTTTGTTCTTTTGTATTGATAAACTATCTTGGAGTTTAAAAACAGTTTCATGATATCAGAGTTCCTCATTGAAATTGAAAGTTGTACATTTGTGAATAGTTTTTTTTCTTTCAATAAGGTCACCTCTCCCATCAAAGAGGAGGGACTTTCGTCCCCTAACTGTTGCTTTCATTAAATTCCTATTTTGACAACCAACAATTTTTGTTGACTCTACTGGGGATTTTATTTTCAATGGATTCTAATTTCCAAACAACAATTTCTTGAGCATTTTCTGATCTGACGACTCTAAGGTTTACCCGCGGTAGAAGGGCTCTCAGATTTGAATATCCTCAGTTTCGACTCTTGGAGCAGCAAGGCTCTCCTCTTCCTTTAGTAAGGAGAAATAGAAGAACTTGTTCTGCAAGCAAACCACCTATTGAGGACATAGCTTCTAGGAGTGGTGTCCTCAAGAGTAATCCAACCCTAATCTTCGTGCTTTGGTTCTTCTGGTGTTTCAATTCCACTTCAAGCAATCTTTCCAAGGATGGCAGTTCCATTACCTTGGGGCCAATGAGTTGGGCCTCTTTCCCTCCCTCAGCCCTTACATGAGTTACCCAAGGGTAACAGAAAGAATTTTCCAAAGTTTAGAGGGGATGGTAAGGTACATCCTGATGACACATTACAACCTTCATAGTTGCATGTGGAGTCCTTGGAGTGTAATACGAGGATGTCTCTATCAGGATTTTTGTGGAGACTTTATAGGACAATGCAGCAGATTGGTTTTATCATCTTCCCAATGGGGCCATCACCAATTGGAGTACCATGAGAACTATTTTTAGAATCGTTTCAAACCTGCTTTGAAGATGTGCATGCTTTACTAACTCAGATTTCTCAAATCAAGAAAGAACCACAGGAGCCCATGGGAGAATTTGTGGCCAAGTTCAATAAGTTGATTAATTAGATCCCACATGACACCCGACCTATGGATAAAATTCAAAATCTTTCTTCCTAAACACTCAATTGCCTAAAGTAAGTTACGCACTGAGAAGAGAAAATCTTGCAACTTTGGATGCCAATCAGAGATTAGCCTTCGGTGTTGAAGATGACTTGATCATGTCCAGTAAATTGAAAAGAGATCCTCCAAAGAACTAAAGATTATTCCTCCTCTTCCTCTACCCATACAACTAATGTAGATCAATTAGTATAGAAGCTTTCTAATGACCTCATTGCCATCAAGAAACAATTGGCTCAACATGCTCCTTATCAAGACATTCCAAGGAGGAATTTTCAACCTAGAAATCGTTTGCCTTCTTCTCAGACAAGACTGGAAATTAAAGGACCACCCATCAAGGTCCCCTGTTAATGCAACTTGTGAGGTTGAAGAACATGATGAAGAAGAAGTTAATGAATATTTTGAAGAACTCAAGAAGAGGGTGATGAAGAAGCTGGAAGAACTTGATGGATCTCAAGTTAATTTCCTTACTACTAAGGGCATTGATGGAGAAAATGATTATGATGAAGTAGTGGCAGAAATGAACAGTGAGTCATATGCTGTTATGACCCGAAAGCAGACCAATAAGAAAGAAAAAGTGATGCATCCTACTAAAAATCTAAGGAGTATCCCACAACTATTCTAGTGGTGGTGAGAAGAGGATCCCCTACTCCCACTACATCCATGCAAAAGGTCAGTTATGTTAATTCTTCTTCTCCTACTCTTGCTTCTAATTTTTTTTTCTCCGGACCTCAAAACCGATAAGCCTAGGATTCCTAGTGATGATTCCCCATCCACCTCGGGATATTTTGATATCAGCGACCATCTTAAATAGACAAAAATCTAGATTTTGAGGCCGAATATTATCAAACCCATCCAAAATCCTTTGCCAAAATGGTTCACTTTGTCAATTCCCATTCCAAGAATTCATCTAACACTTCTAAAGGTCTTTTCCTACTCCATCTTCCACACCCCAACAAAATCTTGTGGCTGCAATCACCTCACCTAATGAAAAATCAAACCATTATATGTGACCCTCCTTATCAAGCCATAGACTAAGAAGCTGTGTCATAAACTCGGGAGCTTCAAAAAATGTAATGCCTGCCAAAGTGGCTCATGCTTTGGGTCTTACCCTCACACGCACTTATGGTTCTTACTATTCCATGGGGAGTAGGGAGGTACCCTTAGTTGGAAGAATTAAGGATGCACGAGTAGCTTTTGTTGCCTTACGAGAAAAAGGTATTAGCTACTATTCTCAGTAGCTGATATCCCTCCTTCATATGGCATGCTGTTGAGTAGGAACGTTTGTAAGGATGTGGGAGGAGAAATTTAAATGGATTGGTCACATGCCCTTATACCAATCAATGGAAAGATGAACAAGTTGTTGCATGAGAAGCAAACTAAGTATATTGTGCAAAAGATGGATGATCCCAAAGCACAAATACTTTATGAAGATATTGGGCATGACAACTATATGATCATGTCACAAGATGAGGTGGAACATCCCAAAGAAGTACTTCATGATCCTAATAGCATTTGGAATTTGAAATTTGATGGAAGTTGCTCCTCAGCTGGTGTTGGGGCTAGTGTGGTATTGATATCCCCAAAGGAAAGATTCATCCTTTCTCATTCAAACTACAGTTTGAAAATACAAATAACATAGCATAATATGAAGCTCTCATCCTTGGACTAAATGTGGAAAAAGAGAAAGGTGTGAGGAATATTCTAGCTCATGGAGATGTGGAAGTAGTTGTTCAACAAGTCGAGATATATTCCAAGTAAAGAATAGAAGGTTGAAGCACTATAGAAATATGGTTTGGGATTCTATTGAATTCCTTGATGCCTTCTCCATCGAAGCAATGCCAAGGGAAAAGAACACTAGGGCTGACTCTCTAGTTGTTTCAGGGTCTTTGCTGATAACTCATCCTAATTTTCTCAGGATAAGTTTACCATTGAAATGATCCATAGACCGAGCGTACCAGATAACAAAAATAACTGGTATGTTTTTAATGATGATCAATATTTTCTCTCTTTCTTGGAACTCAGGGATAACTTTGACCAATTGTATTTTTAAGGAAGTGATAACCTACCTCGTGAGAGTGTGTCTTCCAATGAGGAAGGTGTCAAAGAGGAGACAAATCAAGATGGAGGCATCAGGCTAAAAGGTAACAAGATCCCTAGAGGGCTAGTGAGTCTGGAGGAATTGTTTGATAAACATGACAGGTATGTCAATTCTAAAGCTTCTAAACGAGTGCAACATCTTCCGAATATGAAAAGGTTAACATTGGGAGCTCTGTTGAACCCAAAATGGTGAACGTTGGGAAATGTTGCACACATGAGGAAAAGAATAAGGTAGTAAATCTTTTGAAGAGGTATGTTGATGTCCTTGCTTATTATTATGATGATCTGAAAGCTTTTAGCTAAAAGAAATGCAACATTTCATTCCTCTCAAACCTAGGATAAAACCTTTCAAGCAAAAGCAAGACAGTACAATCCAAAGATTGTTGACACCATTTTTCAAGAGATACAGAAGTTGTTGAAAGCCAAAATTATCTTCCCCATTCATCATTCAACATGGATTGCAAATATTGTACCTGTTAGGAAGAAAAATGCTAAGATTCAGATCTGTGTTGATTTTAGGAATTTTAATCAAGCTTCTCTAAAGGACAATTATCCCCTACCAATGATGGACCAAGTATTGCAAGTTGTCACAGGTTCTAAAATGTTGTCCATGCTTGATGGTTTCTTAGGATATAATCAAGTGGAAGTTAATACTACAGATCGGACAAGACCGCCTTTACCACTCTTTAGGTACTTTTGCTTACAAGAGGATGCCATTTTTCCTCATTAATGTTGGTGCCACATTTCAACGAGCTATGGATTTAGCTTTTGGAAGTCGAAAGGAGAATGTATTTTTGTGTATCTAGATGACTTAACCGTATTTTCTAAAACCGAGAGAGCAGATCACTTTCAGCATCTAGAAATAGTTCTCTTGAAATGCAAAGAACATGGAGTTTCCCTGAACCCCAAGAAGTATGTCTTCTATGTCACGGAGGGCAAGTTATTGGGACATGTTGTTTCTAGAGAAGGAATCAAGATTGATCCTGAACGAGTTCAAGCTATTCAGCAGATTCCTCTTCCCACAAGCAAAAAGGGAGTGCACTCTTTCTTTGGTAAGATCAACTTCCTGAGAAGATTCATCCCTGATTTTCTGAGTTAAATTTGAAAATTTCCCAAATGATGAAGGGAAAGCAGACGTTTGGTTGGTCCCCGTATGTACCCAAAATTGTAGGAGTGCTCGCACCGCCGAACAACGTAACACGTGCCCTAATGATGATACAGTCTCCTCGTAAGGTGTTCGGGATACGGAAAAGGATCTCTAAGTATGCGTTATCATCCTACATGCCCCGCTTAGCCCCTGCGGCATGCTTTTTTTCTCTTTTTCCCTCTTTTCTTTACCTTTTTCCCTTTAGTTACGAAAACCGCCCCGACCGGGAGGAGTCTCGTGGATCGTGCCACCCCCGACAGGTGGCAGCCTAGAACCGCCGCCCGCTAGGGCGGCGGTCCTTATGCGTTTTCCAGAATGCTCTTTTAACGCGACTCACGTAAATTTCAACGTTTACCAGCTTTTTTCACCGCCTTGGGCTTGCATTAATGATTTTGGTTCCCTAGAATAGTGTTTTGCCATTGTTTATAGTTTAAGAGATCAATTTGGTTTTACCTTAGGTAAATGCAAATGCTATAAATAGCTAGCTTGTGCTCAAGCAAATGGCCCCTCAAATTTTCCTCTAAATTTCTCATTGCAATAGATTAGTCTTTCATTTTTGCTTAGAATTCTTAGCTTCATTCATTGCATGCTTAGTTAGTGTTGTCTTGTTATCGGAAGCCACATATCCATCTTGTGTAATTGTTGTTATCACTTCATCCAAATCAATTGGAATAGGATAGTTTGTTTTCAATAGGAAGCCATTAAAGTTGCAGGTTTTGTTCTTCAAACAGGATAGTTTCAGGTTCTGGACATTTTATGTTGCATGACTCGTAATAAATCCCACTAGGAATTGCATAAGCCAAGCTCTGTACTCTTGCGCTATCTCTCTCCTACTCGCATTGTATTCAGTCTGTATCCTAAGTTGCCTTTGTTCCAATATCTACTTCTATTGATGCTAGCATTACATGCTTTTCTGGATCCACGTGAACACGAAGGAACGAGGAGATCACACTGAGGGGAAAAAATCACACACACCATCAGATTCACCACTGTTCTGCAGAATCCAAGTTCTAGCTTTCAAAGTTCTAAATTAGGAGCATATCAAATAGAGTAGCCAATCACTTTATTTCAGTCAATTTTACTTTCGATATTGCCAGGGAAGCTATGGGGATTGATAGTTTCCGAGAGACTATGATTCATTCCTCACTTCTGAGGTAGGATCGAGAGTCTTTCAAATAGATTAGATCAGTTATTTCATTGTTTAGAATAGAATTACAACTGCACAGGCAAGTAGCCATACTCGGTTGCTTCGTTTGTTTTAAATTTGTCATTAGATTAGTTTTCAATTTCTAGATATATTAAAATAATTGCTCCTTCAATTTCATTCATATAAATTCATCAGAAAAACACAAAATTATAGAAGTTATATATGTTCTAGATATATTTCACATAGTTAATTTTACTTTGTTGCTTTTAGTTTACATTGTTGCTTTTGTATGACAATCACGGGACCTAGAGAGCCCAGGGAATACGTATTCGAGCCAATCGTGCCCCAACCCAATCTCGTCACAGCAATAGCGATATTGATCGAGTCTCGGGATCCAAGTCTTCCGAACAACAACAAACTTATAACAGATCAACTCACAGTTGAGTGGGTTGAATATAGAGGACGACCAAGCACATACGTTTTGGTCAAGTCACCAAACTGATTACCATATATAACTATTCACATGAATGTAGAAGGGCTTGAAAAAGAGAAAACATTCGGTTGTGATCCTTTGGTCCCATAACCAGACGTAGGAGATACTCTCACAGACATAGATACTAGTTTAAGAATTCAGGTTGCAAGAACACCCGTGAGATACTCTGAGAAGATTGCACAACTATTAATTACTCGAATATAGATTGAGAGAAGGCATACGACTATTGGGTACTAGGGATTAGAGACTGATTCCACACATGACCATAGTAGGTCTACAACAACCACGAATCTACAGTTGTGACCCACAAATCCCACAACCCAACGATTCCACAGGTCAATCTGACATTGATGCTGGCCTACGCACATTAATATTCAGATCTACTCCACTTCCACCTATCATCATTGAACAGTTATCTTTGTTAGACATAACAGCTAATGAAGCTAAGGAGTTCTTGAATAGGCCAGAGAATCACCCATAGAGTCAACTATATTTACCATCCACCCTATGACCTTATCTGGAGACATACACGAAACTATCCCAGGTCATTTTCCACGTATTCCACAACCCATAGACCGAATCACGCCAGAGCTCGATATTGATTGGAGCCTTCGAGCAGTCATCCTTTCTGATCAATCTATCACACCAGTTCAGGTTAGGAGGGCCTTCTTTGCCTTAGATTCACAAATTCCACTAGTGCGCATCGAAGACATCAGATTGCCTAACTAGTTTGTCTGCATCCCACACATATTCAATCCCCACCGGCTGTCTCGGCATGACCTCGGGAGGTCGGGTGCGAGGAAAAGTTACTTGTAGATTCCCACACTCGCTTGTCACTTTTCCATCGTCAGCCCCCTAAAGGAAAAGAAGAATATGAAATCATTAATAAATCCATTGCTCAGACTCCTATTTTAGCATATCCAGATTTTAGAAAAGATTTTACTATCTATCTTGCTATGCCACGTAGAGTACCTTGGCCACTATGTTGACTCGGAAAGACTACGAATATCATGAGCTCCCCATTGCATTCATGAGTTATATTTTGAAAACTCATTAGTTGAAGTATACTATGATGGAGAAACATGCTTTTGTAGTGGTTAAAGATGTTAAGCAGTTTCGATTTTACATTCTTAACTCCCACTCTGTTGTGCTTGTGTTTGACACGACTATCAAGTCTATTCTTATACAACAAGAGTTTGGAACCAAGAGAGGAAATTTGGTAGCAAATGTTTAGGAGTATGATCTCAACATCAGACCAAAAAAACTAGTTCGGGGTAAAGCCCTGTGTGAACTCATTACCGAGGGAGCTAGTAATGAAACACCTCGGGATGAAGTTGATATCCCTATTGTTTTGTTCCTCATCTCAATAAATGAATGGTATGTTGATATTGCCCAATTTCTCACCTATGGTGAATGTTCATCTCACTTGACTGCTAAGGAGAAGAGAGCTATCAAGCTAAGGTAGCACAAGATAATGCATGTTATGGGAAAATTCTTTGTTCAAACGAGGACTGGATGGAAGATTCTTGAAGTGTGTTGAAAAAGCGCAACAAAAGAATTTGTTCTCAGCTTTCCATGACCAATCCTATGGGGTCATTTCTCATCCATCATTACTACTCACAAAATTCTTTGTGCGAGGTACTATTGGCCTACTTTGTTTAAGGATGCATCAAAGTGGGTCGACAAATGTGAAGCTTGTCAAACCTTTGTGGGAAGACCAAATTTGGCTGCTTTTCCACCTCTCAAGCCGGTTGTGATTGAAGAATCCTTTCAATAGTGGGGTTTGGATTTCATTAGAACACTCAACCCATCTTCAAGTGCAGGACATACTCATGTGTTGACTGCCACAAATTATTTCACTAAGTGGGTAGAAGCCATCCAAGTTAAAAGTACCACTTCGAGAGGTAGTATGTAATTTGATCAAAGAAAACATCTTGATAAGGTTTGGAGTACCAAATAAGATCGTGACTGATAATGCTTCAAATTTTTATTCTACTGAGATGATCGATTTTTGCTATGTATATGGTATTTCCCTTGCTCATTCTTCATATTACTATCCTCAAGGGAATGGATAAGTAGAATCAACAAAAAAAATTTGGTGACCATTGTAAGAAAACTTGTTAATGAATCTCAGAGAAATTGGCACAAGAAGCTCTATGATGCTCTCTGGGCAGATAGAATTACACCCAAAAGAGCAATTTGGATGTCTCCTTTTCAAGTAGTGTATGGTGTGGAAGCCCAACTACCAGTGACAGTGGAACTACTATCTTCAAGCATTTGATGAAAGCTATTGAGGACACAAGTTTCAATGATTCTTTAGATAAGCGGATCATTTATCTCGATAAGCTAGATGAAGACGAATCGTATGTTTTTGACATAATATCTACCCATAAGCAAAAGGTGAAATCTTTATTTGACAAAAAAACTAGATCTAGAGAGTTCAAGGTTGCACATATTGTTTTGTTATGGGACAAAAGGCATGAACCTTGTGGGAGCCATGGTAAGTTTGAATCTTTTTGGCTTGGTCCTTTCAGAATTAGGCACTTTGCTGATGAAAATTCTTTCTATCTTGATTACATGGACGGATCTTCTCTCCCACTTCCTTATAGTGGGCAGTACTTGAAATTGTTCAAATCCTAGGTGGATAGGAATTCCTATGTATATTATGTACAGTGTGTGTTTGCTTTCCCTTGTCTTTGTTTTGTTGTTTTCCTTTCCTTGTTTTTGGTGTGTTGCCTTTTGTATTGTTTTTCCTTTGACTCCTTGGTCCAATGGATAAGGCATTGGTCTTCTTCCCCAGAGTTTTTCTTAATTCTTGTCTTGCCTAGTTCTTGTGATCTAGCCAAGTCATCCCCAGAAAGATCTAGCTGTTGTCCCCTCAAAATTCCCCTCTTTTGAAAGTTGAAAAATTTGAAAATTTTGAGTTGGCACCCTTTAGTAATGTTTTAGTGAAGAGGAAATTTGAAAAGATAGTGAAAATGTCATTTCTTGGGGTCATTTTAAGTAACTTGCAGGTCTGCAGGATATTTTTGTCCCTCATGTCCCAAAGTTCCTTTGGAATTCGTGTTCCCCGATTCCCCACATCGCGCAAATTGGCCAAATCGGGTTTTCTTTTCCCTTTTGTCCCAAGTTCTGAAAGGCCTTCTATTCACCGATCGGCTGATTTCCCCACAAGTCTTTATGTGTCGGTTTTATCGAGAACTTTTGACCATTTTCCCAAGTTCACTCGGACTTCCTTTTCACGATCACCCGCATCAGCCACATCGTGTTCTTTGCGTACTTTCAACCCATCTATCCCAAGTGCATATGGACCTTCTGTTCACCTATTCCCCACATCTCTCACATCGGCCGAATCATGTCTTCATGTCTCGCGTTTACGTGTCCTGGACCACCCGTGCTCATTTGACCCACATCCCCGCATCACCCGTGTCGGCCGGATCTCGTCTTTCAGTCCCATATGTCCCAATGTCCATGGACCGCCTTGTGGCTAGTTTTTTCTACTTTTCCCATGTCTCATATCTTCGATTCGGTTCAAGGTGTATTTAATGCTCATTAATGATATTCTCTCTCCGAATGGCTATTTAAAGGACTGTCATCACCAATCCGGCATTATGATAATTCTTCACCGGGAACTCCTCGTCTTTATGATTATTTACTAATGCCTGACCTTTAGTTTGGTGGATGTAATCACGGAAACAAAACAACAACATAACACAATAATACCATCGACTATGATAAGACGGAATGATGACAAATCTGAAATATCAAAGTAAATTATAATATTAACATAAAATTGTTACAATCTCACCCATGAGGTGCTTCAAGTGTTATTGACTTCACTTGCCTTTCACTAAGACTATGGGAGAAACTTTACAATTACACCTCTTAATGGCTTCTTCAACACACCTTTAGCGATGGCTTCCTTCGCACACTTCCTACAATATTTCTCACTACTTCCTTCTATGCTAAATGAGGGGGTGGCCTCTCTATTTATAGAACTTCAGGCTTATCCATCTTATCTCTAAGATAGGATAAGAAATCCACTCTGACGAATCATATTCCATACCTTAACTCTTATCTCGTACATGTAAGCTTATCTTTTAAGATAAGATAAACCTTATCATTTTACATGGGTTCCACATTTTTAGACTTTTTATAAATAAAATACACAAAATATTTATGACCTCACTCCTTTCCTTATTACTAATATAATATTTCTAATTCCTAATCATGTAGACCATACTTCTCTAATTACCCAAACTTTGACATTTTAACATTACCGGACCACTTACGACAAATATTTACTTTTACAACATTTCTATTGTACTTTTTTATTACCGTACTCCACATTATTGGTGGCACCGTACTGACAGCGCCGTTATCTTCTATCAGACGCTACTACTAATTATACTTAACAACATCCTATTCCTAATACATACATTAATGAAATAGAAATTACGGAGGAAAATTTTAGTGTCGACATCTTCCCCCTTCCTAGCTTCTACTCTGTCCTCGGAGTAGACTATTCTGGTGCTTGGAAAATCTTCAACTTGTCGTGGTTGACCCATTTCGTAATGGGAGTGCCATCCAATTCCTCCAGTCGGTATGTACCATTTTCATGCACAGCTGCTATTTTGTAGGGCCCCATCCATTTTGGAAGAAATTTTCTCTGTCTTCTTTTTTTGTATCTGGAATCATATACTAGAACCAAGTCATTCACATGAAATGGAGACCACCGGATCTTTTGATCAAAGTATTCCTTCTGCTTCATTTTCTTCTTATAGCTTGTATCCTTAGCTATTTCCCTCATTTCCTCTAACAAATGAAGATGTACCAACCTTTCTTTTACTGAATCACTTTCATCCATTCTTTCATTTTTCATTACTCTGACCGTGGGAATATCAAACTCAATAGGAAGAACTGGATCAATGCCATAAGCCAACTGAAATGGGGAGTATCCTATTGCTGACTTTGATGTTGCCCTATATGCCCACAATCGTTGCATGAATCCTCTTATCCCATTTATGTACCTGCAAGGCTGCATCTTTTGCTAGAATTTGACACAACACAAAATTTGTTCGTTCCACCTGTCCATTTGTGCTTGGTTTGTATGTTGTTGCCTTCCTGTGCTTAATAGAAAACTTATTGACTAGGGCTTCTACCACCTCATTAATGAAGTGGCTTCCTTGATCATTACAATTTCTAATGGACAACCAAATCGGTGACAATGCGTTCATATATGAACCTTGCCACTTCATCCATGGAAGTTGTTTTCAATGGCCTAGCTTCAACCCACTTGGTTAAATAATGCATGCAACTACAATATACTTATTTTGGCGTGAGGTAGTTGGAAGTGGACCTCAATGTCTATTCCCCACTTTTCAAAGGGACCAAGTGGAAGAATAGGGCATAATGGAGGTGATGAAGTCTTACGGTTACCATGTGTTTGACAAATATCACATGTCTTACAATAATTATAACAATCTTTAAAAAGAGTGGGCGGTGATAACCTGCATCCAAGATCCTTCTTGCTTTGTAAGTTGTCAGAGAAGTGCCCTCCACATGTACCATTTGGAATTCTTCTAGCGAGTTCCTTCCCTTGATCATGTCCAACTTGCCCTCTTGTCTTGTCCATCGAGGTCCTATTCGAAATAATACTCCATGCAGAATAGAATATGGACGACTGGCTTGAGTAATATTTCTCTTAGTCTTTGCATTGGCACCATCAGGAAACTTGAATTCATTCAGATAATTCCAAATATCTATGTATTCACTAGGGATTGTGTTAAGGGATAACAATGTTGCATCGGGGAAATCATCATCATCATAAGATGATCCTAAACCATCATAGGCTCGAGAGAGTGCATCTGCATTGACATGCTTCTTTCCTGGCCTATCTATAATATCAAATTCAAATTCTTGTAGCAAAATTATCCATCTTGCTATCCTCACGATGGGTTAGGCTTATTTACAATATATTTTAGAGCGATGATCTCATTCAACTAGAAATTTTTGCCCTAGCAAGTAATTCCTAAACTTCTTTACAACAAAAATGATAGCCAGAGCCTCTTTTTCAGTTACAGTATAATTTACCTCAGCACTGCTCATTTGTCTACTCCCAAAGTAAATTGGATGTTCATTCCCATTTTCATCCTTTTGGCTCAAAGTACTTCCTAGTGCTGCATCTGAGGCATCAGTGTACACAATGAATGGCTTGCTCCAATCTGGATTCTTTAAAATAGGTGAAGACACCAAGGCTTCCTTCAGTTGTCCAAAAGCTTCATGCGCCTTATTTCCTGGTTCATAAGTAACATCCTTCTTCAAGAACTGGGTTAGTGGCTATGCAATCTTTGAGAAATTCTTGATGAACCTTCTATAATAACCCACATGGCCTAAAAATGATCTCAACTTACTTCTATTCATAGGAAATGGTAAATCTTTGATTTTTGAAACTTTATCAGGATCAGTACCAATACCATCTCTGGATACAACATGCCCTAACAAAATTCCTTTAGAACATCCAAAGACACACTTTGTAGGGTTTAGTGAGGCTTGTGCTTCATCTAACCTTTGAAATGATGTCTCCATCTGGTGCAGGTGGTCCAACTTGCTCCCATAGATGCAAAAATCATCCAGAAATACTCTGATGAAGGTCCCAATGTAGGGTTCGAACACCCTATTCATCAAACGTTGGAATGTTGCTGGAGCATTACACAACCCAAAAGGCATAACTCTATAAGCAAACATTCCCCAAGGAGTGGTGAACGTGGTCTTCAGCTGATCTTTCTCTGCTATACGAACTTGGTTGTAGCTGCTATATCCATCAGCAAAACTATAGCACTCCTGGCCAGCTACTTCGTCCAAGATCTGATCTGAAAATGGAAGAGGGTAATGATCCTTCTTTGTTGCCTTATTGAGCTTCCTGTAATCAACACAAATGCGTAGCTTCCCATTCTTTTTTATTGAGATCACAATGGGAGAAACCCATTCTGAATTCTCCATAGCAAATATGAATCCTGCATCAAGCAACTTATCTATTTCTTCTTTTACAGTCTTGGAAAAATTAGGATTCATTCTATATGGCATTTTCTTTATGGGCTTAGCACCATCTACCAGCTCAATAGAATGTTCTACCCAACTTACTTGAAAGATTTCTTTGTAATCAAAAGTGAATATGTGTATGTACCTTCGAAAGAGCTGGAGGTAGGATTCCTTCTCACTCTCCATCACAGCATCACCAATCTTTATTTGTTGGAGACGATCATATACTTCTTCTTCGAGATAATTTTATGGGGTCATGAGTCGGTGTATTTGGAAGGATATCCATGACTGAAACATCAACCTCACTTTCTTCATCTTGGTGTCCACTTCACTTTGGTACTAGAGTAATCGAGAGGATGTCCAATCATCGGTTTCATCACTTGAATCCACGAGTTACGCTTTATGATGCCGAGGGATCACGTTTATCTTCACCCTCTCTCTACCACGTCCAAGTGTCATGAAACCTTCATTCCGGTAGTTTCTTGCATGAACTCTCCTTAGCCATGGTCTTCCCGGTGAAACATTGGGTGCATAGCAGTACCATTTTCATCACTGAAAGTCTACCACACATCAACACCCATAATGAGATATTGCCACATTTGAAACTACACCTTTGGTTTAGTTTTTCCCTTATTTAATGACCTTAACATAAGTGTTGAAGGGCGATCAATTTTTAAACCCAACATATTCATTACAGACTCGGTCATTACATTAACTGCAGCACCTCCATCAACTAAGACATCATGAATTGAAATACCATTACATAATACCTCAGCTTGTGGAGCATAGGGATCTGCCTTTGCCTCAAAAACAGGGACCTCAACCTCCTTCCTTCGTCGAGCATTGAGTCCACTTCGCAAGCTCCCGCCTCTTCTCAGAAGACATAGCCAAGAGTTGACCATATGTAATATTTGTAGGCCTTTTGGACAGATCTTCCAAGATGGAGTATGGTCCTTGCCCCTGTGAAATCAGAAAATCCTGCACACCCAACTTTCTTCTCCTATGTTTCTTACTAGTTTCTCCTTTCATCTTCTTAGGATCATTTCCATCTTGATTATCTTTTTCTTTCTTTCTTTTTGTTACAAACACATCTACTTCATTATTTCTGCTCTTATCTACTACATCAAAAGAATTCACAAGTGCTTTTCCTTTATCATTATCTCCTTTACCAGATGTAGAAGCTCTATCTGGACAATTATACTTATAATGACCCTTTTTATAACAACCATAACATACAACTTCAGAAATATTTCTTTTTGGACCTCTATCTCCTCCCTGAGAACTAAATTCTTTTCCTTGAAGAAGATTAATAGTTAACTAACCCATCTTTTGAGCAAATCTTCATACTCAGTAGATGTACTAGGAGAAATATTTGTGCTCACCGGAAGTGGTTGTGGATTCGGACCAAAGGTCTTTGGTGTAGGCTCTACTTTAGCAACAATTTCTTTGGGCTCCTCTTCCATGCTTTCTTCTTGCCTTCTTGCAATCTCCTTTGCTTGTTCAATGGTAGCTAGGCGGTCATACTTCACTCGTTTTCTGATCTCTGGCTTCATCCCAAGAATGAAGTGCTTACATAGGAGATTATCCATGCCATTCATCAACCCATCCACTAATCCTTCCTTCGGATCTGGGCATCGAGCTTCCTCCTTAGCTCTAGAACACGAGCATGATAATCCCTTATCTTCTCCTTCTCTCCTTGGGTTAGCTTTGTGATATCGATCATGAGATCTGCATATCTCTGTTGTTCACCAAATTCTTCAAGAAAACTTTCAGTTAATAAATCCCATGAATTTTTCACATTATCACCTAGTGTTTCAAACCACCTAAGTCTTTAAACCATCCAAAAAGGTAGGAAAAAATTCAGTCCATTGTTCCCTTCTTATGAGGCCATTACAAATACAAGATCGTTTAAACTCTTGAATGAAAGAGGAAGCATCTTCATTAGATTGGGCTGAAAAAATAGGAATCTTCCCCATTTTCAAAAGTAACCACTGTAAAATACCAACCCACAAGTAAAATCAACAAGACTTATGTGCACAAATAATTGGAATCACTGTAATAGAAAGTGACTTTACACCTTTCTACAGTAAAATAGAAATGACCATGGTAACTATGGTAAAACTTGACTTCTTTGCGGTAAAAGCGAATTTCTTGTGGTAAACACTATTCACAGTAAAAGTGAAGTTACTGCGGTAAATACTATTCATGGTAAAAAGTGACTTTACTATGATAAATACTATTCACAACAAAAATGACTTTACCATGGTAACTACTATTCATGGAAAAAATGACTTTACCATGGTAACTACTATGCACAGTAAAAACAAGGTTACCCTCCAATTGATTTTTGACTAAGTGGGAATATCTCTCCAGAAAATCCACCAACGAGGAATGGTCCCGACAACGGAACCAAAATGTCATCACCAATCCGGCACTATGATAATTCTTCACAGGAACTCCTCGTCTTTATGATTATTTACTAATGCTGACCTTTAGTTTGGTGGATGTAATCTGGAAACAAAACAACAACATAACACAAGAATACCATCGACTATGATAAGACGGAATGATGACAAATCTGAAATATCAAAGTAAATTATAATATTAACATAAAATTGTTACAATCTCACCCATGAGGTACTTAGTGTTATTGACTTCACTTGCTTTTCACTAAGACTATGGGAGAAACTTTACAATTACACCTCTTAATGGCTTCTTCAACACACCTTTAAGCGATGGCTTCCTTCGCACACTTCCTACAATATTTCTCACTACTTCCTTCTATGCTAAATGAGGGGGTGGCCTCTCTATTTATAGAACTTCAGGCTTATCCATCTTATCTCTAAGATAGGATAAGAAATCCTCTGACGAATCATATTCCATACCTCAACTCTTATCTATACATGTAAGCTTATCTTTTAAGATAAGATAAACCTTATCATTTTACATGGGTTCCACATTTTTAGACTTTTTACAAATAAAATACACAAAATATTTATGACCTCACTCATTGTCCTTATTACTAATATAATATTTCTAATTCCTAATCATGTAGACCCTACTTCTCTAATTACCCAAACTTTGACATTTTAACATTACGACCACTTACGACAAATATTTACTTTTACAACATTCCTATTGTACTTTTTGATCTTACCGTACTCCACATTTACCACCTATGCATTTGTCACATTGCTTGCTTGCTTTTTCTTGCCCGCATCCTTGCAATTGAGTCATTTGTTCATCTCCCTATATTCCTTTGCATTCTCATCATGAATTTGTTCTTGGAAGGTCATCCCTCTATGCATTGCAAAAATGAAGATCAAGTTTCAAGGGTAGGAACATTGTCACCTCTCGAGACCTCTGTACCTGATATTGGGGATAGTGAGGTTTAACACTTAGATTTTGGTGATTTTGGGGTAGATTAACATGCCAACCTTGTGCTCCCATGGCCTTAATGATTAGTGATAGTGGAATTGCGTATGCGGATGGTTTTCCCATCTCTGTGCAGTGTGCCGACATTGTACTTGCTTGCATGAAGCTCATTTTAACCCAGATACCAAGGAGCTTACTAATGTGCATGGGGAATTAATTACTAAACTAGATGTTACCACCATTGCTGCTACCCTACACATTCCAGAGATTGAAGACTCCATCGTTCTCACTCTTGCTCAAGCTCAGACTCTATTCGATCAAGATAGTGAAAAATACAAGGCATGAGTAGTGAAGTCATGGTTAAAGAACCCTAAGAAAGGAGCATCCTAACTCTCCAAATCATTATTCAGGGTTGATTTCAATGAGGGGATGTTTTATTTCATCATTTTGCTCACTCGTATCATGGGAATTCCCTCCACCAATGAATTTCATTTTTGATGTGCCCCTTTATAAAAATCATCTGCGAGGGCAAGCGAGAACATAAATTGGGCTGAAATTATTTGTATGAATCTAGCCGAGCAATTGTCAAATTTTCAACAAAACTAAGAAGTTCTATATGACTTCTTATCTCATGTATACCCTAGCTTGTGTCCTCGAGAGTGGTTTGGTTTCACCTACATCGAGGGAAAGAAGGATGAGCCTATCTACACATAATGCCCTCAGTTTACCCTCGAGGCCAACAATCACAATTTCAGAAAGGTCAATGATGCTTTCACCATGTATATTGTTAGACTCTTGGAGGGTGACACTGCTAGGAGATTCTCTAATTTTGCTATGAATTTAATAGCCAAGTATGGGGCTTTCTTCATCCAATTCAGAAGGTTCTCATACATCAGGTTGGATAGCTTTGAAAGTACACCCCTCAAGCTCCCCATGTTTTGCAATGATAAAATGGCTCTGGTTGAAGTGTGCAAGCAACTTGATAAACTACACAAAACCTGTAGAGATAAGAAGATCACTAGTCTTCATTTCCCTATCTCCTTGGGAAATTATACATGCAAAATGGCTCTAGATGCCCAAAACATAGAAAGGGATATTGCTCCTCTCACTATCCATTTCTTCAGACCTAGGACTTGTTTTGATCTGAAGAATTTTATTGATCAGAACCTCAGAATAACTTATCATCATAAACCAAACATTGAGGATTACTAGGTTGATTGTGCTAATGATTTTGAAGCCAAAAGGAGGCATTATGGCATACTCTCTCTGCAACAAATTATAGATCTCAATCTCTACCAAGTTCTTGAAGGGCTTAAGGATGATGATGAGGACTTGCAATCCTTTGAATATGAAAGATCAATCAAACACACTCCTTTAGAAACCTTGGATTGGTATGTAAAGGAGAGAGATGATTTGACTGAGATTATTTCCCCTGTTCTTGTAAGAACTAAGGTTTGGTTTGACAGGAAAGTTCATGAGCTCAAGAGGAATCAGGGTAGATCTTCTTCAAGAGAAACTTCCACACCTGGGAAGGAAGTACATACACCTAGTACTGAGGTACCTGAGCAAACCCCTCCTTCTTCCTCAATAAAAGATCCTGAATCATCTACTCCTTCTTCTTCCACTCAAGTGTATCAAAAGAAGATTAAAGAGGTTAAGCAAGAACCAATTGAGGAAGAATCTCTTCTGAGTGGTTAGAATTGCCTTCAGGACTCGGAGAACATTATTTTTCTTAGTGAAAGTGATGATGGTGAAGTGCCAGATCCTGCAGGAGCTCCTGAAATCACTGTTGAAGAAGAAAAAGAGGTTCCAAGTACTGAACCTCCTAGTATAGCAGACTCCTCTGCAAAGGAAGTTCCTGAGGTCTCAAGTACTTCTCTACTGGAGGAAATAATGGTTAATACTTTGAGTGCCATGAGTTCACTTGCTCTTGGGCCTCTTGTTCCTTCCTCTTCTTCTTCTACCTTTTCCTAGGTGCAGCCCTTGGTTGACAGTAAGAAGAGGAAATCTTCTTCTCATTTAATAGGCCAAATTTTTGATGTTGTAGTAGCTTGCTGTTGAGTAGCTCCTCCTCCCAAAGAAAGAGAACAAAGATTACTTCAAGATTAGTAATCGATGCTTAGGCCAGTAGTTCTGGAGGTTACAAATCCCAAGGTTGATAAAGTAGAGAAGGATTTTGGTCTCGATTTGGAGCTTTCAGATCCCTAATGGGAGAATCCACTCGAGAGTGAAGTTCATAACCTTAGGAAACAATAACTAAGGTTATTGAATGGGTTGAAAAGGAAATTAAAGACCATAGAGTAGTTGGAAGAACAGAATTAGGTTCTTTCCAACTTTATCAAATCATTTTTGGCTAAGGATAGTGTTTTGGATCCAGCCCCACTGGCTGCTCTCCCACCCCCCATGATTCTCAGCCAGGATGAAGTTTAGAGCATCAAATACATATACAAGTATTCAACTTATGGGAAGGCTGTGGAAGCTATGGTGGATGATATGACTATAGAAGGTTTGAACTTCATTGTGGAAGACTTCAAAACCAATGAAAAAGTGATTAATTTCAGCAAGAAACTCTCTTCCTCAATCAAAGATATGGATAAAGAGCTGAAGGTCTGGAGTAGTTGTATTACAGATCTTTGCCTAATGGGCCAAACTGATGAGAAGATCCTGTTGGTCAACAATGTATTTGATGATGCCAAGAATAACTTATCAAAGGCATGGATTTTTAGTGTTGAGTGGAAGATAAAGGTTCTAGAAGAAGCATTGGGAGAATTGAGGAATGTGTGGCAAAAGGAGAATCTTTTAAAACTTGTGTCTCATCAGCCTTCAAAGATATTCACTGCCATCTTCAAGATGAAACTACAGGTGTTCCCTTCTCTCTTCAGGAAATCAAGGCTCAGTTCAAAACTTTTGTCAAGGATGATTTGTTTAAAGAAGAGTCATTTACTAAAGAGAAGATGGAAGACATTTGTTCCCTCCATTCAGCTATTGCCAAAGCTAATAAAGAATATCTAGAACATACTGAGTTTGATAAAGATATGGAGAAATGTCTAGGAACATGGACTCATGCTACTACCAACACCACAATTCCAAGAGGCATGGAAATAGTAGAAGCATTGAAAAAGTTTAGGCATCGGATTCTCAAATCAGTGGGCCCTCCTTAGCCATAATCGAATGTCTCTTCTTAATATTTTCTTTCTCTTCTTCTATTTTTAGTGTTAAGCTCCTTGTAAATTAATTAAGGACATTGTATTATGCATTTCCTTAATTAATCTTTTAGTTAAAAGAAACGGTTACCAAATGTAACCAATTTGTAAGTTATATAATGAGCTCTCTTTGCCATTTCAAGGGCTGGAACTCTGATTATTTTTGAAAAGTGTAAAAGAGTCAAAAGCTATCAATACAAGGATATTTTTTTCCTTTCTACTTCTATGTGTCTATTCATTCCTTATTATCTCATCATAAATTATTGAATCATTTATCTATTTGCACTAAAAGCTTTGTATTCTTGTGGATGTTATCTCTGGAACTTTGTGTCTGCAAAATAACATCTAATAGTTTTAATACTGAATGATTCTATTCTATATTATCCTAGTTCAACATTTATAGGGAACTATTTTGCTATCTATACTTCTTGAAGAGTGTTATTCTACCTTTCCCCTTCCTTAGTTCTTTTGGTATTCTTTTGTATTGATAATCTATCTTAGAGTTTAAAACACTTTCATGATATCAAAGTTCCTCATTGAAATTTAAAGTTGTAAATTTGTGAATAGTTTTTGGATTTCAATAAGGGCACCTCTCCCATCAAAGAGGATGGACTTTCATCCCCTGACTATTGCTTTCATTAAAGTCCTATTTTGACAACCAACAGTTTTTGGTGACTCTACTAGGGATTTTGTTTTCAACGGATTCCAGTTTTCAAAGAACAATTTCTTGATCATTTTCTAATCTGGTGACTCTAAGGTTTACCCGTGGTAGAAGGGCTCTTGGAATTAAAGATTCTCAGTTTCAAACTCTTGGAGTAGAAATGAGGCTTTCCTCTTCCTTCAACAAGGAGGAATAGAAGAACTCATTCTGCAAGCACACCACTGTTGAGGACATAGCTTCGGGAGTGGTGTCCCTCAAGAGTAATCAACCCTAATCTTTGTGCTTTGGTTCTTCTTTGGTGTTTCAGTTCCACTTCAAGAAATTTTTCCAAGGATGGCAGTTCCATTACCTTGGGGCCAATGAGTTGGGCCTCTTGCCCTCCCTTAGCCCTTGCATGAGTTACCCAAGGGTAACAGAAAGAACTTTCCCAAGTTTGGAGGGGATGGTAAGGTACATCCTGATGAACACATTGCAACCTTCATAGTTACATGTGGAGTCCTTGGAGTTGAACACGAGGATGTCTCTGTGAGGTTTTGTGGAGACTTTATAGGACAATGTAATAGATTGGTTTTATCATCTCCACTAGGGCCATCACCAATTGGACTACCATGAGAACTAGATTTGAGAATCATTTGAAACCTGCTAAAGATGTGCATGCTTTACTAGCTCAGATTTCTCAAATCAAGAAAGAACCACAGGAGCCCATGAGAGAATTTGTGGCCAAGTTTAATAAGCTGATTAATAAGATCCCACAAGACACCCGACCTGTGGATCAAATTCAAAAATGTTTCTTCCTAAACGCTCAATTTCCTAAAGTAAGTTATGCACTGAGAAGAGAAAATCTTGCAACTTTGGATGCTGATCAGAGATTAGCCATCAATGTTGAAGATGACCTGATCATGTCTGGTAAATTGAAAAGAGATCCTTCCAAATCTAAAGCTTCTTCCTCCTCTTCCTCTACCCCTAGAGCTAATAAAAATCAATTAGTACAGAAGCTTACTAATGACCTCATTGCCATCAAGAAACAATTGGCTCATCATGCTCCTTATCAAGATGTTCCAAGGAGGAATTTTAGCCTAGAAATCGTTGCCTTCTTCTCTCGAAAAGACTGGAAATTGAAGGACCACCCATCAAGGTCCCTATTAATGCAACTTGTGAGGTTGAAGAACCTGATGATGAAGAAGTTAATGAATATTTTGAAGAATCTGAAGAAGAGGCTGATGAAGAACTAGAAGAACTTGATGGATCTCAAGTTAATTTCCTTACTACTGAGGGCATTGATGAAGAAGATGATTATGATGAAGTAGTGGCAGAGATGAATAGTGAGTCATATGTTGTTATGACCGAGAGTAGACCAATAAGAAAGAAAAAGTGATGTAGCCTGCTAAAAAATCTAAAGAGTATCCCACAACTATTCTAGTGGTGACAAGAAGAGGATCCCTGTTCCCACTACATCCACGTAAAAGGTCAAGTTCTACTAATTCTTCTTCTCCTACTCTTGCTTCTAAAAATTCTTTTTCTTAGCTTTCAAAACCTGATAAGCCTAAGATTCCTAGTGATGATTCCCCATCCACCTCTGGATCTTTTGATATCATCGACCATCTTAAAAAGACAAAAATCTAGATTTCAAAGGTTGAGTATTATCAAACCCATCCAAAATCCTTTGCCAAAATGGTCCACTTTGTCAATTCCCATTCCAAAACTTCATCTAACACTTCTAAAGGTATTTTTCCTACTCCATCTTCCACACCCCAACCAAATCTTGTGGCTGTAGTCACCTCACCTAATGAGAAAATCAAACCATTTTATGTGACCCTCCTTATAGCAAGCCATAGACTTAGCAACTGTGTCATAGACTCAAGAGCTTCAGAAAATGTAATGCCTGCCAAAGTGGCTCATGCTTTGGGTCTTACCCTCACACGCACTTATGGTTCTTGCTATTCCATGGAGAGTAGGGAGGTGCCCTTAGTTGGAAGAATTAAGGATGCACAAGTAGCTTTTGTTGCCTTACCTGAGAAAAAGGTTTTAGCTACTATTCTAGTAGTTGATATCCCTCCTTCATATGGCATGTTGTTGAGTAGGAACTTCTGTAAGGACGTGGGAGGAGAAATTCAAATGGATTGGTCACATGCCCTTATACTAGTCAATGGAAAGATGAAGAAGTTGTTTCCTGAGAAGAAAACTGAGTATATTGTGTAAAATATGGATGATCCCAAAGCACAAATACTTTATGAAGATATTGGGCATGGAAACTATATGATCATGTCATAGGATGAGGTAGAATGTCCCAAAGAAGTACTTCATGATCCTAATAGCATTTGGAATTTGAAATTTGATGGAAGTTGCTCCTCTCAGGTTGTGCTAGGGATGGTGTGGTATTGATATCCCAGAGGGAAAGATTCATCCTTTCTCATTCAAACTACAGTTTGAAAATACAAATAACACAACAAAATATGAATCTCTCATCCTTGGACTAAACGTGGAAAAAGAGAAAGGTGTGAGGAATATTTTGGCTCATGGAGATGCGGAACTAGTTGTTAAACAAGTTATAGATATGTTCCAAGTAAAGAATAGAAGGTTAAAGCACTATAGAAATCTGGTTTGGGATTCTATGAATTCCTTGATGCCTTCTCCATCGAAGCAGTGCTAAGGGAAAAGAACACTAGGGCTGACTCTCTAGTTGTTTTAGGGTCTTTGTTGATACCTCATCCTGATTTTTCTCAGGATAAGTTTACCATTGAAATGATCCATAGACTGAGCATGCCGGATAACGTAAATAATTGGTAGGTTTTTAATGATGATCAACATTTTCCTCTCTTTCGTGGAGCTCAGGGATAACTTTGACCAATTGTATTTTTAAGGAAGTGACAATCTACCTCATGAGAGTGTGTCTTCTAATGAGGAAGGTGTCAAAGAGGAGATAGATCAAGATGGATGCATCAGGCTAAAAGGTAACAAGATCCCTAGAGGGATAGTGAGTCTGGAGGAATTGTTTGATAAACATGACAGGTATGTCAAGTCTAAAGCTTCTAAAGGAGCCCAACAGTCTACTGAATATGAAAAGGTTAACATTGGGAACTCTGTTGAACCCAAAATGGTGAATATTGGAAAGTGTTATACGCACGAGGAGAAGAAGAAGGTAGTAAATCTTTTGAAGAGGTTCGTTGATGTCCTCGCTTATTCCTATGATGATCTTAAGGATTTTTCAGCCAAAGGAAATGCAACATATCATTCCCCTTAAACTTGGGATTAAACCTTTCAAGCAGAAGCAAAGACAGTATAATCCAAAGATTTCTAACACCATTTTTCAAGAGATACAAAAAGTTATTTGAAAGTTAAAATTATCTTTCCTATTCATTATTCAACATGGATTGCTAATATTATACTTGAAAGGAAGAAAAATGGTGAGATTCAGATCTGTGTTGATTTCAGGAATTTAAATCAGGCTTCTCTAAAGGACAATTATCCCCTACCCATGATGGACCGAGTATTGTAAGTTATCACAGGTTCTGAAATGTTGTCCATGCTTGATGGTTTGTCAGGATATAATCAAGTGGAAGTTAACACTATAGATCAAAGCACAAGGCGCCTTTACCACTCCTTGGGGTACTTTTGCTTACAAGAGGATGCCCTTTGGCCTCATTAATGTTGGTGCCACATTTCAACGAGCTATGGATTTAGCCTTTGGAATTATGAAAGGAAATGTATTGTTGTGTATCTAGATGATTTAACCTGTATTTTCCAAAAACAAGATCACTTTCAAAGCATCTAGAAATAGTTCTCTTGAAATGTAAGAGAACATGGAGTTTCATTGAAACCCCAAGAAGTATGTGTATTTTGTGTCACCGAGGGAAAATTATTGGGACATGTTGTCTCGAGAGATGGAATCAAGATTGATCTGAACGAGTACAAGCTATTTAGCAAATTCCTCTTCCCACGAGAAAAAGGGAGTGCACTCCTTCTTTAGTAAGATCAACTTCCGAGAAGATTCATCCCTAATTTTTTAGAGTTAACTTTGAACATTTCCCAAATGATGAAGGGAAAATAGATGTTTGGTTGGTCCCCTAAAGGAAAAGAAGCATTTGAAGGCATTAAGAAATCCATTGCTAAGACTCCTATTTTAGCATGTCCATATTTTAGCAAATATTTTATTATCTATTGTTATGCCACAGAGAGTACCTGGCCATTGTGTTAACTCAAAAAGACTCTAAAGATCATGAACTCCCCATTGCATTCATAAGTTATATTTTGAAAAATCATGAGTTCAAGTATACTATGATGGAGAAACATGATTTTGTAGTGGTTAAAGTTGTTAAGCAATTTGATTTTACATTCTTAACTCTCACTCTGTTGTGCTTGTGCCTGACACGACTATCAAGTCTATTCTTACACAGCAGGAGTTTGGAACCAAGAGAGGAAATTGGGTAGCAAAGGTTTAGGAGTATGATCTCGACATCAGACCAACAAAACTAGTTCGGGGTAAAGGCCTGTGTGAACTCATTACCGAGGGAGCTAGTCATGAAACACCTCAAGATGAAGTTGATATCCCTATTGTTTTGTTCCTCATCTCAACAGATGAATGGTATGTTGATATTTCTCACTTTCTCACCTATGGTGAATGTTCATCTCACTTAACTACCAAGGAGAAGAGATCTATCAAGATAAGGTCATCATACATTTTATGGGAAAATGCTTTGTTCAAACGAGGAGTGGATGGAAGATTCTTGAAGTGTTGACAAAGTTCAACAGAAGAAGTTGTTCTCAGCTTTCCATGACCAAGCATGTGGGGGTCATTTCTCATATGTCATTATTGCTCACAAAATTCTTTTATGTAGGGTACTATTGGCCTACTTTGTTTAAGGATGCATCAAAGTGGTCGGCAAATGTGAAGCTTGTCAAACCTTTGTGGGAAGACCAAAGTTGGCTTTTCCACTCAAGCTAGTTTGATTGAAGAACCCTTTCAACAAGTGGGGTTTGATTTCATTTGAACACTTAACCCATCTTCAAGTGTATGACATACTCATGTGTTGACTGCCATAGATTATTTCATTAAGTGGGTAGAATCCATCCCAGTTAAAAGTACCACCTTAGAGGTAGTATGTAATTTTATCAAAGAATACATATTGATAAGATTTGGAGTACCAAACAAGATTGTGATCGATGATGCTTCAAATTTTTCTTCTTCTGAGATGATGGATTTCTACTATGGATATGGTATCTCCCTTGCTCATTCTTCAGATTACTATCCTCAAGGGAATGGACAGGTAGAATCAACAAACAAAAATTTGGTGACCATTATAAGAAAACTTGTTAATGAATCTCAGAGAAAATGGCACAAGAAGCTCTATGATGCTCTCTGGGTAGATAGAATTACACCCAAAAGAGCAATTGGGATGTCCCCTTTTCAAGTAGTGTATGGTGTGGAAGCCCAACTACTAGTGACAGTGGAACTACCAGCTTTGCATTTGATGAAAGCTATTGAGGACACCAGTTTCAGTGATTCTTTGGATAAGAGGATCATGTATCTCCATAAGCTAGATGTATCTCCATAAGCCCACATTCCGCGCATCGCTATCGGCCAAATTTTCGCGTCCCATATGTATGTCCCCATGGACAAGGCTGAAATTTTTCCATTTTCCAACGTCTCATCTAGATCCAAGGTGTATTTAATGCTCATTAATGATATTCTCTCTGGAACGAAGGCTATTTAAAGGGACTACCACCCATGCATTTGTCTCTTTTGCTCACTTGATTTTTCTCACTGGTGAAAATTATCCTTACAATTGAGTCATTTTTTCATCTCCTCCCACTTATTCCTTTACATTCTCATCAAATTTGGTTTTGGAAATCCTAGGTGGATGCAAAAATGAAGTCAAGTTTCAAGGCGGGAACATCTATCACCTCTCGAGACCTTAATCCGATATTGGGGATAGTGAGGTTGACTTTCATTAGATTTTGGTGTTTTGGGGCAGATTAACATGCTTTGACTCTCCCATGGCCCAAATGATAAGGTGGCGGTGGAATTGCATATGCAGTTTTTCCCATCTCTTTGCTTTGTGCTGGTTCTTTGATCTGCGGAGCTCATTTTCCCCAAAAAGACCTTGTTAATGTGCATGGATAATTAATTCCCCTCTAAATTGGATGTTTGCCACCATTTTTGCTGAACCCTACACATTAAGGGAGAGGAATTTACTCCATCGTCTGCCCTTTCTCAAGCTCAAACTCTATTCGATCAAGATAGTGAAAATACAAGGCACGAGACAGCGAAGTCATGGTTAAAGATCCCTAAGAAACTTCGTGTTCCCCACTCATTCCCGCACTCTCTAAAGCATTATTCGGTGTTTATTTCAATGAGGAGTTGTTTGATTTCATCATTTTGATCCCTCGTTCATGGGAATGCCCTCCACCGATGAGTGATTTCAGTTTTTGGATGTGCCCTTTTATAAATATCATCTGCGAGGGCAAGGAAAATATAAATTGGGCTGAAATTATTTGTATGAATCTTACTGAGCAATTGTCAAATGTTCAACAGACTAAGAAGTTCTATATGACTTCTTATCTCATGTATACCCTAGCTACATCCTTGGAGTGGTTTGGTTTCACCTACATGGAGGGCAAGAAGGATGAGCCTATCTACACATACTTCCCTCAGTTTACCCTCGAGGCCAGCAATCACAATTTTAGAAGGGTCAATGATGCTTTCACCATGTATATTGTAAGACTCTTAAAGGGTGACACCTTTAGGAGATTTTACGATGAAGCTATGACTTTGATAGCCAAGTACGAGGCTTTATTCATCTAATTCAGAAGGTTTCACATAGGTTAGCTTGCTTTGAAAGTGCACCCCTCAAGCTCCCCATGTTTTGTAATGATAAAATGGATTTGGTTGAGGTGTGAAGGAAGCTTGATAAACTACACAAAACTGTAGAGACAATAAGATCACTAGTCTTCATTTCCCTATCTCCCTGGGAAATTATACATGCAAAACGACTCTAGATGCCCAAAACATAGAAAGGGCTATTGATCCTCTCACTATCCATTTCTTCAGACCCAGGAATTGTTTTGATATGAAGAAATTTATTGATCAGAACCTCAGAATAACTTATCATCATAAACCAAACATTGAGGATTATTGGGTTGATTGTGCTAATGATTTTGAAGCTAGAAGGAGGCATTATGGTAGAATCTATCTGCAACAAATTATAAATCTCAATCTCTACCAAGTTCTTGAAGGGATTAAGGACGATGAAAAGGACTTGCAATCCTTTGAGTATGAAAGATCCATCAAACACACCTCTTTAGAAACCCTAGATTGGTATGTAAAGGAGAGAGATGATTTGAGTGAGATAATTGCCCCTATCCTAAGAACTAAGAAAGGAAAGTTTGCTCAAGAGGGTAGATCTTCGAGAGAAAACTTCCACACCTAGGAAGGATGTACATACACCTAGTATTGAGGTACCTAAGAAAACCCCTCCTTCTTTCTCAATAAAATATCTTAAATCATCTACTCCTCTTCTTCAACTCAAGTTTATCAAAAGAAGATTAAAGAGGTTAAACAAGAACCAATTGAGGAAGAATCTCTTATGGGGTGGTCAGAATTACCTTTAGGGCTAGAGAACATTATTTTTATTAGTGAAAGTGATGATGGTGAAGTGCCAGATCCTGCAAGAGCTCCTGAAATCGTTGTTGAAGAAGAAAAAGTGGTTCTAAGTATTGAATCTCCTAGTATAGTAGACTCCTCTGCAAAGGAATTTCTTGAGGTATCAAGTACTTCTCTACTGGAGGAAAAAGTGGTTAATAATTTGAGTGCCATGAGTTCACTTGCTATTGGGCCTCTTGTTCCTTCCTCTTCTTATTCTACCTTTGCCTAGGTGCAGCCCTTGGTTCTTGACAAAGAAGAAGAGGAAATCTTATTTTCTCATTTAACGGGCTAGATTTCAAATTTCAATGTCAGTAGAAGCTCTGTTGAGTACTGCTCCTCCTCCTCCAGCAAAGAGAGCAAAGATTACTTCAAGATTAGTAACTGATGGTCAGGGCTAACAATTCCTGGAGGTTACAAATCCCAAGGTTGATAAAGTAGAGAAGGATCTTTTGGTCTATGATTTTGAGCTTTCCAGGATCCCAATGGGAGAATCCACTCCTGATAGTGAAGTTCATAACCTTTAGGAAATAGTAGCTAAGGTTATTGAATGGGTTGAGAAAGGACAAAAGTAGACCATAGAGCAGTTGGAAGAACAGAATTAGGTTCTTTCCAACTTTATCAAATCATTGTTGGCCAAGGATAAAAATTTTGATCAACCTCATTGGTTTCTCTCCCACCCCCATGATTCTTAGCCAGGATGAAGTTCAGAGTATCAAATACATATACAAGTATTCAACTTATGGGAAGGTATGTGGAAGCTATGGTGGATGATATGATAAAAGTTTGAACTTCATTGTGAAGCCTTTAAAACCAATAAAAAGTGATTAATTTGCAGTAGAGAAACTCTCTTCCTCAATCAAAGCCATGGATAAAGAGCTAAAGCTCTAGAGTAGTTATATTACAGATCTTTGCCTAATGGGCCAAACTGATGAGAAGATCTTTTGGTCAACAATGTATTTGATGATGCCAAGAATAACTTATCAAAGACATGGATTTTAACTTTGAGTGGAAGATAAAGGTTCTAGGAGGAAGCATTGGGAGAATTGAGGAATGTGTGGCAAAAGGAGAATCTTTTAAAACTTGTGTCTCATCAACCTTCAAAGATATTCACTACCATCTTCAAGATGAAACTACAGTGGTCCCTTCTCTCTTCACGAAATCAAGGCTCATTTCAAAATTTTTTCAAGGATGATTTGTTTAAAAGAGTCATTTACTAAAGAGAAGATGGAAGTCATTTTTCCCTCCATTTAGCTATAAAGCTAATAAAGAATATCTTGAACATCTTGAGTTTGATAAAGACATGGAGAAATGTCTAGGAATGTGGACTTATGCTATCGCCAACACCACAATTCCAAGAGGCATGGAAATAGCAGAAGCATTGAAGAAGTTCAGGCATCGGATCCTCAAATCGGTGGGCCCTCCTCAGCCATAATCGGATGTCTCTTCTTCAATATTTTTTTCTTCTTCTATTTTTAGTGTTGAGATCCTCGTAATTTAATTAAGGAATTTTTATTATACATTTCCTTAATTAATATTTTAATTAAAAGAAATGGTTACCAAATGTAACCAATTTGTAAGTTATATAATGAGCTCTCTTCACCATTTCAAGGGGATGGAACTCTGATTATTTTTGAAAGTGTAAAAGAGTCAAAAGCTATCAATACAAGAAGATTTTCCTTTCCACTTCTATCCACGTGTCTTCATTCCTTATTATCTATCATAAATTATTGAATCATTTATCTATTTACATTGAGAAGCTTTGTATTCTTGTGGATGTTATCTTTGGAACTTTTTGTCTACAAAACAACATCTAATAGTTTTAATACGAATGATTCTATTCTATATTATCCTAGTTCAGCATTTATAGGGAACTATTTTACTATCTATAGTTCAGAAGAGGGCTATTCTACCTTTCCCTTCCTTAGTTCTTATGTTCTTTTTATTGATAATCTATCTTGGAGTTTAAAACACTTTCACGATATCATAGTTCCTCATTGAAATTGAAAGTTGTACATTTGTGAATATTTTTTTGCTTTTAATAAGGGCACCTCTCCCATCAAAGAGGAGGGAATTTCGTCTCCTAACTATTGCTTTCATTAAAGTCCTATTTTTTCAACCAACACTATTCAATTGTTTTTGAAATAGCTTAAAGTTGTTATTACATTTTTTCATGTTATTTTTCATTTATTTTTTAAGACTATATTCAATGGATAAGTAGGTGGATCAATAATCAAAATTGGCGTGTAATGTCGATAGTTTGTGTTTAGGTTTATTAATATATTTTTGTTAATTTGGTATATAATGAAGATGATAAGGAGTGTAATGATGAGTCCTGTTTGTATTATTTTGATCATATTGATAAACGTAATATTATTTTTGTGACAATTGGAGTTGTTATCAATGCTATAAACTAAATCCTATGTTTAAGTAATTTCTTTCCAATCAACATATATATAACCTTGCCAACCTTGTCGTGACAATTTAGTGCTATTTATCAAAGGCCATGTGTTTCTTCTAAGGTTTTGTGTACGTGCTACAAGGAGACCCTATGTTGATCATGATCACGAGCAATGCCAAGAAAAGAAAATTAAGAATTGCAAACTTACAGTGACATATCGATTGAAGGTGCAACGAAACATGTATTTACCAAACAAAAATTAAAGATTGAGCAATGAGTAATACATAACACTTGAAAATGATTAGGCTCATAAGTAAGTATCAAGAAATAATATTTCGATAGAGTATTCTGTGAAGGAGGATGCCTAAGGTTAAGCTAGCTTTGGAATGAAAAATGAAAAATCAAACTGCAAGGGAACCCGAGCACTAAGTGTTAGACTTGTGTAGAAGCATGTCTTTGAGGAAAACAATTTGTTTGAGTGTCCCAAATATGGCACAAGAATGGGCCTATGAGGCCAAAAGCGAATCCAATATGATGACCAATTCATCACAAAAGAAGCAAATATTGTGGCATGATGCAATGACGAGGATCCCATGTTTGAACAAGCGAAACATCAAACTTGGTGTAGTGTGCCACATAAATAACTTGAAGCTTGACCCCTTTGGTGTGGGTCATTATGTTTTTCCTTGGAAGGTGCTCAACCTTTGCACCATTCATCTTTGGGTGGCCAAGTTGCAACATCATTTCTATTGGCTAATTAATATATAGCATTCTTGTTGATCTATCTAAGTTCACATCATATTTCACTTTGATATAACATCTCTACTTCATGTTATACCTCATATAAGAGTATCACTCAATGCTTAATTAATACAAACAATGCAAGAGAATAGTTTTGAGTTTGATTACAAATAATAAAGAAAACCCCTCATAAAAGCTGTGAATACACCGGGGGAACCCACCGAATTGCACTGAAAAATATACAATAGTGAATGCAATATTTTCTATTGGAAGGGGGAAAATATTGTGCTTGGTGACATGCATCACAACTTTCAAGGTTGTGGGAGGATACATAGATCAAGAACTTGAATGGTTGGCATGTGCGATAGTAATTATCCACACCACCTCATGTATACTAGATGAATTCCCCTGCATGTACAATGACTCAATGTGTTGGGCATGCCCTTCCACCCACATCATCTTCAACGATCTCATAGCCATACACACAAACAACATGCTCTTTGGCCTTGTCATTAACCGCATTGTCGAGGCGAGATGTTTTCTTAGATGGCAACTTTGTTTCATAGTGTTCCCCTTATAAGGGTGTCACTCAATGTTATACTATACTTTGCATTTTTGTTAGTACTAGGGAATGTGTGCGTACGCATGCATGTGTACGTACGTGTGTTTGTGTGTTGTGCTTGTTTAAAACATTGGGTCAATGGTAAATATTACAAAAATGTTTCCCTTTCTAAATCTTTTGAGTAATGTTAAAGAGTTAATTTTGTTAATATTACTCTAAGCATTTTCGGAGAATTTTTTTTGATTGGTTGTGTGTCGGGAGTTAATGTCCCCTATATTCCTATGTAACCGACCTATATTTTATTTTAATAATATTTAAAGTTATGGAGTTCATTGTGATCCTTACAAGATATGATGAAATTTAATCTTCATATACATTTTTTTCAGTTTTGAAGTATATTCTATTTTCATTTCATTTACTGATTTTATTTTTGTATTTACTCAATGCTTACAAAAAGTAATTATAGTAATCCCACAAAGTTGTAATAATCATGTTATCCAAATAACTCTCTTAGTTATTTGGGTAACTTGTATACATATTATGACTCTTAGCTATTCATTTTCAAATTTGTGCGCGCTCAAGTTCACTCAAAGACATTCACTTGGTCACAGTTTCCCCTGCGCGTCCCCTTTCTTTTCCTCGCACGCCCGGCGCACTTTCCCTTCTTCCCTTCCTTTTTATTTTCTGTCTCCATCTTCCCCTTGCGCGCATCTCCTACATGTCCGCCTTCTTCCCAGCCTATTCTATTCATCCCGCACGCGCCTCACACTTTCTCTAATCAGCCAAGTCCCGGCCCTCTTGCGTGTCGCGCCCATTACTTTGTAATATTTGTTAGGTTGTGGAGATTGTTTTCATGTGTGAAAGTGTTAAAGACTATACACTAAGAGTATTGTACACTTTTCATGTATCCTCGTCGAGGTTCACGTGCTCGATATATCGAGAAACGTGATTTTCTCATATGGGCAGGATTTTGACCCATAGGTTTATGGGATGGTTTTTGCCCATGGTTTTGATACCCATGGTTTTGTAAAACTACTTAAGCAGTTGTCTATTTATATGGTTTTATGCATATGATATAAGTATGAAAAACATTGCAGATGTGTTTTGAATTCAGAGTGTGAATTAGTAGAGTTTGTTGAGCATATCTCCAAACAGATCTGGGTATTGTATTGAGAGAGCGGTGGCTTGTAATAAAATCTGAGCAAGTGATTCTTGGTGGACGTAGCCCAAATTGGGTGAACCATGTTAAATATTGTCTCTTTGTGTTGTGTTATTTTATTTTGCACTTTTATTTGAGATCTGTAATATTTTTGCATATTAGTTTCTATTGTTGCGATTCTGTGAGGGATTATTCCACATATTTTATCCCTTATTTCCTAACAATTGGTATCAGAGCGAGGTTTGGTTTTCTGAAGTGTTGAATCAGAGGAAAGTTTTATCTTGAGTGGGAGATATGGCAAATGATGGAAGATCTAGGGTTGATAAACTCAATGGGCAGAATTTTTAGTCTTTGAAAGATGCAGATGGAAGATTACCTTTATCGAAGGATCTTTATACTGTTATCTAAGAAGGTGAACAAACCCTCAAGCATGACAGATGCGGAATGGGATTTTTGGATAGGAAGGCACTTGGGACAATCAGTGTGTCTTGCATCTTCGGTAGTATTTAATGTTTCAAAGGAAAAGACTACAAAAGAATTGATGGATGGATTAGGAAGTCGTATGAAAAACCCTTTTCCTCTAATAAGATATTTTTAATGAAAAAGTTGTTTAATATGAAGATGTCTGAGAATGGTTCAATAGCTAGATCATATAAATGATTTTAATATGGTTGTAAATATGCTAGCTTTGATTACAATAGAATTTGATGAAGAAGTTAGGGATTTATTAGTTCTGTGCTCTTTACCTGAGAGTTAGAATAGCCTAGTAATGGCGGTAAGCAACTCGGTTCCAGCTAACTCAAAGTTGAAGTTTGAGGATGTTGTAGGGGTGATTCTAAGTGAGGAAATGTGAAGAAAAATCTCTGGTGAATCTTCTACTTCAGGGAATGCTTTGATAGTGGAAACTAGAGGGAGACAGAAGAATAGAGGAAACAGTGAAAAATAAAAAGATCGGGTAAGGTCGAATCCAAAAGAAAGATAGTATATGGCACTTTGTGGAAAGTGCAGGCATGCAAAGAAGGATTGTTGGGAGCTTCAGGACAAGAAGAAACAACGGGGAAGAAAACAACGAGGCAAATGTGGCAACAGTAATGTATGTCGATGCTTTGATTCTTTCTTTGCACAATATTATGAATCTTGGGTTCTAGATTCGGGGGCTTCTTTCCATGCTTCTCCACATAGGCATTATTTTGTTGATTATGTTCAAGGAGATTTTGGGCATGTTTTTCTTGGTGATGAAGAGCCTTGCAGCATAGTTGGAAAAGGTTCTATTCGAGTTATGATGCGAGAATGGAAATACTTGGCTATTGAAGGGTGTCGAGACATGTGCCTACATTAAGATGAAATTTGATATCGGTAGAGGGCGGTTGGGAAGTGATGGTTGTACTGTGATATTTACAATGGACTCTTGAAGGTTACCAAGGGTGCTCTTGTGGTGGCAAGAGGTAAGAAGGTTGGAACCTTGTATTTAACCACTTATAGCACTAATGTTTGTAATCTTGTGGCTTCAGGAGTAGCTACAACGTTGTGGAACTATAGGCTCAATTATATGAGCCATAAGGGCATGAAGATCATAAAGAAGGATTTGCCTGGATATACAAAAACAAGTTTGGAGTTCTGTGAGGACTACATATATGGGAAACAAAAGTGAGTAAGGTTTCTCAAGGTTAGACCTACAAAGAAAGAGAGTAAGTTAGAGATGGTGCATTCTGATGTATGGGGGCCAACACAGGTATCATCTCTTGGGGGTTCAAGTTATTATGTTACTTTTATTGATGACACAACAAGGAAAGTTTGGGTTTATTGTATTAGAAACAAATCTGATGTATTTGACACTTTTGTTAAATGGAAAGCCTTGGTAGAGAATGAAATAGGTCTTAAGATAAAATGTCTCGAGATCAGATAATGGAGGGGAGTATTGCAGCAATGAATTTGATGATTATTGTTCTAAGAATGGAATCCATAGGCAAAAGACGGTTCCAGGGACTCATGTCAGAATGGGGTGTCAGAAAGGATGAACATAACAATAATGGAACGTGCTAGGAGCATGAGGTTACATGCAGGACTACCTCTTTCTTTTTGGGTAGAAGCGGTGAGCACAACTATGTACTTGATAAATAGAGGACCCTCAAGTGCCTTGGATGGAGGCATACCTGAGGAGGCTTGGTATGGTAAGAAAGTTGATTATTCATTTCTTATATTATTTATATGTGAGGTGTTTGTCCATATAGACAAGGATGATAAGACCAAACTAGAGGCTAAATCAGAAAAATGTACTTTCATTGGTTATGGTGGTGATGACTTTGGATATAAATGTTGGAGTATTAAGGAAAAGAAAATCATTCGATCTAGGGATGTGGTCTTTAATGAGAAAGTCATGTATAAGTAGCGATTCAGGAAAACAAGGAAGAATCCAAGAAAGAATATGCAATAGTAGAGGATCTTCTAGATGGGAAAGTGACACATGAATCAGTTTAGGAACCTCCTCAATAGGAACCCCAAACTCCTATATTGAGGAGGTCTTCTAGGGTAAGAAGAGAACCTGAATGTTTTTCTCCTTCTCTTTATTATTTATTACTCATTGATAGTGAAGAGCCGAGAGCTTTGATGAAGCAATGCAAGTAGATGCCAAGAAGAAGTGGGAGCAAGCCATGGATGAGGAGCATCAGGCTCTCATGGAGAACCAGACATGGGATTTGGTGAAGCTACACTCGAAGGAAAAAGAGCATTACAGAACAAGTGGGTGTTCAGAGTCAAAGAGGAAGAAGGAAGCAAGAAAGGATACAAGGCCCGGTTGGTGGTTAAGGGTTTGCACGTAAAAAAGGTATAGATTTTGATGATATTTTTTTCCTGTAGTAAAAAAGGACTTCTATTAGAACTATTTCTAGGAATAGTTACAAGCAGAAGACTTGCACTTAGAACAACTTGATGTAAAGACTGTATTTCTCCATGGTGATTTGGAGGAGGAACTATATATGCATCAGCCAAAGGGCTATGAGGTCAAAGGTAAAGAGGAGATGGTGTGCAAACTGAAGAAGAGCTTTTATGGCTTGAAACAAGCTCCACGTAAATGGTATAAGAAATTTGATAGCTTCATGATGGAGCAAGGTTATATTAGATGTCATTCTAACCATTGTGTGTATACAAAGAAATTTGAGGATGGCAGTTATATTATCCTGTTATGTGTATGTGGATGACATGTTGGTTGCAAGTAAAAACATGCAGGAAATAAAAGTACTCAAAAAGTAGCTAAGTGAATCCTTTGCTATGAAGGATTTGGGGGTAGCCAAACAAATCCTTGGTATGAGGATATCTCGGGATATGAAGGAATGGAAGTTGACTTTATCTCAGGAAGAGTACATTAAGAAAGTCTTGGAGAGGTTTAATATGCAGGATGCTAAACCGGTTGGGACTCCTTTGGCAGGCCATTTCAAGTTGTCAAAGGAGCAATGTCCTAAGACAGAGCAGGAGAGAAACTAGATGTCCAAGGTACCTTACTCATCAGCGGTTGTGGAGCCTATTTTCATGTGTGAAAGTGTTGAAGACTGTACACTAAGAGTACTATACACTTTTCATGTATCCTCACGGAGTTTGACCTTAAAACGTGCCCGATATATTGGGAAACGTGATTTTCTCATATGGGCAAGATTTTGACCAATAGGTTTATGGGACATTTTTTGCCCATGGTTTTGATACCCATGGTTTTTTATAATTGCTTAAGCAGTTGTCTATTTATATGGTTTTATGCATATGATAGAAGTATGAAAAACATTGCAGATGTGTTTTGAATTCGGCTATGAATTCTGTAGAGTTTGTTGAGCATAGCTCCAAACAGATCTTGGTATTGTACTGAGAGAGCGGTGGCTTGTAATAAAATCTGAGCAAGTGATTTTTGGTGGATGTAGCCCAAATTGGGTGAACCACGTTAAATATTGTCTCTTTTTGTTGTGTTATTTTATTCTACACTTTTATTTGAGATCTGTAATATTTTCTACATATTAGTTTCTACTGTTGCGATTCTGTGAGGGATTATTCCGCATATTTTATCCCTTATTTCCTAACAATAGTTACGCCTTGAACATGCATTCTTGATCGCCTATTTTCCTCATTTCCTTGCACATGTCATGCACTCTTTCCTCTCGTGCCTTCCTCTATTTCCTTCCTTCGTGCCCCATTTTTACACCCTTTTGTGTCAGTTATCTTCTCACATTCTTGAGTGCATCACGCACAACCGATCAAAGCGTGCCAATAGGGTGCCAAAACCTTACAATAAATCAATAAGTGACACGTGACAAAAGCGAAAAACATTTACACATTTGACCATCATTTTATTCAACTTATGTGCACCATGTCTCAATGCGTGCGCCGACAACTCTAAAAAACATCCGAAAGACGTATCTTTTGCTACAGAGGTCCAATCGGCACATGCACGGACTTGTCGAGAGAGCTTCGACATTAACTAAAGTATTGGATATTCAAATTCAAATTCTTGATGGATATGATAGGTGAGAAATGGGAAAACGTCTCTCTCGAGCATTGATGAGCATATTTGAAAACTTATACATAAAAATGAGCATCATGAGTTTTGTATGCATTAAATATGTGGCAAATAACCTATTGAGTTATGGGAACTATGGTAAGGGAGAAAGATTCAAACTAAGAGTATTGTTATAAGTTGAATCATAAACGAAATTAAGAATATGTGCGGTGAAAAGGAGAATTTATTATCTTATGATAAACGTAACTAGGATGTAACCATGGTAATAACGTGTCGTGGAATTGCCAATCCTTGGGTCCCTTTTATGGTTGGATCATTTCTAGTAATTGAGTGCGCCTTAGTTTTTCTAAGCATGATATGCCAGCGTGATGGTGGAGAAAACGTGTGCGTAACTAACGTAAGAATGGTGCACACATAAGATAAGAAGAGTACTAGATCACAATAACAGATATTTCAATATATGTGTAAAGAAAACTAAAATATTTTTGCATTACAAGTTATGTGCTTAAGAGTTAAAATTTCACACGTTGAAAAATACAAATACAAATATAAACGTATAGAACCAACCATCTTTTCCTCGAAAACATGAACGGTCGTCAACATCTATTTATTTTGTACTTTATTTTGTTCATAGTAGATATTTTTTTGTACTCAATTTTTGTTGTTGACATGCTCTCACCTTCCATGCTCTCTCTTACAAAAAGAAAAGCTTAGAATTAGGTAAGAATAATTGTAAAACTTATGACAAGTGGGCTTTTTGACCTACCTCTTTTGTACTCAATCATTTTTGGAGAGATATTAAATGCTATAGTCTTCCATAAAAAAATTCTTACATGAAAATTTTGTGATTCTTTCAACACACTCTCATCTTCCATGAACTTTCTTTTAAAAGAAGAAAGTTGAAGAGATTAAATACTCTATCATATTCCACGCAAAGATTCTTGTAAGAAAATTTTGAGAGATATTAGATACACTCTCATGTTCCATGAACTTTCTCTTTTATAAAGATAAGTTGAAAAGATATTAGAGAATATCTCATCTTCCACTAACTTTCTCTTACAAGAAGAAAAGTGAGAAAATATTATTCTCTCACCTTCCACGAACTTGTTCTTGCAAAAATAAAAATTGAAAAGCTATTAGAGAGTGTTCCATCATCCACAAACCTGTCCCTTTAAAAAAGAAAAATTGAGAAGATATTTAACTCTCTCCTCTTCCACAAATTTTCTTAAAAATAAGATAATTGAAAGGTATTAGAAACCGTCTCATCTTTCCATGAGCTTTCCCATAACTTCATTATCATTGCCATGTTATTTCTTAGCAACATACCAAATGCACCACAAGACGTTTTCATACACTCACTTTCCTTTGCACTAGGGGAAAGGAGCCAATGACCGTGAATAGCCCAATGACTGTTAGTAGTTACGTGAAACAAAGTGCCAATGATCATTTGAATTAAAGTTAAAAATGAAATAAAAACTAGCCAATAAAGTAAGTCACATCAAGTCACATCAATAAATGAACCAATGAAATGATGACACATAAACAACCCATAAAAGGTGATTTTATTCACAACTAATGGGTTGCCTTAAATTCCTTTGTATTCAAAAGTACTTATTTTAAATCCCTTAAAAATATATTTTCCACATACTCATATTCTCCAAAAGGGTATTTTAAAAAAAAAATTATGATTGTTAAGTGGCTCTAACAACCTCCCACATTATGATTCACGATGATTGGCTCCTCTCCCTAACCAATAACCATCAAAATGCTCATAATTTAGGTGTTTTGTCCTTACAACAATCGAAATGAGCAATTACTACTTTAGTAGAGCCATTTTCATGCACGAAACAAATGGTAATTGGTACGTGAATAATTGAAAGGGCATCTTGTCATTTCCACGCTCTTTCTGGCAAGTGGCAACATCAACAAAGGCAGATGGAAAGATGGCTTGACTACTTGAAGCCGTCGATATCACCTCGGCAGCATTTTGCCGCACGTTTCGAAGTCCCGACCGAGATGCCTTCCGCATTTTTGTGTTCCCGACATGGGTATTGTTATGGTGACGTATAAACAATATTTTATGGCTGGTAAGTTTCACTTTGAGATACAAGATGACCTTTAACAAAAAGTTAGTGGTATGAGAGCACGTCCCAAAATCATAAACAAAGTTAAGTCGAGTCTAGAGAAAACAAAAACTTGGCAAAGTGAGTGGAGGATTACAAAACATCAATAGCAAACATACCCGGCGAGTAGATCGTAATCATCTGGGCAGTCCCAAGCATTGTAAGTCTCTCCAAGCATCTCGACATATCCTAACTAGTAGAATTTTCTTCTTCCTAATCCTCTCCTCAATTGAAAATAGCATCGCTAAAGCGAAGAAATTTATAAAAGATCACAATATTTCATTGCATGATGCATCCCTTTTGTGAAGGAAATTGCTTGAGTGTCACTAAATTTACCGACTTGTGAAGATTAAAATCCCTATTGTTTTCTCTTTAGTGGTATTATTTTATGTTTTATCTCCCAAGTGCCCACTAGCCCGTAATATTCATAGGTACTATTCAATTGTTTTTGAAATGGCTAAAAGGTGTTATTACATTTTTGTCATGTTTTTATCATTTATTTTTAAGACTATATTCAATGGATAAGTAGGTGAATCAATAATCAAAATTGGGGTGTAATGTCAATAGTTTGTGTTTAGGTTTATAAATATATTTTTGTTAATTTGGTATATAATGAAGACGATAAGGAGTGTAATGATGAGTCCTGGTTGTATTATTTTGATCATATTGATAAACGGAATATTATTTTTGTGAGGTTGGAGTCGTTATCAATGCTACAAACTAAATCTTATGTTTAGGTAATTTCTTTCCAATCAACATATATAGCAACCTTGCCAACCTTGTCGTGACAATTTAGTGCTTTTATCAAAGGCCATGTGTTTCTTCTAAGGTTTGTAATCGTGCTACAAGGAGACCCTATGTTGATCACGATCATGAGCGATGCCAAGAAAAGAAAATTAAGGATTGCAAACTTACAAAGGTGCCATATCGATTGAAGGTGCAATGAAACATGTATTTACCAAACAAAAATTAAAGATTGAGCCATGAATAATACATAACACTTGAAAGTGATTAGGCTCATAAGTATCAAGAAATAATATTTCTAATAGAGTATTCCTATGAAGGAGGATGCCTAAGGTTGAGCTAGCTTTGGAATGAAAAATGAAATATCAAACTTGCAAGGGAACCTAGGCATCAAGTATCGATTTGTGTAGAAGCATGAATGCGAGGGAAAGAATTTGTTTGAGTGTCCCAAAGATGTCACAAGAATGGGCCTATGAGGCCAAGATGAATCCAATATGATGACCAAGTCATCACAAAAGAAGCAAAGATTGTGGCATGATGCAATGACGGGGATCCCATGTTTGAACAAGCAAAACATCAAACCCGGTGTAGTGTGCAACATAAATAACTTGAAGATTGACCCCTTTGATGTGGGTCATTGTGTTTTTCCTTGGCAGGTGCTCAACCTCTGCACCATTCACCTTTGGGTGGCCAAGTTGCAACATCATTTCTATTGGCTAATTAATATATAGGATTCTCGTCGATCTATCTAAGTTCGTCATATTTCACTTTGATATAACATCTCTACTTCATGTTATACCTCATATAAGAGTATCACTCAATGCTTAATTAATACAAACAATGCAAGAGAATAGTTTTGAGTTTGATTGCAAAGAATAAAGAAAACCCTCATAAAAACTATGAATTCACCGGGGGAACCCACTGACTTGCCCAAAAAGATACAATAGTGAACGCGATATTTTCTATTGGAAGGGGGAAAATATTGTGCTTGGTGACATGCATCACAACTTGCAAGGTTGTGGGAGGGTACATAGATCAAGAACTTGAATGGTTGGCATGTGCAATGGAAATTATCCACACCACCTCACTTATACTAGATGACTTCCCTTGCATGGACGACGGCTCAATGTGTTGGGCATACCATTCTACCCACATCATATTCAACGATCTCGTAGCCATACACACAAGCAACATGCTCTTTGGCCTTTTCATTAGCCACATTTTCGAGGCGAGATGTTTTTTTAGATGGAAAATTTGCTTCATGGTGTTCCCCTTATAAGCGTGTCACTCAATGTTATACTATACTTTGCATTTTTGTTAGTACTAGGAATGTGTACATGTGTGTGTGTGTGTGTGTGTGTGTGTGTGTGTGTGTGTGTACACAAGCGTGTGTGCATATGTGTTTGTGTGTGTGTGTGTGTGTGTGTGTGTGTGTGTGTGTGTGTGTGTGTGTGTGTGTGTGTGTGTGTGTGTGTGTGTGTGTGTGTGTGTGTGTGTGTGTGTGTGTGTGTGTGTGTGTGTGTGTGTGTGTGTGTGTGTGTGTGTGTGTGTGTGTGTGTGTGTGTGTGTGTGTGTGTGTGTGTGTGTGTGTGTGTGTGTGTGTGTGTGTGTGTGTGTGTGTGTGTGTGTGTGTGTGTGTGTGTGTGTTTTGCTTGTTTAAAACATTGGGTCGGTGGTAAATATTGCAAAAATGTTTCCTTTCTAACTATTTAAGTAATGTTAAAGAGTTAATTTTTTTAATATTACTCTAAGCATTTTTGGAGAATTTTTTTATTGGTTGTGTGTCGGTGTTAATGTCCCCTATATTCCTATATAACCAACCTATATTTTATTTTAATAATATTTAAAGTTACGGAGTTCATTGCGACCCTTACAATATATGATGAAATTTAATCTTCATATATTTTTTTTTCAGTTTTGAAGTATTTTCTATTTTCATTTCATTTATAGATTTTATTTTTTGTATTTACTCAACGCTTACAAAAAAGTAAGCGTAGTAATCCCACAAAGTTGTAATACATCATCCGTCGGTGGTGTTTTAAGTTTCGAGGAAAAATGGTCATCTAGAAAAAGATGAACAAATAAGTGAGTTCTACCAAGAAAGAAAAAAATAACAACAATGTTAGGTTGCATGTTGTAAGAGCAAAAAGAAAGTAATTGGTTTGAGTGACCTAGAGATAGAATGAGAACACACCTATGAGGCTAGACAAATCCAATATGGTGACCAATTCATCGTGAAAGAAGAAAACATTGTGGCATGATGTATAGAGACCAACTCCCTCCTTTGAAATGGATCATCCAAGGTATTGCAGGAACAAGGGAATCATATCTCGTAAATAATATAAAATTTGCACTCTTTTCCACATAAAAGGTTAAAAAATAACCTCTTATATGTATTGCACCTACCGGTGTTTTGGCCTTCAACATTTATTTGCAACCTCCATTCATGCATGCCTATGCTACCCATCGAGGAAATAAATTTGCTAGAAGGCCAATCCTTGTCAACTTTCCAGGATTTCTTCAAGCATGCACACTATGTTCGATTGATGAAATTAGAAATTTAGATAAAGAACATCTTACTTCTCTTCATTAATTCCTTGTGTTATAATATGGTTTTTCAAATCTCCCCTTCTTTTCCATCATGTCTCCTCCACTCTAATACAATATTAAACCTATTAACATTCACATTGTGGTAGTTATGTGTGGTTGTTGATAGGTTGCAGAGGCATAAACGATTCATATATGTTTGGTCTTTAATGTATAAATTAATGAACACAACAATTGATTTGATTGGTCATTTGTATCACCTATTATGGATATATCTCCTATGGGTCACAAATGATTCAATATGTGTGTTGGTGGGTTACATCCTTGACTCAAAGAATTGTTTTACAGTCGGGTAAATATTACATTTGTGCTCTTTCCTAGCTTGACGATGTCACTCCCATTACCTGGCCTAAGTATGAAATAAGCCGAACCGAACAAATTTCTTTGGATATGATATTTTTAGTGTTATTTCCTAGAAGAGTATAACTAGGAGGGAACCTAGCGCATAATGTGACCCACCACTAGGAGTAGTGGATGATAATTTAAATGTTTTGTGGTGATTTTTATGCTCTTGGGATTTGTGAAGGAGGAGAGGAGTCGGTTAGAGCCAAATAATTCGACCCACGTAGCCTTCTGCTTTATGGAGGCAATGAAGAAAATATACGAGTCACCTCATGGATCATTGATGTTGTTTCGCCAAGTACAATAACATGTTTCCAATCTAATCAGTCACTATTTTTAGCATGTTATTAGCTTGTGCCAAAAAAATCTTTAAAACAAGGCATATAAATCCATTGAAGCATTATGAAGAAGGGAATTTTGGTAGATACTTAACTTGTAAGTGACCTAGCAGATATGTTTATAAATGTAGAAGCATGCGAACAATTTGACAAAATTCTTGATGAGATATGTGCTCTCGTGGATTATTGTAATGACTATGGGATACACAAAAATGGATTTTTGAAAATACCTTGGAAAATTTCAGAAAAAATCAATCAAATAGTGTAAATCCAAACCCTATAACCTTTTTAGCACCCTCTTAGCCTTTATTGAAATGGCACATTTAACATAGGGACTTCTTCTCATCATAAAGATCGAACATCTTATTGTGTTTTGAAATGCATGGAACCACCTAAATATGTAAAAATTGGTGTTTATTTTGTTTCTTCTCTAAGTTTTAGTGGCATCCTAAATTGTATTTTGAAAAAAATACGAAAACAAAAAATCTACGAGAAACTAGTTTATGAGTATGGCCAAAGGTGTTTAAAGTAAATGTAAATGAAAATAAAGTGGAGGCTTCAAATATTTAATAATTATGAACAATCTTGATTTACTTCGAGAGTAGTGGGTCCACATAGCCTCTTTTATGTTTAGACACCGCTTTTTCACCCCTAGGTGACCCTACACATATTAATTACACTATCTTTATTCACACTATTATTCCTAACCTAAGTCCATTTTCCCTTAATCTAATTTACCTACCTAGAATCCCATTTACCTTTCCAAACCACCTAAAACAACCCTAACCTTTAATTTACCTTAACCATCCTAACCTTCTAACCTCTTCCTACCTGGATCCTTAACCTCCCTCTGTTCCCAAACAATCTACAAGCCTCGGATCACAAGTGGTTTCAACCATTTTCCATCCTTCCTTGCTTTTTTAAAACCATCTTGATAAGATCGACGATAATCTGCGATCGTAGACGATCATTACAGATGTCATTGATCATATTTAACCACCCGCCTTCCCCATTTCTTAGTTATCCGAGAGATTGGATTCACGTATGAATTGTTGAGACCTGCAAAACCTCACGACATTGGAAGATCTTTCACAATCTATTACCATCTCTTGGGAGTCCTTATCCAACATTCAATCTGCCATTGGAGCTCTATCATTGTCATCCTCATTCAACAAGGTATAATGTACTCCTTTTTATCATTTTCAATCGTAATTTACATTAGTTATTTCTTATAAACACTCACATTCATCCTCCTAGATAGCCATCCTACATTGTTCCTTTCTTATAGCCATCAATTCAATTCTTTAGTTAATCTTCCATTTTACCAAGGATCACCGCCGATCCCCTATCACCATTGACTGGAGCTCCAATCCCTTTATAGTTCATTTAGCTCTTTACACATATTGTAATATCAATTTTTACATCCCAATTGTCTTATTAGCCTCGTGTTTCATTTTTGCACTATCAACATCATAATCTACATCAAAGCATTCTATTTTACTAGCCTTTATTGACATAGACCATTTTCCCCGATTGCCATCGATCCTTGTATTTAATTATTATATTTACATCAAGTATCATTTTATTTTGCTAACAAACAACTTTACAATCATGTCTTTTCGTTAGGTGATTGTTCTAAGACAAGTACATCCCATTATAAGTCTCTATGACCTCTCAATCGTGCAACAACCCTTCGTGTGGGAGAAGTTTGATATCTCACACGAACTTAGCCTATGTGTCATTGCCCTTATGCCTAAAATAGAATACATCAAGGATTAACTTGAAGTGATACGTGAAGTACATGACGCAACAAAAACAAACTGGCTCGAGTATTTCTTGGACTTCAATCTCGTTGTAGCCCTTGCTTGGGCCAACCAACAAGCGAGAATAAGATCTCTCCATCCCTCTAAAATTTTAATCATATTTTGATTTTCTTATTTTCGTATCATATCGATTAATTGTAAACACGAGTTAACATCCCTCGAGGAAGCCCATTGGTTCACGAGATCGGGTGTTGCCAAGTAATTAGTTCAATCATTATCTAATATATATTTGGTTTGGCTATACAGGTCCTCTTGCTCGGTGAAAAGAAGCGTATCTCACATTGTTTGTGTATTCACTCATTCTCACATTGCGTTTTGTTGATAGGTATCATTAAACCCTGTTTCTTTTAGAGTTTTTGTATTTCCATATAATAAACAAATCGAAATTCACCATAAAGCAGTATGATTTCCTCTCGTACCCAAACCATATTTCAAATTTCAATGGAGTGTTCTCGAACTTTGCAATCAAGGGGAAATTAATCCATGTTCACGTTAATATTTGTCTTTCTCTAGTGTTTTATAAATGACAATTTTTAATAATAAGAGTGAAATCCATTAACGCATGATGGAGAGAAGTGAATAAGATAGAACCTAAGAAAGAATTATTGGATTGCATTGCAAGTTTCATTTTTCCTCAATATTTATACATATAAACATTGGTGCACAATTTATGTTGTTTTACGGATTTGAACTTTGCCAATTAATGTAGAATGGAGAAGGATGGAGATTAATGTAATTGTAGGTCGAAGTCAAGGTTGATCTGCACAAACCTTAGTCTTAGTGTTACCTCCCATGCAAAGGGTGAATTCTTGAGAGATTTGAAGGAAGAAGAGGTGATGTGGATGCTTTGGATGAAAATAAGGAAAATAGTTTTAAAGACATTATCGCACAATTGAGGGGTTAGAATAACTTTCGAATAATTGCTTCTCTGTAGAGAGTAGATGAATCACTTGATCACTATTGGTGCATGTTGATGTCCCCGAGTGACACCGAAAATCATTTTTAGTAGAGGATGAGATGTCTTTATTTTTGTATATACCCATGATTACCAAACATATTTTATGTGAGCTGTAATATGTTGTCCTTACAAAAATCTCAATAATGTTAATCATACAATATTAATAAAATATATAAAATACTATTTTATGTTTATTGAGTTATCATATGTTCGCGAGGAAGAAGATTGTGCTTGGTTGGAGAGTTTGAAGCATGGTCTCTTTTCATAAGAAATATCACCTTTGGGTGCCCAAGTTGGTGTCGCATGAAAGTCGGCACCTCTCATGCCCTTTATTGTGAGCTTCACATCACACAAGTGTAAAATGTTATACTTTTGTATCCATATACCCGATCCACAAGTTCATATTGACTCTTGTCCCTCCTTCCACCTTGAAATGCACCTTCTATTATCTTTTCTAACTCAACAATCCTTTTGGCTCTGTTGATGCCACGTGGAAGGGTGTAGACTTCATTTCCTTCATCATCTTTCATTTTTCAAGATTTCATCTGGTTGTTAACCATGGATGTTATAAATAACATTCCATATATACTCATTTATTATCCCTTCATCCCCACATGGACCTTTTGCATGTGAGATAAGGCTATTTTGAGTGTCATAGGCTTTCACACCTTTTTACAATTTTGAGAAAAAAAAAGTATTGTTGCGAATAAGGATGCATGAGGCCAAACCATCTTTGCAATGAAAAATGAAAGATCAAACCTCATAGGGCCTTGATTTTTGAGATATCTCCAATTTATGTTGTCTCATCTATCTTTGCACCACACCCTTTCTCCTTCAAAAGATTGATATAAATGACACGTAGTTCATATGTGTTTTCTTAGAAGAAAGAAGAGTTTTGCATACATTCTCTCCAACATTTTTCCTGCTTCTGTGTGTTTCAATTCTTCAAGTTTAAGTTCTTCAACATTTAGTTGAGCGTAAACAACATGCGGAAAGGAGTTTAATTGATTCCCGTCGAGTGAAGTCGATTTGCAAAATTTTATGTTGTTGTTGCTACGATTTGACCCTCAAACCTACAAGTTTCGACCAAAGTGTCTTCAACAACCCGCCTACGCATGTGTCATGCATATGAAATGACACCGATTGTATTTAAATTTGATGTTTTCGACTATTGCCCAATTTTTTCTATCGCTTCTATTTGGATAAGCCATGAGACAACATTTGTGCGTCTTTGGTCAAAGTGCCCCTATTACCATTAACATCTCCATTACACTATTTACATGCGATTGGTAACATATTTTAATGAGATATTGAATGTAATTGGAGCAATATTAGAATGAATAGAACCAACCGAAAGGACGCGTAGGAGTGGAATGACTGCCAGTTCACGAAACCGCGCCGTGACACCTGCCGCCTCCTCTTCCTCTCCTTTGTTCGTATTCTTGGCCGGGTGGAGTTTTAACGCGATTTTCTGTCAGCGCGCGCATGGATTTCGCCATTCTCGTCGGCCTACCCGAGATCGAGATCCGTTCTTTATCGAGATCCGCTCCAGATCCGTTTATTACGAGATCTCTCTTGCGGCTTGCTCCCACGATCGCGCTGCGCCTCGAAGTAAGTGCGGCTGCCCTGCGCTGCGCTTTGATCGCACACTGCGCTGCGCCGCAATCGCTTGTTCCTGGCGCTGCGCTGCAGCTCGTGAATCGCACTGCGCTGCGCGCCTCGGATGTAAGTGTGGCTGCGTAAAGATAATGCCTGCGCTGCGCGCTGTGAGGCGAGAGAGGTTTGTTCGGTGGCATGGAGGCGGTGGGCTCGGTGACACGCCAAAGGCAAGGGCAGAGACAATGCGATTGCGAGAGAAGGCGGAGATAGCGAGGACTGACAGCGGGTTAGCGAGCAGGGTTGATTATCACGTGGAGACAACACGAGACAAGTGCGAGGCAGTGGGGTCGGCATAGGCGAAGAAGGCGAGACAGGTGGGCCCGGGTCAGAGAGGCAACCGGGAGTGGATTCTTCTCCGAGGGCTCAAACCAACACGCTCAGTCTAAACAAGTCAAGCAAACCATGGTTAAACACGAGTTTCCCAACGACAACCCAAACAAAGAGACTCAGAAGTACATTGGTCCAGTCACATATTTAGCAGAAGCACACAGAAATGCAGGAAATACAGGAAATTCTCAAAAGCATACACTGGGGACAGGGAACAAGCTAGTTTTTGTGAATGCAAAACAATATAAGGGAATTTTGCGGCGCAGACAAGCCAAAAAGTTAAGGCAAACCCAGAAGAAAAATCTAACTTTGATTCTACCTAAAGCGACAAACAACAAAGGTACTTTTGTCTTCAAGGATCAACTTATTCAAGGAAAGCAAATAGTGCATAAGGAAGGGAGAGAGGCTACAAAGCTGAACAAATCAGAAAATTTTGCAAAAACCAGCGAGGAACGAGAGGAGGTGATGCAAGACCCCAAACAACTATATAGTCCTTCATCTACGCCTCTGCTTTGGTCTTCCGCACTGTATGTAACTGAACTCATGAGCATGAAAGAGAGACTGGGACTCTTAGAAAATCAGATGTTACAAGCAGACATTGAAAGAAGAAAATGTGCAGAACATAGACACAAGCTAGAAGGGGAAAATAAAGATCTCAAAGAGCAGGTTCTAACTCTACAACACCTCATGGAAAGAGGACAGAAGAGTTAGTTGCTTTAAAACACGACATAGGTCAGCTGAAAGCAGCGGGAGAAAAAAACACTGAAACGGCAAAAGGAAAGGAAACAACACAAGTAAAGGAATTTCAAGAAACAATCAAAAACTTGGAAATAAAAGAAAATCAACTAAAAGATCAGATAGAGGAGGTCAAAACATGGTCACAATTGGTCAGTAGATCAACAAGCGAACAAAGGCAAGCCTTAGAGAAACATGTCAAATTTCAGATAAAAGAAGAAAAAGATCAGCAGGACAAAGCGTTAAATTTTATTATCAAAGGTTTGAGAGATTTTGGTGAAAGAGAGAGAACTGACATATTGACAAGGGATTTTCTTAAAGATCAGTTGAAATGGACAGGATATATACAACAAGCTAATAGGATTGGCAAGGGAATACAAGGAGGAAGAGATCGACATGTGCGAGTGGTCATGAGAAATATAGAAGACAAGCAAGCTATTCTAAAAAGTAGGGGGCTTCTTCGAGGCACACATATATATCTAGACGAGGATTTGACATTCGCACAACAAGAAGATCGTAAGAAGGAATGGGAGAAAGTGAAAAAGGCAAGAGAGGCAGGAAAATGGGCACAATTAAGGAATGGTAAAGCTCAAATCAGCGAGTATTCAACAAACAAGAAATAGGAATTCGGGGCCCCACGGGATCCTATGCATATAGTAAGTTGGAATTGCAGGGGGTACCCGTGGAGAAGAGGACCTGGTTTGGGGCCCGTAGCAGAGGGGAAAGATATTATAATCCTTACGGAAACGCATGAACATGATGGTTGCAGAGTTCCAGATTTTGAAGGATACAAGAAAATTTCAGTTTGGAATGAAGGGAATGAGACAGGGAAAGGGCATGGAGGAATCACAATTCTAATCAAGGATACATGGCTTGGGGTCGTTAAAGTGGAAAAAGAAGATGCAAATAAGCAATATATATGGCTGAAAATAGCGGATAACAAGACAACTATCAGATTGGTTGCTTGCTACTTTGCTCCGCAAAGATCAAAGACATATAAGAAAAGAAATTTAGATAGTGAGGACCCTTATGCTTCAATAAAAAAAGACATTTCTTTGTTTGGTGCTGACGGAGAAATTATTATGATGGGAGATTTTAATGCAAGAACGGCAAATAATCAATCTCTTCAGCTGGACAACACCAAAGGTGACGATGGAAATCCACTTTGGCTTGATGAGGCAGATGACAAGTTTTGGGAAAGATTATCCCAAGATGGGAATGGAGGGGTGACGCTCTTCGGGGTTGAGCTCCTAGGTCTATGTAGCCTACACGACATGGTTATTTGTAATGGCATGAAGACTTGGCCTAGATCCGGAAATATCACTTGCAAAACGTACAATGGTCAAAGTGTTGTGGACTATGTTATCTGCACTCAAAGTTCTACTTGTAGACTGCTCGAGTTCGAAATTGGGGATTCTCCTATTGAGCTCAAATCTGATCATAAACCTCTCTTAATCAAACTTGCCACCAGTACAAATCAACAACAAGGAAACCAAGGCCATCACTTGCCAGAGTCATATCCAAAACAAGGCAAAATCATTTTGAATAAAGAAAATCAGGAAATCTTTTTGGCTGCCCTTGAGCAACAATTTCAATCGGCAAAAATTGATTTAAAGTGCAATACGATCAAGGGGGCAAGGGGGTGTGTTGGTAGTAATCTAATGATACCTTTAATTCACAAGGCTTTAGGTGCTTGCAAAAGATCTAAGCCCAGAAAGGGAGCTGCAAATACTTTTCCCACTAATCCATGGTATGATGAGGATTGTAAGGCTGCCAAGAGAACTATAAGAGAAAGTGGAGGGAATAAAATAAATAAAAAGATTTATAAGAGACTGGTTCAATACAAAAAAGAAACCTATGTGAATAGAAGGAGGTCGGAATTAATTGCTCTCGGAAAACACAATCCCAAAGGATTTTGGAGAGAGTTGCAACAAAAGAAAACACACATAGAAAACAATATCACAGAAGCACATTGGTTGGAATATGCGAAGCTTTTATATGAGCGGTCTCCTCAACAGGATAGCCCTCCCATCCTCCAGACTTCAGTCAAGCTATTCTCTGAAGACGACATCAAATACGGCATTCAAAAGCTAGCAAATGGAAAAGCACAAGATGTTGATGGGTTACAAGCTGAATTTTTAAAATGGGGGGTCGAGGTGCTTGCTCCACATATCAAAACAATCTTCAATAATGTAAATCAAGTAGGGTTCCCAATAGAATGGACGACCAGTGTGGTTATTCCTTTATTTAAAAGTGGGGATGCCAATAACCCTTCTAACTACCGCACCATTATGATCAATCCTCTGTTTGGTAAGTTGTTTGGGGGCATGATAGAGCGCCGAATCAGCAATTGGGCAGAAAGAGAGGGTAAAAGAGCAAAAGGACAGGCAAGCTTCCGACCTAAACATTCAACCATTGATCATTGCATAACTCTCAGGCATTTGATTGAAAAGGTTTGGGATTCTCAAGGTGAGGAAGCTTTTTGTTGTTTTGTTGACTTTAAAAAAGCGTTTGACACGGTCCCTCGTGACAAACTTTGGAACAGGATGGAAGAACTTGGGATTCCAGACGAGTTTAGAGCTGCAGTGCATAGGCTTTATGAGCAGGTCAGAGCTAAAATCAAAACTAGAGAAGGCATGTCGGAATGTTTTGGTAGTGACATTGGTGTCAAGCAAGGCTGCCCTCTTTCTCCCACTTTGTTTGGTCTATACATCGACAAGCTTGAAGAATGGTTACACAATACCGAGGAGGGGGTGTTCGGTTAGGGTGAATATGTGGTGAAGTTGCTCTTGTATGCTGATGACCTTATCTTAATTTCTCAACAACACTCAAGGTTTGAGAGAGCATCTAAAAGCTGTAGAACTCTTTTGCCTGGGAAGTCGGGATGCAAGTGAACATTGACAAAACAAAAATCATGATTTTTTTCTCTAAAAAGGAAAGGGACGCATACTAACTTTCTTTTTGAAGGGAGGCCATTGGAAATTGTTACAGAATATAAATATCTGGGGATTGATTTTCACCACAAATTGAGCTGGGAAACATGCAGAGCAAAAAGAATTCAAGGAGGTTGGAAAGCATCATACTCGCTCCAAAATAGATGTAGGAAAGCTGAGCTTTGGGACTGGAATACTAAGAAAACCCTCTTTGGTCTGTTGGTCACTCCGGTGGCCCTTTATGGGTGTGAAGTCTGGGGAAGTAATATGTCAAAACATGGGTGGAGACAGGTAGAAAGAATCCAAAAACATTTAATCACAAGCACTCTCAAGGTTAAATCAACGGTCCCTTATGAGATTTTACTGGCTGAAGCAGGTATGTTACCAATGGAAGCTTCGGCAATCACTCGGCTAATAAGCTATTTGAAAAAAGTGGAAAGCATGGACAATCATCGTTGGCCCAAAATGGTTATAGAGGATAACCTAGAGCGCAGAAAGAAAACTTGGATGAAGCAGAACACCAAATGGATGGAGAAGTGGGGCATCCACTTCCAGGAGTGCCCTAACAACAATAGGGAAATAAAAAACTATGTGGCGGAGAAGTTTAGGAACAGCATGTGGACAGAAAATATTGGTCGTAAGAAAGCACACTATATCAAATATTTCAACCCCACTTGGGCTCATGATGACAAAGCTTATTTAAGGGCGGATATCAAAGGTAAGGCTAGGATTATTTTGGCTCAGTTGAGGACCGGGTCACATCATCTTCGCTGTGAAACGGGCAGATGGACTATTCCCAAAGTAAAGTGGGAAAGGAGAACTTGTCTTTTCTGCAATACAGGGGTTGTTGAAACAGAATGGCACTTCATCATGGAATGCTCAGCATATGATGACATCCGCTTCCAGTACGAAAATGACTTACAAGTGGACAACCTAGATGAGTTATTTGAGGAAGCAAAGCTTCAAAGGATTGCCAGTTTTGTGCTCAAGATTCACAGTAGGCGAGAGGATTTGGAAAAGAACTTGGTTTCAGCTTAATGTTTCTGCTTTTCTTGGTCCCTTTGACTCTTTAGTCACGTGGACGTCATTAAAATCTTTCATTTCATTTCTTATGCTTATTTGTATGCGTACTCCTATAAAATCTCCTTCACTCTACCTCTTCTCTTCCAGATTATTCCCATCTTTTTATTAGGCATCCTTACTGTTTCAGTTGAAATCAATGGCATCTTCTTCCTCATCTCACCAACAAAATGAGGAACATCATGCTTTCTCTGGAATTGAACCTCCTGGCAAAAGAAGGAAGGTGGATGAATCTCGGAGATTGTATGATGTGTTTATCAACCACAGAGGCCCAGATGTCAAAGATACTCTGGCTACTCAACTTTACATTTCTCTGAAGGAGCTGGGAATACGGGCGTTTCTTGATTCCAAAGAGAAGGAGCTTGGAGATTCGTTCCCTTCTACCATTGAGACCGCCATCCGCTCTGCTGCAGTTCACATTGCCATATTTTCCAAAAAATATGCCGAGTCCCCGTGGTGTTTGGCGGAGCTGGTTCTCATGTTACAGAGTAAAGCAAAGATTGTTCCTGTGTTTTATGATGTACAGCCCTGGGAACTCCGGCACATAGAAAAGGGCGTGTATGCTGATGCTTTCACGAATTACGAAAAGAAGTCCAGGTACCTGCAGAAGCTTAAGGAGTGGAAGGAAGCCCTTCAATCGGTTTCATTTCTCACCGGCGAAGTATTCAATGGGTAGGATTTCTCTGGTTTCCGTCCATTTGATAGTTCTAGGTTGTATTATTTTCTTGCTTCCCTCAAAACTGGTTAATTTTATCCTCATCTAGTTCCCCTTTTCTTTTCGAATTTCAGTGACTGCAAAAACATAGTGTCAGCTGTGCAAAAAGAATATGAAAGGATAAAGCCTAAGTTGACTGTTGCCAAATATCCAGTTGGACTTCACAAGCTCGTACAAGATTTCGAAAAAGAGTGCCTTGATGAGCTTGTAGATGATTTTGAAAGCCAGTGCCGAATCAGCGAAGAAGGTAAAGATGAGCCTAAGATAGTTGGCATATTTGGAATGGGCGGGATAGGGAAGACAACTCTCTCCAAAGAGTTGTTCAACCGAAAGCGTTCACAATATAGCCGAAGGTGTTTTCTATTTGATGTGCGAGAAGCTTATGTAAAAAGGGAAGTACCTTCTTTGCAAATGCAACTAGTTAAAGATATTTTTGATGAAAATCCCTCTGATTTTAAAAGTATAGAGGAAGGAGCAAGTTATATAGAGGGTTGCATAGCAAGGAGCAATGATTTAAGCTTTCTAGTTATTTTGGATGATATTGATCATGCAGAACAGTTAGATGCCTTTTCGAGCATTCATAAGTCTCGAAATAGTCTAGTAATTGTTACAACCCGTGATGTAGGGGTGCTTGTGAACACGGGAATTACCACAGGTTATAATTTAAAGGGAATGGATAGAGCTGCTGCCAAAGAACTCTTTTGTTGGCATGCTTTCCAGCAACCTCATCCTACTAATGGATATGAAGATCTTGTTAATGCATTTTTGGATGGGTGTGGAGGCTTACCTCTTTCTCTTCAAGTTCTAGGGAGGCATGTTCGTGGTAGAGATAAAAATTACTGGAGGTTAGAATTGAAAAAAGTTAGTACAATGTTGCCTCAAGACATAAAACAAAGACTTAAAATAAGTTTTGATTCATTGGATAATGAAGAAAAACAAATATTCATGGATATTGCATGTTTTTTTATCAATGAAATGAAAAAAATGGCCCTAAGAATTTGGGAGGGATCAGGGTGGAATGGCGAACATGCGCTACAAAAACTAAAAGATAAATGTCTTGTTGAAGAAATAAAAATATATACCTGGCAGGGAAATAAACCTGTATTAAGAATGCATGATCACCTAAGGGACCTTGGAAGAGAGATGTCAGATGAATTGAGCCCTCGCATGTGGCGTCTACAAGATATTGAATCTATGGTATGCTTACCTATTTACTTATTATTATATTCTTTTTTGAATATCTGTATTTACCTTGAATTGATTTTTTAAAAAGTAGATCACTTTTGTTAGGTTGGTTTTTAAATGCAGGGATTAGAAGGATTCCAATCCATTCTTTCGTCTAATTGGAGGTGTTTTGGATCAGTTGAAGAAAGCTCCATGAATGCTACAATTAGATATTTTATAGGAATTCAAATGGTTGGAGTCACACATCTACTTCTTAGCTATGGCTTGAGATTAATTTTGAGATTGATTGTGTATCTGATTGTGAAAATAGCACACAGATGAGAAATATTCCTTCATGGATTCCTCTTCAAAATTTGCAGTATTTAGCCATCTCATTTGGTGATCTTATCAGATTATGGCAGAGTGATGTAAAGGTATGGAAACTAAAGTCTCCAATGCGTTTTTAAAAAGAAATTCTATATTCAAACTCGTAAATGTAGCTTATATATTTTCTAAATTGAAATCCGAGAAAGTTTGTAACAATTGCATCCTCAAATGCAGCAACCCTTCTCGTTGAAAGAGCTGTATATTAAAGATACACTTTTGGAAGAGTTTCCAGATTTGTTTAGAATGTCAAATCGTTTGGAAAAAGTAGTGTTAAATGGCACGGAAATACCAATCGAATGGCTTTCCTTTCTGGAATCTCTTAAATCCGCGAATCTTTCGCGGGACAATGATGGGTATGCTGCTTTTGGGTCTTCATCTTCGCGGGTCAATGTTGGGTATGCTACTTTTGAGTCTTCATCTTCGCATGTGGATCTTAAGGGACTCCAGTTTAGAGGATTAGTGGCCCTGAATAACAAAGGACAGTCCCCTACTGTCGAGTCTCCCATGAATAGCCTTCGGAAGGTAGAGTTGAAGAGGCAACACTCTGTAACCAAGGTCTTAATCAGCGGATATCATTATCCCAACCTTGAATCTCTCCATCTTACATATATGAGCAACTTGACTGATGTGGATTTAATATCAGTTACAACACTTGTGAGTCTTGAGTTAACAGCTTGTTATAACTTGAAGAGTATATCGGGGATAAGCCATCTTACGAATCTTAAAGTATTGAGGATCAAGGGATGTTCAAAAATTGAAGAGTTGCCAGGTCTTTCACATCTGAGCTGCCTTAACAAAGTTTCAATTGTAGCCTGTACGAAACTGAAAAGTGTATCAGGGATAAGCCATCTTACGAATCTTAAAGTATTGAAGATCAAGGGATGTTCAAAATTTGAAGTGTATCGAGAAGAGTTGCCAGGTCTTTCCCATCTGGAGTTGGATGAATGTGCTAATTTGAAAGAAGCATACATTTCTTATCTTCCAAAACTTGTTAAAATCAGCATTCATCACTGTTCTAAGCTGGAGACTGTTATAATTAAAGGATGTGAGAAGCTGCAGAATATAGCAGGTATTGAAGAGTGGCCTACATTGAAGCATATGGAAATCCCGCTGTGCAATGGCGTAGCAATACGAAATTTCATTCACAGCTTGCAGGTATGTCATGTATCTTCCACCTTAAAAAATCCTTTCATTTGTTTGCTCTCCCTAATTTTTTTATAATGTGAGACTTTGTTGAATGAAGAGAGTGCCTTGCGAGCATATGATGGTGATTGAGAGCGCAGCGGAGGGAGCGGAGTCAACGTTAGGAGCACATCTCTTTCCCCAATGGATTGCCGCAGAAGAAGTCATTCAACTAGGATTACACGAAGATAATTTAGTGAAAACAATGGCAGATGTGGGTTCGCTGGGTGCAATCATCTATTGCGCTGTGGCTGCGTATCATCCCAAATGTCCAAAGGTTATCGTGGTTGGGTCTAGGTCGCTGTCGTCGTTGGTTGAGATGGAAATCGAAGAATGGTGGCGCCCTAACTCGCTATTTTGGTTAGTGCGATAAATTATTTTATTGCACATTCCTCAGAGTTCATTGTGCATTGGTTAAAGCGAAGGTCATTTTCTTCTGTGTTTAGTGGGGATGTATCAAAATGAAAATGTTATCACAGGGTTAATTAATTACATAAATTAGTGTTACACATATCTTTGATATATATGAAAAGATTAATATAATGTTTATTTTTTATTTTATTTTATTTTAAATTATTTTTCGCATTAATAAATGATATTGGCTACTACGTATATCTCTAATATATTTGAAAAAGGTAGAAATAACAAATATCATTTTTTTTTGGTTATATATTGACTAATAATTGTATTATTATTTTTCATATTTTTTATCCATTAGTATTAAATAGTATCAATTAAATGAAAATGTTATCACGGGGTTAATTAATTAAATAAATTAGTGTTACATATATCTTTGATATATTTGAAAAAGATTAATATAATGTTTATTTTTTATTTTATTTTATTTTATTTTAAATTATTTTTCGCTTTAGTAAATGATATTGGCTACTATGTATATCTCTAATATATTTGAAAAAGGTAGTAATAACAAATATCATTTTTTTGTTATATATTGACTAATAATTGTATAATTATTTTTCATATTTTTATCCATTGGTACTAAATCGTATCAATTAAATGAAAATGTTATCACGGGGTTAATTAATTAAATAAATTAGTGTTACATATATCTTTGATATATTTGAAAAAGATTAATATAATGTTTAATTTTTATATTATTTTATTTTAAATTATTTTTCGCATTAATAAATGATATTGGCTACTAGGTATATCTACGATATATTTTATCTCTAATATATTTGACAAAGGTAGAAATAACAAATATCATTTTTTTGTTATATATTGACTAATAATTGTATTATTATTTTTGATATTTTTATCCATTGGTACTAAATAGTATCAATTATAGTGTGTATTATTTTGTTGGATTCTTTGAATAAATAGATTCCAAACTTTCCTATTCAATCAAGCTATTATAATTTTATGATAAATTTCCCCTAATAATTTTTGTTTCAAGTAATAGTCAAATAGATATAAAATTTTAATAAGATTGAAGTCCCTATATGACAATCAACTAGAAACTAAATTTAAGATAAAAAAATAATTATTAACTCCTCAAAAACATGAAACTCCACTATCACCATCTCTAATTGTAGAGAACTTATCAACACAACATTCAACCACACCGCCACTATATATTTATCTAGACCAATCAATCATGATCTTTACAACCTTATGTCCCCTTCAAATTTAAGATTTAGTATTTTTCTTGAGTGTATTTAAAACCAAAGGATAATATACAAAGATGGAAACATAAGCATGATACATAAATTAATTTACTTCCTTGTTTTATAATTAAACATATAAAAAGTAGAGAATTGAAGATTAAACTTGGTTGATACCCCTCCTTAGAAGGGGTGGATCCTCCAAAATAAATTAAAATACAAGAGTATGATAGAATTAGGTTAACTAGGTGAATAATTCATCATTATCCTCAAATAAGTACATGAGTTAATGTGCAATTAAATTGAGTCAATTTAGTTTAGTAAGTGTTAGTTTTAAATGATAGTGAAATTGTAATGTCACATTCTATTGAGTATTATTTCCCACTTGATATGGTGTTGTAATTTATGTAAAAAAATATCCAATAGTTATAAATATCGCAACATGTTATTTGTGTATCAAATGATCAAATTTATTATTTTAAATGTTTTAAATCATGTGTTTTCTAACATTTTGTATCAAATAAGATTATGCACTAATTTGATCGGGTTGTGTGTAGAGAGGAGAGAGAAATATGTGTAGAAGAATAAGTTTTTAGTTTGAGAGAATATGAAGTATCCCCTAGGCACTCACTCTCAAATCCAAAAAAATATGTTTATAGGTTGTTTGATTGAGACATTAGACGATCCCAGGAATCACCATCCCATTTTAGATTTACACTTGATACTATGTTTATAAACTTAGAGGTACTTGTGAATAATGTTGTAGAAGGTATGCGTAGACACCCCAAAATTACATACTTGTTCCTAGTACTATCCCAATTCACATCCTAGTTCATACCTCTTATGATTAATCATGTGCATTCACCTTGTTTGGATTAATTAAATTAATCTCGAACACACTTTAGCTAGCTTAATTGTCATTTATTAAATAAATGATTGATTAATTATCTTGGACATTGTTGCTAATTTAATTAGTTACTTAATTAGGAAAATACACCTATTTTCCTAGTCAATCACCACTTCATTATCCTAGGTAACTCCACTTCACTAGTTGAGTCAATTGCACTACTAAAATCCTATAAAGGTGGGGGCAATAAAATTGCATGTATAACCACCTTCCGGATGCAACTTACGGAACTAAATAATTACTACCCCTCAAATGTGAATTAATTCATTTGAAAGGTTTAGCCTCCTTAACTAATATTTTTAGCATGTCCATTCAACTAAATGTAACCACTTCCCACCATTGTTTAGCCTCTATAAAATAGCGTGTTTATCCCTTTCAAAATCATCTTGACCCTCTTGGATTCATGTACACTTACTCTATCAAATTTTCTATCATGTTTTTCGCATATTGGAAGCTAAATCCAAGGTCAAATCCACATTTGGAGTTCACTTTCAAGAGCACCCGCAATCAAATATTTGTAAGATTCCACAAGCTTAAAGCTTCTATAATCTTGTTAAGGTTTCTGAGGAATAGGTACATGAAGGTTTACAAGTAGGGTTTTTGTTTGTCTTCCATTATGTGAGTTTTTCATTGTTTATAATATGCATTGTATTGCATTGTCTTTTCCTCAAATCGGTAAGCCACCTAACTTGAAACCATTGGAAAGCTCTATACATTGATTTTCCTTGGTGAGTTACTTACCCCATTACCTAGAGATGATCATTGAGTATCATAGATACTCGGTGAGTTATGTTGAGCGTTAACGAGATGCATCATTATTAAAATTGCTCAAACCTTTTGCATTGGAATTGATCCGCATCATCGTCATTAGAAAGACCCCATATAACCATATCATTGTTGCATTGGATCGGGCTACCCATCAAAGATCCCATGTTTCATAAACCTTTCATTAGATTAAATCACCATATGAGATCTCCCTATCTTGATCACAACTTGTTATATATTTGGATTGATATACCACTTGCTTGGATTTGCCAAGCTTTCATTAGCTTCATCCAACAACGTATAACCCAACATTAACAAGAATTCAACTTTAATAAGCTGTTGTATATTTTCCTCTCCGGCCCGACACTAGGGCAAATCGCGAAAACCATGCGGAAAGAGGAGTCGGATAAACAAGGAACGAATACATGTCGGGGGTTTTTCAAAACCCGACGCAAAAGCAAATCAGATTTTTGGATCGGGTTTTCAAGTCGGGTTTGCATGTCAAAGAAGCATGTCGGGAGCCCGCCAAAGCCCGACACCAAAAGAACATGTCGCGAGGTCTCCAAAACCCGACGCAAAAGCAAATCGGATTTTTGGATCAAGGTTTTCAAGTCGGGTTTGCATGTCGAAGAAGCATGTCGGGAGCCCGCCAAATCCCGACACCAAAAGAACATGTCGCAGGGTCTCCAAAACCCGACACAAAAGCCAATCGGATTTTCGGATCGGGGTTTCAAGTCGGAAATGCACGAGGAAAAATCATGTCGAGCACCCCTCCGGACCCGATGCGCATGCGGGTTCATCTTCTGCCCCGACACAAAGGAAAGCTCGAGAATCATGTGGGAAGCGGGTTTCGGGACAACGCAAGCATCGAACACATGCGGGGCTTCTTCCAAACCCGATTCGAAATACAGTTCACCATAATGAGATGAGTTAGGTGCGGATGTGGAGGTGGTTGGAAGAAATTTCGATTTTCTCACTCCTCTTTCTCTTTTCTTATATAAAATGTAAGGAGAGGTTGTTTTTAAAAGGTCGAACATTTTTGTTTTGTGCCTCCTCCCTTCTTCTCCCTAGCGAGTGGATTTGTGGAGCTTTCAAACCTCCCATTTGAAAGAAACCGTAATACACCTTTGCCTCTGGGCATTTTTTTGCAGTGTATTGTATCAACCTTGGAGCAAATAAATGCATGATGTGGATGTTTCTCAACCCTCTATGTGTTTCATTTTGCATCCTCCCGATCTTTCACTTTGTGAATATGTTTATCGTGCATGATATTGCATTGCATTTTACGTGGTCTGTGTTTAATTGGCAAAACATATGTTCTTCATTCCTCGGTGCATCACCTCCTTAGCTTAGGTTTATTTTTCATGCATTTCTCTCTCCCTATCTCCTTGGTAGTTAGATTAGGTTTTTGGGGTAAACCTCTGCGTTTTATTGGTGCATCTAAACAGAGGAATAGGAGCGGCCTTCATCAGGAGAGCTTTTCCGATTTCACGAGGTCCCACACTTGGGAAAAGCTCCATGTTGTGCAATTGCCTTTGGGAGTCTCAAGCGATCACGTTGCGGAGTCCGAGTCTTTGTGATTCGACATCAACAGTTTTTGCACGCCCGGTGGGACCAAGAGGTCATTCCATCAAAAAAATTGAAGGAGTTTTCATGAAATTTGCACTAAAAATTGTAGTTTTTTACAAATTTGAATTTTGCACCTCCTAGCCTGAACTCCGAAATCATTTTTCAAGGGCTTAACTCGCTCGAAACAGGTCAAAATTTTAACAGTTGGTAGATCTGAGGGTAATCTTCAAAAGGGTATCTTTAGTTTTTTGAGATTTTGATTTTCAAAATTTCGGGTTTTTAGTGATTTCAGGTTTTCGGGACCCGAGAACATCAAAGCAGACAATTCGGGTTTTGGGGATGCATTACATGGTCCTATTCCCGACAACAAAGAAAATCGGGTTTTGAGGGGTGTCGGACATGTTCCAAGTTCCGACACATAGCAATTCGGGTTTTGTGAGTTGCATCGCATGACCTGAGTTCCGACTGTGCTTTTCGGGAATCCGCAGCTGCACAACATGACATGAGTTCCGAACTGAAGATTGCATTCCTCCGGGTCTTTCAAATTTTAAATCTCGATTTCGATATTGTCAAGTTTGGTGTGTAACTTGGCAACATCCAGCCTTTTAGAGGCATTTTCAAAAAACACATCTGGCGACTCCACCTGATCAGCAACCCATTTCTCTGAGTTACAGACCCGTTCCCATCCATTTCCACCCATCTTTCTTTCCATCTCTTTCATCCTTTTCCATTCCATGAAGTTGTGCAACCATGACTTCATTTCCATCATGGAATCCACATCAACAGCAGCAATATATCACACCTCCAACATGTTTTACAAATCCTCCAAATCAGCATTTTGGTCAAGTTCAGGATCAACATGCATACCCATATGAGCAGCAATGCCAAAATCAGTTTGGCTATGGAGCTTTCAAGAGCAAAGTACGCATGCAATGAAGACAATGAAGAAGAAAATGCAGATCTGCTGGAGAAAATCCAAAAGATGGAGGTGAACATGGTGCAATCTAGGGCTCAGGCACAAATGAAAGCATTTGGAATTGGTTGCAGAGCACCTTGTCCATGGGTGGGACCTTTTCCAAGGCATTACAGCTCTCAAGAGAAGTTAGACTTCATGATTGCAACACTGCCATTACTTACAAGGTGGATTGAAGGAATAGAGGTGTATGAGAGAAGTATTCTGCAACCTTGTCAATGGGTAAGCACACCACCTCATACTCTTTCTTTTCCTCCTTCTCAATCTATATCATTTCAGCAGTGTCAAGTTTTAAACTCACCATCTGCTGCCCTAAATGTTGAATCCATCCCTCTACCCCCTAGTCTTCCATCCCATCTCAGTTTTTCTGCCCTCTTCTCTTCCAAATCCAAACCCCCTCCACAAGAGCTAAATGAAGTACCTTCCACTCCAAAGAAACAAGAGGTTTCACCGCCTCCACCACCACACAAAATTGTCAAATCAGTTGAGTTTCAACCTATCCCTCCTATTGCATCCCTAATCCATGTTGGGAGGATGAAAATCAGAATGCCAGCCAAGGAAAACCACAGCAAAAAGAGAGTGCCAACAAAGAGGAAGAAATTCAAAGTCTGAAGAGTTGGGCTCTTAGATTTGGGATGACAAAGATCCCCTTGATGGTTAGGCCTACAGAAGAGGTTGGGGTTGGAGAACAAATGGTGGTCAGGACTGATTCTGTTGCAGCAGAAGAAGGAGATCTTGCAGTCCCAACTTGTCCTCTAGAGCAGCAGATCGAAGAGTTTGACTTGACGAACTTCATGCTGGAGGAGGAGCTCATTCAAGAGCAAGATTGCCTTCGAGTAATAGAGGAGGGAGAAGCTGCTCCAAAGGCAAAAGAAGAGGAGCACATCCTAGTTGTGGAGGAGAAAAGTGCAGATCCAAGGGCTTTGAGCACAAAGCAGGCTATGGGAGAACCTTCAGTTCTTCTTTCTACTTCACCTCTCCCGAGTTCTAGTACTGAAGAGGAGTTTGATCTCTCAAACTCAATATTGGAGAGTGAAGGAAACCATGGTGGTCAAGTTGCAGATCCAGAGGACACCATGGAGGAAGTTGAACACGAACAGCGGGACAGCAATGAGGCAGTTTACCTGTCAGATTTGGAGGACTGTTTTGATGGAGAAGAACCGGTTGAGTTTTCACCATTCTCTCTTTCATCATCCACATTCCAAACACCAGAGCCTGCTGTCATGGAGGAGAACGTTCATTTGCAGCAGCCTGCATCTTGCAGCAGCTCTTTGGAATCAAAATTGGAAGATTTTAATCTTCCATGTTCTTCATTGGAGGAAGAGAAAGGACAGAAGGATTCCACCATTTCTTCCACGTCATCCATCTCGGAGGGTCTGCAAGAGAACTCCATTTTGGAGTTGAAAATCAGAGCTATGGGCATATCAAACGGATCAGACCTTGCCCAATCAGGTATTTGGCTTCATTCGAGCCAAAGGAGAAGCCACAACCGGTCATGCTTGCTTCTGAGCATGAGGGTGAGTTCAGAGTAGTACCAAGGATCAGCTGCCATACCTTTTCAATCCAAATGCGAGCAACTAAAAGAGGTATTGGATTTGTTTTCAGGTGACACCTTGATGATTTGGGTGGAAGACCGAGCTTCTCGTTGATTTCCCACTCATCTAAACAATCGTGATCGGTGCGAATCGATTGCATGGCTGCCCATTTTGAAGAAAGGAAGCTATTTTGCACAACCAGTTGCAGGGTTTGTTTAGCTTGCCTTTGCTTCCAGTAAGAGTAGAGTAGGTAGGTTTGCTTTCAGCAGAAGAAGTGCTTGTGCACACTCTGCATGTTCCATTTGGGACATGTATGATTTTCAGTTTTGTACATAGTTTTTGGTGTTGCTGGTTTTGCTCTTGCATAGTTCATTTCAGTGGCATTTTGGTGAGAACAACTCCAAGTTCAATGGGTTTCAAGCGGTTCAGAGGGAAGTTTCAAATTTCAGATCAGTTTCAGGCTTACTTATGACTCCATGCCCAATGGATGCTTCAGGCAACTGGTATCTTCATCTAGCAGGCAGATGACCCGCTGAGTCGCCAAATTGTTGTATATTTTTCCTCTCCGGCCCGACACTAGGGCAAATCGCGAAAACCATGCGGAAAGAGGAGTCGGATAAACAAGGAACGAATACATGTCGGGGGTTTTTCAAAACCCGACGCAAAAGCAAATCATATTTTCGGATCGGGTTTTCAAGTTGGGTTTGCATGTCGAAGAAGCATGTCGGGAGCCCGCCAAAGCCCGACACCAAAAGAACATGTCGCAGGGTCTCCAAAACCCGACGCAAAATCAAATCGGATTTTTGGATCGGGTTTTCAAGTCGGGTTTGCATGTCGAAGAAGCATGTCGAGAGCCCACCAAATCCTGACACCAAAAGAACATGTCGCAGGGTCTCCAAAACCCGACGCAAAAGCCAATCAGATTTTCGGATCGGGGTTTCAAGTCAGAAATACACGGGGCAAAAGCATGTCGAGCACCCCTCCGGACCCGATGCGCATGCGGGTTCATCTTCCGCCCCGACACAAAGGAAAGCTCGGAATCACGTGGGAAGCGGGTTTCGGGACAACACAAGCATCGAACACATGCCGGGGCTTCTTCCAAACCCGATTTGAAATACAGTCCGCCATAATGAGATGAGTTAGGTGCGGATGTGGAGGTGGTTGGAAGAAATTTTGATTTTCTCACTCCTCTTTCTCTTTTCTTATATAAAATGTAAGGAGAGGCTATTTTTAAAAGGTCGAACATTTTTGTTTTGTGCCTCCTCCCTTCTTCTCTAGCGAGTGGATTTGTGGAGCTTTCAAACCTCCCATTTGGCTGTAATACACCTTTGCCTCTCGGGCATTTTTGCAGTGTATTGTATCAACCTTTGAAGCAAATAAATGCATGTCTGTGGATGATTCTCAACCCTCTATGTGTTTCATTTTGCATCCTCCTGATCTTTCACTGTGAATATGTTTATCTGTGCATGATATTGCATTGCATTTCTGTGGTCTGTGTTTAATTGGCAAAACATATGTTCTTCATTCCTCGGTGCATCACCTCCTTAGCTTAGGTTTATTTTTCATGCATTTCTCTCTCCCTGTCTCCTTGGTAGTTAGATTAGGTTTTTGGGGTAAACCTCTGCGTTTTATTGGTGCATCTGAACAGAGGAATAGGAGCCAGCCTTCATCCGGAGAGCTTTTCCGATTTCGCAAGGTCCCACACTTGGGAAAAGCTCCATGTTGTGCAATCGCCTTTGGGAGTCTCAAATGATCGCGTTGCGGAGTCCTGTGGGTGTTGTGATTCGACATCAACAATAACTCTTGTTGACTCTACCAAACGTGAGAGTGTTAGGCCATAAAAGTACATTGAATATAATAAGAATAGTATGCAGTTTTTGAAGCCAAGGTTATAAAAGGTGCACATAAGACTCAATGTCACAAGGCTTGTTTTCTTTAACCTTGATAAAATAAAGAAGAGATACAATGCTACAATTTGTCAACATTTGAAGGAGCACAATAGATATATAGGAATAAACATTGTGACATGTTGAAGGGAGATATAAGTGTTCCCCAAAGACAAGGGAACATTATATGTAGAAATAGTGGGTGTATTTGTATGAGAGGAGGAATCCTCAATAGGAACATTAGAGGTAGGAAATGATATAACATAATGAAATAGGGGTCCAATACCATATCTAGGATCAAGAGATCCAACATCAATATTATATTTCAAAGAATTTGTATCAAGAATAGAATAAGAAAATGCACTATTTGTAGCATAAGAAAGATCATAAGAAATATTTGTAACATATGTTATGTCGTAGGAAAATAATATCCACTCATAGCATTGTACATAAAAATAGTAGAGGAAGAAAAGTTATATTCAATTGTATCATTTAATATTTCTTTAATTGTATCATTTGTAATTTAATTGAATATAGCTACACATTGCTAACATTTGCCACATGATCATGTGTAATATGAAAATAAGTATCGTTCCCAATGATATCATTATAATTTTCACTAGAATCATCATCATCGAATTAAAAATATCATTAGACTATTTATCTTGTGTATTCTTAAGGATAGCTATAATTTGTAGATCACAAGTAAGATAAAATAGAGACTTAGATGTGGATGCACATATAGTAAGGGATATAGAAGGTTGCGTATATAAGGAATATACACATCCTCATTATTCATTGTAGAAAAATACTTTATAGAATGGCTTGGGATTCATAGAGAAATTATACAAAGAAGGTCTTGAAAATAAAGTATGGGAAAACATGCAAGGTAGATGGAACAACACATATGGCATGTATCTCGAGGATGCTCAAGAGGATATTGTAATTAAATTCATCATGCATACCCCCGACATACAATAGAAAGGATTTGTAGACCCAAATTGATTTGTGATGTAATTTTCCCAAGCACCCTATAGCGTACATTATTAAAACCATGGATACTCATGTCATATGGGGTGAGATCATTTTCCAAGATGCTCAACCTATTAAGGAAAAATATGTTATAAATATTAAAACATGATCCATTATCGACAAGTACACTATAAAAAAATGGTTGCATACCACTACTTGAATATATAATGAGATACCACTATCCAAGACATGAGGGGAAGCCATGAAAAAAAAAAAATAAAAGGAAATCATGGATACTCAAATATGGAAATGTACCAATTGAAAATGTTAGTGTGATAATGCTCCTTTGCTAAGAAAAATTCACACATTCTATCCCCACTTAATAAATGTTAATGTCTCTCTCCCAACTTATTTATAAACTCGATTTGTCACCAAATTTTGAATATAAATCTATAAAAAAATAATTCACCTCTGTTTATCATGACACATATTTCATATTGCATGCACTATCACCCTATCCAAAACTATATGGTATGGTTTGGATGTGGAATCGATCTTGGTCAACTGTATGGTCTTGGACCTACACATCCTCCAAATTTTCTTTCAATTTTATTATCTTTGTTGGATCATTTCATCCTTTTGGTTCGACCTTGTCATAATAATTTACCTTTAGAACCATATATAAGAAAGTTAGTATCACTTCATTTACTAACTTGAAACCCTTATGAGTTATAAATAAACATAATAATAACACTAAAAATCATCAAGGATATCTAAATATCTAAAAATTTAGTGTACATCTATTAGGAAGTTATTACATCCATAAGGGGAAGGTAAGGGAGGAAAGGTGGGAGTAAAGGGAAGACGTACGTGCCATAGGCCAAATCTAGGTAGAATTACCTTTCCCGCACATAGAAACACTCAAACATGGAAAAATTCAAGTAGGAAATATGCATAGAAAACCAAACGCAAACAAAAAGAAGGAATGCAATAACATGAGAATATGACATAGAATAGCCACAAACATCTGATTTCATTGTTTAAAGTATACACATTCGGTTATAAAAATGGGAGAAGTTGGAAATACATTCGCAAAGACCAAGTTCGAGGTCCGAAACCCATGGGAAGTCGGCCACCATTTAGGCATGGTTCCATCATAGTAAAGAGAGATCCATTTTTATGAGTTTGATTTCCATATTTATATAAAAAGAGAAAAGGAAGGGAGAGAGACAGAGAGAGAGGCATTATCACGATAGATACAACCACCAAGGACCAATTTACATTAATTCTTGTAGGAAGGTGTGGGCACGGATGAAATGGATTCTATCACATGTCATTATGTTTTGTAGGTCGCAGAGATTGACGCCCACACTTCATTGAATTTTAGTTAGTAGAGTGGTTGGAATTTAATTTTCAAATTTGGTGCGACTCTGTGATTCCTACAACTTTAGATGTTTTCTTGGTTTCCCACGTTCTACTTTTTCATTAGATAGAGTTTCCAAGTGTTAATAATTATATTATATTTTGTGGCCTCTTCCTCAACGTCTCGTGGATATTCTTTCTTGCGTGGATATGTTTCATGAATTTCACCGCAATGTGAAAACTTTTACACTTACCTTTCAATGCCACCTTTGCTATTCCGCAGAGATCTTTCCCTCTTCATGTGTGACACTCATTTGTGGTTATATTCCTTTGATCCACATATAAGGAGAGTCCCCAGAACAATAATCCTTAAGAAGCCCATGGAACAATAGGATATTTTTCCACGGATTTTGAACTTAGCCACTTTCCTAATTTGGTTTCCTTTTCTGTGTAGTTTCCTATGACACTCCTTCCTTGCATTACAACTTCGTATGGAGGAATTCAAACTTGGAGTTGATAAACTCCACAAAATGTTATGTTTTCTAAGTCCATGCGTCTGATGTTCCATGTTATGAAGCATTAATCTTCTTCACATTCTTTTGTTGTGTGGATCATTTCCTTAGATAATTATTTCAACTATTCGTAAGTGTAAATACTCTATGGTGCTATGAATTTCCTCAACCCATAAGAGACTCATTTGGTGCTACGAAGGTAAAACTTCAAAAAAAAATTTCCTAAGATATTAGCTTTAATCCCATAATTTTTCTAGTTAGGGGAACCTATGGAATACTAAGTTCCGTTAAAATCCTCCTAATTCCAACTAATGTTCCCCTATGTTCCATGGGTTAGGATAACCCATAGAACAACCGCGTGACTACATTATGTCAAAGGCTGAGCTAGTCTTGTATAAATTTCTTGAGTAAAATGGCTAAGTCCATTTTGATGAGTTGCTTAAAATTGCAAGGAGTGAAATTTTAGAGAACATGACCCAAAATACATATAGGATTAGTAAGTGGGTCTTAAATCTCAAGTCAAATATGGGCATGGACCTTCTTAAAGGGGTGGTAGCTCATATTAGTTTAAGGAAATTGACTCATAGGATTGAGGATAAGATTATGAAAGATTTATTGGTGATCCATAAAGGCACAAAAGATGCAAAATAGCTAACTAAAATGTAAGGTAGGATAATCCCTAGGGAAAGTAGTGTTTAAGAATGTGTTAGGTTCACCAAATGATTTTACTCTAAAAATGAATAAATAAGGTAATGATACATAAGGCATTCTTATTCATCCAAGGGTCAAAAGGTTGGTAATGTGTTACTATATTTGTATTAACTAATAAACAATAATGCAAAAATTAGAAATATACTTTCATTAGAAATTTGCAAGATTGAATATGGAAATGAATGTTAAGAAACAAATAAGAAAATGCGAGTTAGTTGATTATAGAAGGAAATTGAATTGGTAGTGTAGAGTGATTATGCAGACTAGAATTTACCTAGAAGTGATTCATTTTTGGAATTGGAGTGATAATATGAGTAGTTACGGAATTTTTCAATAGGTGTGGAAGTTTTGGATATTATATTCCCTTTTATATGGTCTTGTAAGGTGATGTACATGCACTATATTAGTTTATATGATCATGTAAATCTCTATCTTGAATTTCACTATAAAACCCTAGGTGCCACACATGTGTAAAATGCATTGTATGATATGAATCAACTTCAAAACCCTAATCACATGTAGAAAACCTTGAAAAGAGGTTAATTCTTAGGTTGAAGTTATATATGTGAAAATAATACATCATCACTAATAAAAAAAGGACTTAAACCACACATAACTATTCACCTAAATCGTGGTATCTATATGTATGCAACTACTTTGGAAAGTTGATCAATTTTTAAATTAAGGATAAAGGTTTTATGATTGGGGCCCTACCCAAGTAGAAGAAGGATTGAAAGCTAGAAAAAGACATTAACACACCAAGAAACAAAAAGAAATAGTTACCTAACAATGAAAGAGACAATTAGGTAGGAGAAATGGTTTTTTTAGAATGGAGTTTTTCTTGTTGTGTACCAATTTCAACCCTTCTAAAACCTCCTCAACAGGAAGAATAATTCAATAGCTTATATAGGCAGGCATGCGTTTTTTTCCAAAGGAAAGAGAGGAGGGATATTTTCCTTGGCCGTTTTACACGCAATTGGTTCAATATTTTTGTTCATTTGAATTTCACCATTTAAATTCCCCTTGTTTCCTACAACTAGAATTTTGCTAAGAGGAGTTTTTGGGTCTAATTTGACCAATTCCTCCAAATCTATTTTTGTATTTAAATCTCCCTTAGCATAAAAGATAAAATGTTCAAGGATGTAACGTCTTGATCTTGGCAATTACTACGATAACTTTTCCTTGTGATGTCAGTGCAAACATTTGTGGAAATGAGAATTGTCATGTGCAGGTGTACCCTTTAATCTTGAAAATCATGTATTATTGTTCTGAACCCTTGCATATTGTAACTTTGTTTACTTGGGACTGAGGTCATTATAACTTGTTTTTGCAAAGTTGTGAACCTGCAAAATTGCTTTTGTACTTGATGAACTCATAATTAAGTGAAAACAAACCTTGAATCAATTCCATTGATCCAAGGTATGCTTCAACCTTCTTTATTGTCATCTTGTCGATTGACTTTCCAATAAATTAAAGTCTAGAACCGAGCTAGAGATTGTGGTAAATTTTAAAGGACCTGGTTATAGGTATACTTACTTGGCATCATGCTGCCAATGGTAAGGTTTGATTTCCAGGATACATATGAGTTGTAACACCAGAAAGCGTAAGATAGAAGAAGGTTTGATACAAAGATATCAAGGCATATATTTAGCATTGGACGGAATGTCCTACACTATACTGGTTTTAAGCCTCAGGCAGTAAAATCTACTAGGAACTTGTTGTGGAATGGATAAGGGTTATGTGTTAACCTATGAAATAATATTATATCCTACATGGATTTTAATTTAAAAGGGTTTGTAAACTAACCTAAGGTGGATCCTAAGGACCTACGACCTAGAAGGAAACCTAACTAATTAAATTGTGACCTAAACTATTGCTAGTCCTAAGAGGGGCCTATGGATACATGTCAAGTGGGAGGATAAGGGGGAAGGTTTAAACTTAAATGAAGGACTTTAATTGCAGTCCTTGTAGTTTTAAGCGCCAAGTTTGGTGGGAGCAAAGAAGTTAGATGCTTCTAACTAACAATACCACTAAATTTGAATTACATGTAAATTTATAAGAAAGAACTCGCCAAATCTGAGTCGACAGTGGCGTGGAGAAAAAGGGAGAAAATGCATTCAATGCATTTCTTGGCCTTGTTTTTCGCAACCAACCGCCTAGGAAAGAGGAAATGAGGATTTTTTGTGAGCTATTGTTATTCATTTGGGATTCGTGTTTTCTCTCTCTGCATTTTGTTGCTCTTTTGAGCCTGCAAGTTTGTTTTCCAGCCATTTTGTTTCGATCACCTCGAGTGGTTTCTGCGCTGTGGAAACGTGGAAGCAAGCGATTGAGAGAATCGGTGAATAACGTTGTTTGAGGGGAAGAAACTCTGGAGAAGCTCGGCTGTGACCTTCCATGAGCTAACAAGAAATTATACAGGCATGTTAGGCTCTTTTCTTTAAATAGTTTTGCTCTTTATTAAGCGTCTTCATTAAAAGAACTCTACTCTTATAAATGTGTGTTCTTGTGAAAATATGTTGATATGTTTAGATGTGATATTTTTCTTGAGTTGTCGTTTGAAAACAAATGTGATTTGGGTATTTTCTTAATGCATACATGAGTAAATGGGTGATCTTTGTTGAGATAGTAATTGAACATGGATTTCGTCTCTGCTATTTTGATTTCAAAAGTGATGGGTATACGGGTTTTTTTGTCTTTTGTGGGTTTGGAACTCACTGAAAGTGACAGTGATGTGTATACTATTTTCTGAGTTTTGTGTGTGCTCAAAGGATATGGAATCCGTGTGAATGCTTTGACAGGACTTTTTACGTGAATTGTTCTTCATTGTCGTATTACAGTGTATGGTGATGTGAATTATTTTAGGAACAATAGATTTATTGTATCGTCTTTACATTTTCCTCGATCTAAAACGATACAATGTTCTCTCTTTTTTTTTTTTTTGGTACCCATGAATGATTGTTGGGAAATAAATTCTTATCAAACACGGAGTAGAGTAACCTGGTTATCTGATGGATTGGGTAGAGCGTATAGTTTTTATTTCTTCTTGAACTCAATAATGTATATATATAATCTACGGATTTAAAATTCTTCATTGTTTTCACTGAATCTGAACCTGAGTAGATCCCTTACTCTTGTGATTGGAAAACGATTTCTTTATTTATTTCCGGTGAACTCGGGATCATGTTGCCTTGCTGTATACTCTTACTCATTTTATACCTGGATAGATGTGTCTGTTTTCAGTGTATATAACTAATGGAAACGGTTGTAATTGAAATTTCTGTTATTATTGTTACTTGCAGTTCAGATGCAAAATGAATTCTTGAATACTTTCCTTGAGTAATAGTTAGTAAGCTATTAAGACTGTCAACAGTCTAGCGTGGGAAGAATTACCCTACTGATAATAGGCCTGCACGTCATAGTTTGATGTTCGGCTATGTATTGGGAAGAAGTAATGCGAATCTCCTTCCTTCATTCGATTATTGACTTTTATTTGCTCTCTCTTCGATCATAGTTATCTCTGGTTGTTATCTCTTCTTGCACAAGATCGACCAGTTCGGTTGTGATTAAATGAAAGGGATTATTGAATAGGTAACTGGAAGTAATACTTCTTTTCTTTTCTTATCCTATTTACATTTTTGTTATAGGAAATTGATTAAACTTACGATCGCCTTCGGGTGTAAGCGATTGCATTGTATCTACTATTTTTCCTCTCTGAATTGGATGAGTACTATGTTGTTGTGGAATTCGAAAAGTGACATAGGTTGTTGTCATGGTGTATGATTGCCTTTCTCTTCTACATTTGAATTGGTTGAAATCAAGTGAGTAGTATAAAGGTGAAGGAGTTCTGTTTAAATTTCTAGTCAATTCATTTTATGAATCCCATGTTTAATGATGGAGTGGAATTGATAGTGAATGCATTCGAACAATAATATCTATATTTGTGTTCTTACAAATGCTTCTAATATGAGATTATTTAGAGAAAATATTCCTTGTAATATTTGCCTAAATCTAGAATGAACTCTTTTTGTTTTTGAAGGAAGCAGTAAGAAAATGGGGATATATCATTGCGTGTTTGCTGTAATTACTTTTGAGGAGTTGTTAGTTATAGTAATGTCTGATTTTGAAGCTACTTATCAAGACTTGGTTGTTTAAATTTTTCATCCTTATCGGTACTTAACTCTTACGTGATGCCCATCTCAATTACGAGACGTTTCATAAAAGAAGAGTTCTTTTATTGAGATAGTTAGTCAAGAGCACTTCATTTTAATGATAAGTGCTTAACATGCTCAGTTCGATGAACTGACCCGTGCTAGTAAAATTTTGCAAATGGTTTCCGTGGGTAATAATGAAGACATGTTGTTTATGATGCTTCTTCTGATTAACTAAAGGATGGATATTTTCTGAGATTTTAATATTCTTCTCGAAGGAAATGGAAAAAGGAAAAGTTGTATTCTTCTTTCTTTTTGAGTTATCAATGCTGATTGGCATGATTGAAGTCTTGCTGTTTGGAATTGTAAAATGTGTAAATTTTACCTTGAGGAATGAGAGAAGGGAATGGTGTGTTATTTTAAATGTTGTACCATTATTGAATTGTTGAAATATAATCAAGAACATACACTTATTCGTTGAATTTGTACTTATTCAAATGATGGTTGTTAGATTTAAAAGGACATAACATCTATTCTTCACTTGAATACAACTTTTAAGTTGGAATGTGCAATTGCTTAATACTTAGGTCAATATGGGCTTTTAAATTGACATTAGTAAAAGAGTAAGATACATATGAACTCTTGTATAAATAATATGGAATTGGATTCTAAACTAATGAATACTAAGGAAAGGACAAATGAATTATGTATTCAGATTTCATTAATACTCCTTGGGGTGTCTTACCCAAAGGATATTCGGAAGGAGGAATCATATCTCCTCTTAACAAACCTTAAGCTAAAGTAAGGTAATTGTAAATAAATGAATACATTCATTTGGGAAATAGACCTCATTCAAATGACGTCTAATATAAAGGAACTTGAATTTAAAATCAGTTGCGAATGAACTTGATTAAGCTTAGTAAGTTAATCTTACTTCGTTAAGTTGTAGTGGACTGTAAGTCTGAAGCTTTAATTAATGAACTAAGAAAGGAATATGCAATCCTTTGGTAAGGAGGAGTGAATGTATATTAAGCTACGAGACAATTCAAGTCATTCCTAGCTATGCAACTGTAATGAACTATGAGGTTAGAGGATCAGCAAGGTTGCTGAAACTTATTCTTAATAATATTAAAGATAAGAATCTAATCAAACTTTTGGCTGGATATATAACCCTGGGTGGGAGGATTCCACAGGATGTTGGTACATGCTAGCTGCAATAAGGTGTCTTCATGAAGGCTGGGCCTTCATGATGACACAATGTTGCAGCTGACATGTTGCAACACCCTTCCGAATCGAATCATCTAGGTTTACATATGCTTGGACTTGGCCTCAGTTTTACTTTGGACCAAGTTAGGAATATGACCTTGTATACGGAGTGACTCGCGAAGACTAAAGGTAACTAGACACATGCAATCAACTAGGGTCAACGAGGTATGTCTGCGTACCTTTAGTCATCACAAGTGCCTCTCTATACTCTTTCATATTGCTATCTTGGGTTAAAGTTCAACCTTGGACAAGAGGACTGACAAAAGTCAGAAAAGACCATTCTAGGTAACAGATGAAGTGGGGTGAAGGACGTATTCCATTGACGAGTATGTCATCTAGGAATATGATCATGCTAAGCATGTGAGAATCTTTGGCCAAAGTATCGCAAGTTGTTGGTTGCGTTGTCCTAAATCACCTAGTTTAAGAAGTAGGATTTCAAATGAATATTGGTGTAAGATATTCGAGATGGCCTCTTAAACAAAGCACTTCAATAACCGAAAAGGTAAAGGGAACCAAGTATACTTAGTATACAATGCATGGATTAACATGAAGGATCGGTAAGTAGCCGAGTCATGAAATGAGAGATCAATGAAACTCGAGCCATGAAATGGGAGATCGGTAGTTCTTCGAGTCATTACAATCAAGATATGGTTATCTGTTATATGATTAAATGGCATGGAATGTGTGTTCCATATTATGAATATGCGAATAGAGAACATTGGTTTTAAAATCATTGTGTGTTCTAAATTACGTCATTTAGAACAAAGAACAATTATTAAAACTTGAACATGTGTTCTGAATTATGTAATTTAGAGTAGAGAACGTTATAAAAAAAAAAAAATTCCTTGTTCTAATGTCTTAAAATGGGAATGTTACAAAGGAGACAATTTTTCCACTAATTGTTTCTCTCATTTTTGTGCTTTTCCATCCCACAATCAACAACAATATGTCCTAAAGTAAAACACCTTATGCATATGAAGGGTAAACCTTCATATTCTATAGGCATGTCCATGTTATATTTTGAACTTTGACCTCAATGTTAGAAGGAAAGTATTTTGATGTGTCAAGCCCAACAATAATTTTGGCATAGGTTGTGTGTGTAAAATCGGAGGATGTTTAATACGTTACCCAAAACATTGCCAAAATAGATCCGAAATGCATGGTCCCAAAATTGTAGAAGTAAATGAGGAAGTATAATCTATGCACTGTTTGTAAGAAAAGGATTCAATGGTTTGGGTTAAAAGAGGGGAACATGGTTTCATGACAAGGTAACATGATTGACATGCCCGAGATATTTACCACTATGATGTCCTTATCAGCTATTGAAGAAAAAACTACAATAAATGTTCATTTTTCACAGGATAAAGATATAATATTCTATAAAGGAGTGTGATCCAATGCTTTGAGATCCATTCATGCGGGACTTGTAAGTTGGGACAAAATTTGTTGAATCTACAAATCGGGGTGTTCTCATGGTCGTAGCATTCAAATTTGATTACTTCATCCCTAAAGGTGATGCAAAGAGTAATAATAGAGGGGGCCATGGGTTTGGGTGACCTTCTTGTAAGAAGAGAACTAGATTTAACAATCCCTAAGCATTTGCGGATAGAAGTGGATGAACCAAGAACAAATAAAAGAAGGCTTAAAACGTGGCAAAGAACAAACATAATTACATACCAATGGTTCCACGTTACTATGCGGCGCAGCTTGTACAACTTCTTCTTCTTTTTAGCTGTTGGTAACACGTGGATGAGTTGCGTAGATATAATCCACGTAGCTAGGAAATTAGTAGATAAATAATAATAATAGGTTTTTACATTCCACAATGTTGGGTGACTGTTCTTGGGTCTATAAGCGGCTTATAGCATATGGGACTACCTCGTACTCACATACGGGAGACAACTAACTTTGCTACAAATGAGGCATACATATCCTATCCCCGCAAGATTTGAACTTGTGACCTCTATTTCAAGAGCACATGTTCTTTGCCATTAGGCCAACTTAGGTTTGTTATTGCCAAAGCAAACTACAAACCAAAAATTTGATCAATGTGAACCCCTTAACATATATATATATAAGATCTAAAACTAGATTTACGGCCTACTTAAAGTGGACAAAACAACAATCTCTAAATCGAACGGTGGAGCTATATCTTGTTTTGAAGGGAATTCGATGGAATCACCTTACACGTCTATAAAAATGAATTGTTAGGAAATAACATGAAAAGATCAAACAATAGAATATATGACGAGATCAGTTCCTTGTGATGTCGAATAAAGGGAAAAATAGTTCAAATTGATATGGCTTGAACTACATAGGACTCCTTTGGGCATCGGTCATTCGCAAACAAGATAACTTGTCAATGAATTCGTATGTGAATAGATCAAATGCATAGATCGTTGAATGACAGACAATGGTTGGAAAATACTTGCAATATCTATACACATAATTCGTTAAAGCCCATAAATACCTACTTTCTAAGGTTATGACGAAGCCATCGAAGCTTAAACTGAGAGATTTATCAAAACATGAATTCTTTGCCACAAGAACAAAACATACGCCACTTCCCCACACAAACTATTAGAACCCCATCCTTGCTCTGATACCAAATGTGAGAAGAGAACCAGATTTAACACAACAAGAGATATTCTATTCAGCATTGTATGAAAACGTTACATGGCTATTGTATAGCCATACAGATAGGAAACCAACCTCCCATTATTTAGGGAGGTGTTGTAACAAATATCCTGGAATAATATTCACGAGTACAACAAAACTATATGCGAACTCTAATATATGAGTTGTTTATAACAACTCATTTACATCCTCATAATTATAAATATTACATTTACATATAATAATTTATGATTAATAATGTGAAACACTATTAATCCTAACACTCCTTCCTTGTAACATTTCTCTAAAGGAGTGGCTGCCATCTCACAAACAAAGGTGTCTTCATTCGAACCACAAAACCACTAATTTAAACACTCGGAATAGGGGAAGAGTGAACAGCCTTGGTAGGGGAAAAACCCCTTCCCATTGAGGAAAGACGGGTTTGAGGTTAAGCCACACTCACACCATTAGAAGTCAACCCGAAAAAATCATGTTTCTAGGGTTACCATAGCAAACCCATAGGATTCCATAACAGGTTGAGGTGAAGAGGTTCGCCGCAGGGAACAAAACACGTTGCCACACGGGAACAAAACACGCCGCCACAGAATTCTTTGCCATAGAACAAAACTCATTGCCACTTCCCCACACAAATGATTGGAACCCCGTCCTTGCTCGATACCAAATGTGAGAAGAGAACCGATTTAACACAACAAGAGATATTCTATTCAGCATTGTATGAAAACATTTACACGTGCTATTGTATAGCCATACAGATAGGAAACCAACCTCCCATTATTTAGGGAGGTGTTTGTAACAAATATCCTGGAATAATATTCACGAGTACAAAAAAACTATATGCGAACTCTAATATATGAGTTGTTTATAACAACTCATTTACATCCTCATAATTATAAACATACATTTACATATAATAATTTATGATTATTAATGTGAAACACTATTAATCCTAACACTCCTTCCCGCAACATTTCTCTAAAGGAATGGCTTGCCATCTCACAAACAAAGGTGACTTCATTCGAACCACAAAACCACTAATTTAAACACTTGGAATAGGGAAGAGTGAATGGGGCTTGGCAGGGAAAACCCCCTTCCCATTGAGCAAAGACGGGTTTGAGGTTAAGCCGTAGCTCACACCATCGGATGTCAAAAACGAGATATTTCAATATATGTGTAAAGAAAACTAAAATATTTTTGCATTACAAGTTGAATAGATTAAACACTATCATATTCCACACAAAAATTCTTGTAAGAAAATTTTGAGAGATATTAGATACACTCTCATGTTCCATGAACTTTCTCTTTTATAAAGATAAGTTGAAAAGATATTAGAGAGTATCTCATCTTCCACTAACTTTCTCTTACAAGAAGCAAAGCTGAGAAAATATTATTCTCTCACCTTCCACGAACTTCTTCTTGCAAAAGAAAAGTTGAAAAGCTATTAGAGAGTGTTCCATCTTCCACAAACTTTCCCTTAAAAAAGAAAAATTGGGAAGATATTTAACTCTCTCATCTTCCACAAATTTTCTTAAAAAATAAGATAATTGAAAGTATCAGAAACCGTCTCATCTTTCCATGAACTTTCCCATAACTTCAGTATCATTGCCATGTTATTTCGCAGCAACATACCAAATGCACCAGAAGACGTTTTCATCCGCTCACTTTCCTTTGCACTAACCAATAACCATCAAAATGCTCATAATTTAGGTGTTTTGTCCTTGCAACATCGAAATAGACAGTACTACTTTAGTAGAGCATTTTTCACGCACGAAACAAATGGTAATTGGTACGTGAATAATTGGAAGGGCATACTATCATTTCCACGCTCTTTCCTGGCAAGTGGCAACATTAACAAAGGAACAGATGAAAAGATGGCTTGACTACTTGAAGCCGTCGATTTGGAATCTGCTGGCAATGAAAAACAACTCTGAATCATTGAAATTTGATGGCAACGATACATTAATGAATGACAACTGAACAACATCCTGGCGGCATTTGCTGCGCAATTTCTCCCTGCCAGCAGGTGACCCTTCCAAGTTCCGACTGAGATGCCTTTCACATTTTTGCGTTCCCAACATGGGTACTGTTATTTCGGTGACCTCACATGTCCTTTCGCCGCCTTCGACTTCCTTACTCGAATTAGCATTTTTATATATATATATATATATATATATATATATATATATATAAATATGAAAAAGTTTTTATATTATATTAATTCAATAAGATACAAGATGACCTTTAACAAAAAGTTAGTGGTATGAGAGCATGTCCTAAAACCATAAACAAGTTAAGTTGAGTCTAGGAGAAAACAAAAACTTCACGGTGCGTGGAGGATTACAAAACATCAATAGCAAACATACCCGAAGCGAGTAGATCGTGATCATCTGGGCAGTCCGAGCATGGTAAGTCTCTCCTAGCATCCGAGATATCCTAACCAATAGAATTTTTTTCTTCCTAATCCTCTCCTCAAGTGAAAATGGCGTCGCTGAAGCGAAGAAATTTATAAAAGATCACAATATTTCATTGCAAGATGCATCCCTTTTGTGAAGGAAATTGCTTTGAGTGTCACTAAATTTACCGACTTGTGAAGATTAAAATCCCTATTGTTTTCTCTTTATTGGTATTATTTTAAGTGCCAACCATTGCACTGTGTAATATTCATAGGTACTATTTGTTGTCCCATCAAAATTCCCCTCTTTTGAAAGTTGAAAATTTTAAAAATTTTGAGTTGGCACCCTTGAAGAAACTTGCGGTGAAGAGGAAATTTGAAAAGATAGTGAAAATGTCGTTTCTTGGGGTTATTTTAAGTAACTTGCAGTCATGCTGACATTTTTGTCCCTCATGTCCCAAAGTTCCTTCAGACTTCGTGTTCCCGATTCCCGTGATCGGCCGAATCAGTTTTCTTGTCCCTTTTGTCCCAAGTTCCGATAGGTCTTCTGTTCGCCGATGGGCCAATTTCCCCGCAAGTCTTTGTCTGTCGGTTTTATCGAAACTTTTCGGCCCATTTGTCCCAAGTTCACCCCAAACTCCTTTCCCCCGATCGCCCGCGTCGACCGCATCGGGTTCTTCGCGTACTTTCAACCCATCTGTCCCAAATGCATCTGGGCCTTCATGTTCGTTGATTCCCCACATCACTCGAATCGGTTGAATCATGTCTTCGTGTCCCGCGCGTTTCTGTGTCCCTGGACCACCCGTGCTCATTTGGCCCGCATTCCCCGCATCACCGCATCGGTCGGATCGTGTCTTGGCGTCCCATATGTTCCAATGTCCCATGGACCGCCTTGAGCGAGCTTTTTTCCACTTTTCCCGCATCTCATGTTTTCGAGTTGGTGTAAGGTGTATTTAATGCTCATTAATGATCTTCTCTCTCTTTAACAACTATTTAAACGGACTACCACCTATCCATTTGTCACATTGCTCGCTTGCTTTTTATCGCCCACATCTTTGCAATTGAGTCATTTGTTCGTCTCCCTATATTCCTTTACATTCTCATCACGAATTTGGTTCTTGGAAGGTCGTCCCTCTGTGCATTGTAAAAATGAAGATCAAGTTTCAAGGGCATGAACATCCGCAGCTTCTCGAGACCTATGCACTGATATTAAGGATAGTGAGGTCCGACACTTAGATTTTGGTGATTTTGGTGCAGATTAACATGCGCCAACCCCGATCCCATGGCCCAAATGATCAAAGTGACAGGTGGAATTGTTTATGCGGCTAGTTTTCCCATCTCTGTGTAGTGAGACGACACCGTTCTTGCTTGCGGATCTCATTTTAACTCGAGATACCATGGAGCTTGTTAATGTGCATGGAGAATTAATTACTAAACTAGATGTTGCCTCCATTCTTTGCTGCCCTACGCATTCTTGAGATCGAAGACTCCATCTTTCTCACTCTTGCTCAAGCTCGATTCTATTCGATCAAGACGATAGTGAAAATACAAGGCACAAGTAAAGCGAAGTCATGGTTAAAGAACCCTAAGAATCCCAAATCTCCATAGCATTATTCGGGGTTGATTTCGATGAGGAGTTGTTTGATTTCATCATTTTCTTGCTCGTATCATGGGAATGTCATCCACCAATGAATTTCATTTTGGATGTGCCCTTTTATAAATATCATCATGAGGGCAAGCAAAACATAAATTGGGCTGAAATTATTTGTATGAATCTGATCGAGAAATTGCCAAATGTTCAAAGAGACTAAGAAGTTCTATATGACTTATTATCTCATGTATACCCTAGGCGTGCATCCCGGGAGTGGTTTGGTTTCACCTACATGGAGGGCAAGAAGGATGAGCCTATCTACACATACGCCCTTAGTTTACCCTCGAGACCAGAAATCACAATTTCGTATGGAAGGGTCAATGATGCTTTCACCATGTATATTGTAAGACTCTTAGAGGGTGACATTCTTTAGGAGGTTTTACGATGAAGTTATGACTACGATAGCCAAGTACGGGGCTTTCTTCATCCAATTGAGAAGGTTCTCATACATCAAAGTTAGCTTTCTTTGAAACTACACCCCTTAAGCTCCCCATGTTTTGCAATAATAAAATGGCTCTGGTTGAGGTGTATAAGCAACTTGATAAACTACACTAAACCGTAGAGACAAGAATATCATTGGTCTTCATTTCCCTATCTCCCCGGGAAATTAAACATGCAAAACGTCTCTAGATGCCTAAAACATAGAAAGGGTTATTGCTCCTCTCACTATCCATTTCTTCAAACCCGGGACTTATTTTGATCTGAAGAAATTTATTGATTAGAACTTCAAAATAACTTATCATCATAATCCAGACACTGAGGATTACTGGCCTGATTGTGCTAATGATTTTGAAGCCAGAAGGAGGCATTATGGTAGAATCTCTCTGCAAAAAATTATAGATCTCAATCTCTACCAGGTTCTTGAAGGGCTTAAGGACGATGATGAGGGCTTGCAATCCTTTGAGTATGAAATATCCATCAAGCACACACCTCTAGAAACCTTGGATTGGTATGTAAAGGAGAAAGATGATTTGAGTGAGATAATTACCTCTGTACTCGTCAGAACTAAAGTTTGGTTTGATAGGAAAGTGGAACTACCACCTATGCATTTGTCACATTGCTCACTTGCTTTTTCTCACCCGCATCCTTGCAATTGAGTCATTTGTTCATCTCCCTATATTCCTTTACATTCTCATCACGAATTTGTTCTTGGAAGGTCGTCCCTCAGTGCATTGCAAAAATGAAGATCAAATTTCAAGGGCAGGAACATATGTCGCCTCTCGAGACCTCTATACCTGATATTGGGGATAGTGAGGTCGGAACTTAGATTTTGGTGATTTATGAGGCAAATTAACATGCGCCAACCCTGCTCCCATGGCCCAAATGATCAGTGATAGTGGAATTGCATATGCGGCTGGTTTTCCCATCTCTGTGTAGTGTGCCGACACCGTGCTTTCTTGCGGAGCTCATTTTTACCCAGATACCAGGGAGCTTGTTAATGTGCATGGAGAATTAATTGCTAAACTAGATGTTTCCTCCATTGCTTCTGCCCTATGCATTCCTGAGATCGAAGACTCCATCGTTCTCACTCTTGCTCAAGCTCAGACTCTATTCGATCAAGACAATGAAAAATACAAGGCACGAGTAGCTAAGTCATGGTTAAAGAGCCCTAAGAAAGGAGCATCCTGACTCTCCGGAGCATTATTCGAGTGTTGATTTCAATGAGGAGCTGTTTGATTTCATCATTTTGATAGCTCGTATCATGGGAATTCCTCCACAAATGAATTTCATTTTTGGATGTTCCCTTTTATAAATATCATCTGTAAGGGCAAGTAGAACATAAATTGGGCTAAAATTATTTGTATGAATCGAGTGAGCAATTGTCAAATGTTTAACTTACTAAGAAGTTCTATATGACTTCTTATCTCATGTATGCCCTAGCTATGTCCGGGAGTGGTTTGGTTTCACCTATATGGAGGGCAAGAAGGATGAGCCTATCTACACATACTTCCCTCGATTTACCCTCGAGGCCAAGTAATCATAATTTGAAGCTTCGGTGATGCTTTCACCATGTATATTGTAAGACTCTTAGAGGGTGACACTTTGTTAGGAGATTTTACGATAAAGCTATGACACACGATAGCCAAGCACGGGGCTTTCTTCATCCAATTGAGAAGGTTCTCATGCATCAGTTAGCTTTCTTTGAAAGTACACCCCTCAAGCTCCCATGTTTTGCAATGATAAAATGGCTCTGGTTGAGGTGTGGGGAGCTTGATAAACTACAGAGAGAACATGTAGAGACAAGAATATCATTGGTATTCATTTCCCTCTCCCTAGGAAATTATACATGCAAAATGGCTCTAGATGCCCAAAACATATAAAGGGCTATTGCTCATCTCACTGTCCATTTATTCAGACCCAAGACTTGTTTTGATATGAAGAAATTTATTGATCAAAACCTCAGAATAACTTATCATCATAAACCGCATACTTCGAGGATTCTTTGGGATTGTGCTAATGATTTTGAAGCGAGAAGGAGGCATTATGGCAGACTATCTCTGCAAAAAAATTATAGATCTCAATCTCTACCAGGTTTCTGAAGGGCTTAAGGATGATGATGAGGGCTTACAATCCTTTGAGTATGAAAGATCCATAAAGCACACACCTCTAGAAACCCTGGATTGGTATGTAAAGGAGAAAGATGATTTGAGTGAGATAATTGACCTTGTCCTTGTTAGAACTAAAGTTTGGTTTGATAGGAAAGTTCGTGAATTTAGGAGAAGCTAGGGAAAATATTCTTTAAGAGAAACTTCCACACCTGGGAAGGAAGTACATACACCTAGTACTGAGGTACCTGAGCAAACCCCTCCTTCTTCCTCAATAAAAATGCCTTAATCATCTACTCCTTCTTCTTCCACTCAAGTGTATCAAAAGAAGATTAAAGAGGTTAAACAAGAACCAATTGAGGAAGAATCTCTTCTGGGGTGGTAGAATTGCCTTGAGGCGAGGAGAACATTATTGTTCTTAGTGAAAGTGATGATGGTGAAGTGCCAAATCCTCGCAAGAGCTCCCGAAATCACTTTGTTGAAGAATAAAAAGAGGTTCCAATCTTGAATCTCCTAGTATAGTAGACTCCTTTGCAAAGGAAGTTCCGAGGCCCCAAGTACTTCTTTCTTTGGAGGCAACAAAGTGGTTAATACTTTGAGTGCCATGAGTTCACTTGCTCTTGGGCCTCTTGTTCCTTCCTCTTCTTATCCTACCTTTTTCCAGGTGTAGCCCTTGGTTACGTGAAAGAAGAGGAATTATTCTTCTCATTTAACGGCCATATTTCGATGTTGTAGCAGCTCTGTTGTGTACTTCTCCCCTCCTCGAGCAAAGAGAGCAAAGATTACTTCAAGATTAGTAGTTGATGCTCAGGGCCAACAATTCCTGGAGGTTGCAAATCCCAAGGTTGATAAAGTAGAGAAGGATCTTTTGGTCTCTGATTTGGAGCTTTCTAGGATCCCAATAGGAGAATTCACTCCGATAGTGAAGTTCATAACCTTCAGAAACAATAGCTAAGGTTATTTAAACGGGTTGAGAAAGGTAAGCAGACCATAGAGAGCAAGTTGGAAGAACAGATCAGTTCTTTCCAACTTTATCAAATCATTGTTGGCCAAGAATAAAATTTTTGGTCAACCCCACCAGTTACTCTCCCACCCCCATGATTCTTAGCCGGGATGAAGTTCGAGTATCAAATACATATACAAGTATTCAACTTATGGGAAGGTAGTGGAAGCTATGGTGGATGATATGATTATAGCAAGTCTGAACTTCATTGTGGAAGTCTTCAAAAACATTGAAAAAGTGATTAATTTGCAGAAGAAACTCTCTTCCTCAATCAAAGCCAAGGATAAAGAGCTAAAGGTCTCGAGTATTTGTATTACATGATCTTCGCCTAATGGGCCAAGTTGATGAGAAGATCCTATTGGTCAACAATGTATTTGATGATTCCAATAATAACTTATCAAAGACATGGATTTTCAGCGTTGAGTGGAAGATCAAGCTGGAGGAAGCATTGGGAGAATTGAGGAATGTGTGGCAAAGAGGAGAATCTTTTAAAACTTGTGTCTCATTAGCCTTCAAATATATTCACTTTGCCATCTTTAAGATGAAACTATAGGTGTTCCCTTCTCTCTTCAGGAAATCAAGGCTCAGTTCAGAACTTTTGTCAAGGATGATTTGTTTCAAGAAGAGTCATTTACTAAAGAGAATATGGAAGACATTTGTTCCCTCCATTTAGCTATTTCCGAAGCTAATAAAGAATATCGGAACATACTAAGTTTGATAAAGACATGAAGAAATGTCTAGGAATGTGGACTCATGCTACCGCAACCACCACAATTCCAAGAGGCATGGAAATAGTAGAAGCATTGAAAAGATTCGGGCATTGGATTCTCAAATCATCGGTGGGCCCTTCTCGGGCATGATCGGATGTCTCTTCTTCAAGATTTTCTTTCTCTTCTTCTATCTTTAGTGTCGAGCTCCTTGTAATTTAATTAAGGACTTTGTATTATGCATTTCCTTAATTAATATTTTAATTAAAAGAAACCGTTACCAAATGTAACCAATTTGTAAGTTATATAATGAGCTCTCTTTTCCATTTCAAGGGGCTGGAACTCTGATTATTTTAGAAAAGTGTAAAAGAGTCAAAAGCTATCAATACAAGAAGATTTTCCTTTCTACTTCTATCTGTGTCTTTTCATTCCTTATTATATGTCATAAATTATTGAATCATTTATCTATTTACACTGAGAAGCTTTGTATTCTTGTGGATGTTATCTTTGGAACTTTGTGTCTGCAAAATAACATCTAATAGTTTTAATACGAATGATTCTATTCTATATTATCCTAGTTCAGCATTTATAGGGAACTATTTTGCTATCTATACTTCCTGAAGAGTGCTATTCTACCTTTCCCCTTCCTTAGTTCTTCTGTTATTTTGTATTGATAATCTATCTTGGAGTTTAAAACACTTTCATGATATCAGAGTTCCTCATTGAAATTGAAAGTTGTACATTTGTGAATAGTTTTTGCTTTCAATAAGGGCACCTCTCCCATCAAAGAGGAGGGAATTTCGTCCCCTAACTGTTGCTTTCATTAAAGTCCTATTTTGACAACCAACACTATTCAATTGTTTTTGAAATAGCTAGAAGGTGTTATTACATTTTTTCATGTTTTTTTCATTTATTTTTAAGACTATATTCAATGGATAAGTAGGTGAATCAATAATAAAAATTGGCGTGTAATGTCGATAGTTTGTGTTTAGGTATATTAATATATTTTTGTTAATTTGGTATATAATGAAGATGATAAGGAGTGTAATGATGAGTCCCGACTATATTAATTTGATCATACTGATAAACGTAATATTATTTTTTCCGACAATTGGAGTCGTTATCAATGCTACAAACTAAATCCTATGTTTAAGTAATTTCTTTCCAATCAACATATATAGCAACCTCGCCAACCTTGTCGTGACAATTCGGTGCTTTTATCAAAGGCCATTTGTTTCTTCTAAGGTTTGTGTGTGTGCTACAAGGAGACCCTATGTTGATAACAATCATGAGCGATGCCAAGAAAAGAAAATTAAGGATTGCAAACTTAAAGTGCCATATCGATTGAATGTGCAACGAAAAATGTATTTACCAAAAAAATTAAAGATTGAGCCATGAATAATACATAACACTTGAAAGTGATTAGGCTCATAAGTAAGTATCAAGAAATAATATTTCGATAGAGTATTCCTGTGAAGGAGGATGCCTAAGGTTGAGCTAGCTTTGGAATGAAAAATGAAAAATCAAACCTACAAGGGAACCTGAGCATTAAGTGTCAGACTTGTGTAGAAGCATGAATGCGAGGAAAATAATTTGTTTGAGTGTCCCAAAGATGTCATAAGAACAGGCCTATGAGGCCAAAACGAATCCAATATGATGACCAAGTCATCACAAAAGAAGCAAAGATTGTGGCATGATGCAATGACATGGATCCCATGTTTGAACAAGCGAAACATCAAACTTGGTGTAGTGTGCCACATAAATAACTTGAACCTTGACCCCTTTGGTGTGGGTCATTGTGTTTTTCCTGGAAGGTGCTCAACCTTTGGACCATTCACCTTTGGGTGTCCATGTTGCAACATCATTTCTATTGGCTAATTAATATATAGCATTCTTGTCGATCTATCTAAGTTCGTCATATTTCACTTTGATATAACATCTCTACTTCATGTTATACCTCATATAAGAGTATCACTCAATGCTTAATTAATACAAACAATGCAAGAGAATAGTTTTGAGTTTGATCCAAAGAATAAAGAAAACCCCTCATAAAAATTGTGAATACACTAGGAACCCGCTGAATTGCCTAAAAAGATACAATAGTGAATGTGATATTTTCTATTGGAAGGGGAAGATATTGTGATTGGTGACATGCATCACAACTTGCAAGGTTGTGGGAGGATACATAGATCAAGAACTTGAATGGTTGGCATATGCGATAGAAATTATCCACACCACATCACGTATACTAGATGACTTCCCCTGCATGTACAACGACTCAATGTGTTGGGCATGCCCTTCCACCCACATCATCTTCAACGATCTCATAGCCATACACAAAAACAACATGCTCTTTGGCCTTGTCATTAACCACATTGTCGAGGGTAGATGTTTTCTTAGATGGCAACTTTGCTTCATGGTGTTCCCCTTATACGGGTGTCACTCAATGTTATACTATACTTTGCATTTTTGTTAGTACCGGGAATGTGTGCATGCGTGTGTGTGTACGTGCGTGTGTGTGTTGTGCTTGTTTAAAACATTGGGTCGATGGTAAATATTACAAAAATGTTTCCATTTCTAAATCTTTGAGTAATATTAAAGAGTTAATTTGGTTAATATTACTCTAAGCATTTTTCGGAGAATTTTTTTATTGGTTGTGTGTCGGGAGTTAATGTCCCCTATATTCCTATGTAACCGACCTATATTTTATTTTAATAAAAGTTACGGAGTTCATTACGACCCTTACAATATATGATGAAATTTAATCTTCATATACATTTTTTTCAGTTTTGAAGTAAATTCTATTTCCATTTCATTTACTGATTTTATTTTTGTATTTATTCAATGCTTACAAAAAGTAAGCGTAGTAATCCCACAAAGTTGTAATTCATATGTTATCCAAATAACTCTCTTAGTTATTTGGGTAATTTGTATACATGTTCGGCTCTTAGCTATTCATTTTCAAAGTTGTGCGTGCTCAAGTTCACTCTCAAGACATTCACTTGGTCGCAGTTTCCCTGTGCATCCCCTTTCTTTTCCTCACACGTCCTGGCACGATTTCCCTTCTTCCCTTCCTTTTTATTTTCTTGTTTCCATCTTCCCTTTCCATGCATCTCCTACATATCCACCTTCTTCCCAGCAGCTATTCATCTCGTGCACGCCTCACACTTGCTCTAATTAGCTAAGTCCCTGGCCCTCTCACGCATTGTGCCCATCAATTTGTAATAGGTTTTAGGTTGTGGAGCCTTTTTTCATGTGTGAAAGTGTTGAAGACTGTACACTAAGAGTATTGTACACTTTTCATGTATCCTCTGGGTTCGGCCTTAAAACGTGCCCGATATATCGGGAAACGTGATTTTCTCATATGGGCAGGATTTTGACCCATAGGTTTATGGGGTGGTTTTTACCCATGGTTTTGATATCCACGGTTTTGTAAAACTACTTAAGTAGTTGTCTATTTATATGGTTTTATGCATATGATAGAAATATGAAAAACATTACGAGATCTATTTTGAATTATTTGTGAATTGTCGTGAGAGTTTGTTAAGCATATCTCCAAACAGATATGGGTATTGTATTGAGAGAGCGGTGGCTTGTAATAAAATATGAGCAAGTGATTCTTGGTGGATGTAGCCCAAATTAGGTGAACCACGTTAAATATTGTCTCTTTGTGTTGTGTTATTTTATTCTGCACTTTTTTAGATCGTAATATTTTCTGCATATTAGTTTCTATTGTTGCGATTCTGTGAGGGATTATTCCGCATATTTTATCCCTTATTTCCTAACAATTGGTATCAGAGCCTAGTTTGGTTTGCTGAAGTGTTGAATCGTAGGGAAAGTTTTATCTTGAGTAGGAGTTATGGCAAATGATGGAAGATCTAGGGTTGATAAATTCAATAGGAAAAATTTCAGTCTTTGGAAGATGTAGATGGAAGATTACCTTTATCAGAAGGATCTTTATACTCCATTGTCTGAGAAGGTGAACAAACCCTCGAGCATGACAGATGCGGAATGGGATTTTGGATAGGAAGGAACTTGGGACAATCGGCCGTGTCTTGCATCTTCAGTATTATTTAATGTTTCAAAGGAAAAGACTACAAAATAATTGATGGATGCATTAGGGAAGTTGTATGAAAAACCCTCTCGCCTCTAATAAGATATTTTTAATGAAAAATTTGTTTAATATGAAGATTTCGAGAATGGTTCAATGTGAGATCATCTAAATGATTTTAATATGGTTGTAAATATGCTAGCTTGATTCTAATAGAATTTTATGAAGAAGTTAGGGATTTATTAGTTGTGCTTTTACCTGAGAGTTGGAATAGCCTGGTAATGGTGGTAAGCAACTCGGTTCTGCTAACTCAAAGTTGAAGTTTGAGGATGTTGTAGGGGTGATTCTAAGCGAGGAAATGCGAAGAAAAATCTCTGGTGAATCTTCTACTTCAGGGAATGCTTTTGACAGTGGAAACTAGAGGGAGACAAGAAGAATAGAGGAAGCCGTGGAAAATCAAAAGATCGGGCAAGGTCAAAATCCAAAAGCAAGATAGTATGCTGGCATTGTGGAAAGTCTGGGCATGCAAAGAAGGATTGTTGGGAGCTTCGGGACAAGAAGAAACAACAAGAAGAAAACAAGGAGGCAAATGTGGCAACGGGTAATGTATGTCAGGATGCTTTGATTCTTTCTTTGCACAATATTATTGAATCTTGGGTTTTAGATTCGGGGAATTTTTTCCATGCTTCTCCACATAGGAATTATTTTGTTGATTATGTTCAAGGAGATTTTGGGCATGTTTTTCTTGGTGATGATGAGCCTTGCAACATAGTTGGAAAATGTTTTGTTCGAGTTAAGATGCAGAATGGGAATACTTGGCTATTGAAGGATGTTAGACATGTGCCTACATTAAGACAAAATTTGATATCGGCAAGGTAGTTGGGAAGTGATGGTTGTACTATGATATTTACAAAGCAGACTCTTAGAAGGTTACCAAGGGTGCTCTTGTGGTGGCAAGAGGTAAGAAGGTTGGAACCTTGTATTTAACCACTTATAGCACTAATGTTTGTAATCTTGTGGCTTCAAAAGTAAATACAACATTGTGGCACTATAAGCTTGGTCATATGAGCCATAAGGGCATGGAGATCATAAAGAAGGATTTTCCTAGATATACAAAAAAGGTTTGGAGTTTTGTGAGGACTGCATATATGGGAAACAAAAGTGAGTAAGGTTTCTCAAGGTTGGACCTACAAAGAAAGAGAGTAAGTTAGAGCTGGTGCATTTTGATGTGTGGGGGCGGCTTAGGTATCATCTCTTGGGGTTCAAGTTATTATGTTACTTTTATTGATGATGCAACAAGGAAAGTTTGGGTTTATTGTATTAGAAACAAATCTGATGTATTTGACACTTTTGTTAAATGGAAAGCTTTGGTAGAGAATGAAACAGTCTTAAGCTAAAATGTCTCTCAAAGTCGGATAATGGAGGGAGTATTGAGCAATGAATTTGATGATTACTATTCTAAGAATGGAATCCACAGGCAAAATACAATTCTAGGAACTCCGCGGCATAATGGGGTATAAGAAAGGATGAATAGAACAATAATGGAACGTGCTAGGAGAATGAGGTTGCATGCAGGATTGCCTCTTTCTTTTTGGGTAGAAGCGATGAGCACAGTTGTGTACTTGATAAACAGAGGACCCTCAAGTGCCTTAGATGGAGGCATACCTGAGGAGGCTTGGTATGGTAAGAAAGTTGATTATTCATTTCTTAGAGTCTTTGGATGTGAGGTGTTTTTTCATATAGACAAGGATGATAGGACCAAGCTAGAGGCTAAGTCAGAAAAATGTACTTTCATTGGTTATGGTGGTGATGACTTTGGATATAAATGTTGGAGTATTAAGGACAAGAAAATCATTCGATCTAGGGATGTGGTCTTTAATGAGAAAGTCATGTATAAGCAGCAGTTGCAGGAAAACAAGGAAGAATCCAAGAAAGAATATGCAGTGGTATAGGATCTTCCGGATGGAAAAGTGACACATGAATCAGTTCAAGAACCTCCTCAACAGGAACCCCAAACTCCTATATTGAGGAGGTATTCTACGGTAAGAAGAGAACCTGAACGTTTTCTCCTTCTCTTTATTATTTATTACTCATTGATAGTGGAGAGCCAAAGAGCTTTGATGAAGCAATACAGGTAGATGTCAGGAAGAAGTGGGAGCAAGCCATAGATGAGGAGCATCAGGCTCTCATGAAAAACCAGACATGGGATTTGGTAAAGCTACCCGAAGGCAAAAGAGCATTACAGAACAAGTGGGTGTTTAGAGTCAAAGAGGAAGAAGGAGGAAAGAAAAGATACAAGGCCCAATTGGTGGTCAAGGGGTTTACACAGAAAAAAGGTATAGATTTTGATGAGATTTTTTCTCCTCTAGTAAAAATGACTTCTATTAGAATCTGTTTCTACGAATAGTTGCAATCAGAAGACTTGCACTTAGAACAACTTGATGTAAAGACTACATTTCTCCATGATGATTTGGAGGAGGAACTATATATGCAGTAACCAGAGGGCTATGAGGGCAAAGGTAAAGAGGAGATGGTGTGTAAACTGAAGAAGAGCTTGTATGGCTTGAAACAAGCTCCACGTGGATGGTATAAGAAATTTGATAGCTTCATGATGGAGCAAGGCTATATTAGATGTCATTTTGACCATTATGTGTATACAAAGAAATTTGAGGATGACAGTTATATTATCCTGTGTCTGTATGTGGATGACATGTTGATTGTAGGTAAAAACATGTAGGAAATAAAAGTACTCAAGAAGAAGCTAAGTGAATCCTTTGCTATGAAGGATTTGGGGGCAGCCAAAAAAATCCTTGGTATGAGGATATCTCGGGATAGGAAGGAACGAAAGCTAACTTTATCTCAGGAAGAGTACATTAAGAAATTCTTGGAGAGGTTTAATATGTAAGATGCTAAACCGGTTGGGACTCCTTTGGCAAGCCATTTCAAGTTATCAAAGGAGCAAGTGTCCCAAGACAAAGCAGGAGAGAAACCAAATGTCCAAGGTACCTTACTCATCAGTAGTTGGTAGTTTGATGTATGCCATGGTGTGTACCAGGCCTGATATTGCCCATGCAGTGGGAGTGGTGAGTAGATTTATGAGTGATCCAGCAGAGATCATTGGCAGGAAGTAAAGTGGATCCTTCGATATTTGAGAGGGACCATGGGGACAGTTTTGTGCTACAGTGGATCAGACACCACTTTTTGTGGTTATGTAGATTTAGATATGGCTGGAGATGTAGACAGTAGGAGGAGAATGACAGGTTATGTAGGTAGGGGGAGCGAGTGAGTGGATTTCACGACTACGAAGTTGGTGGCTTTACAACCATAGAAGAGGCTGAGTATGTTGCTACCACAGAGGCAAGCAAAGAAATGATTTGGTTACAACAATTGCTTGAGGAGTTGGGGCATAAGCAGGAGGAAGGAAAGTTGCATAGTGATAGTCAGAGTGTTATACACCTAGCTAAGAACTCTACTTTCCACTCTAGGACGAAGCATATACAGTTAAGGTACCATTTCATCAGGACAACTTTAGAGGAAGAGAAGTTGAAGCTGGAGAAGATTCATACTAGTAAGAATCATGCAGACATGATGACCAAGGTGGTCACAAGGGAAAAACTAAAGTTGTGTTCAACTTTGGTTGGCCTTCACGAAAACTAGTGAAGGGTTGAGAAGATTGCTCAGAGGAAAACTAGTCTCCAAGTGGGAGATTGTTAGGTTGTGGAGCCTGTTTTCATGTGTGAAAGTGTTGAAGACTATACACTAAGAGTACTGTACACTTTTCATGTATCCTCGTCGAGGTTCGGCCTTAAAACGTGCCCGATATATCAAGAAACATGATTTTCTCATATGGGTGGGATTTTGACCCATAGGTTTATGGGACGGTTTTTGCCCATGGTTTTGATACCCATGGTTTTTTAAAATTGCTTAAGCAGTTGTCTATTTATATGGTTTTATGCATATGATAGAAGTATGAAAAACATTGTAGATGTGTTTTGAAAACTTAAGCAAGTGATTCTTAGTGGACATACCCCAAATTGGGTGAACCACGTTAAATATTGTCTCTTTGTGTTGTGTTATTTTATTTCGCACTTTTATTTGAGATCTCGTAATATTTTTTGCATATTAGTTTCTCTTGTTGAGATTCTGTGAGGGATTATTCCACATATTTTATCCCTTATTTCCTAACAATAGTCGCGCCTTGACCATGCGTTCTTCGCTCACCTATTTTCCTCATTTCCCCGCACATGTCATGTGCTCTTTCCTCTGTGCCTTCCTCTATTTCCTTCCTTTGTGCCCCCTTTTTTACGCCCTTCTATGTCAAGTTATCTTCTCACATGCTTGAGTGCATCACGCACAACTAGTCAAAGCATGCCAATAGGGTGCCAAATCCTTGCAACAAATCAGTAAGTGACACGTGGCAAAAACGGAAAACATTTACACATTTGACCATCTTTTTATCCAATCTGCGTGCGCCACATGTCTTGCGTGTGCCAACAACTCGAAAAACTTCTGGAAGATGTAGCTTCGCTACTGAGCTCCAATTGGTGCATGCCTAGACTTGTCAAAGAGCTTCTGACATCAACTATAGTGCTTTGGATATTCAAATTCAAATTCTTGATGGATATGGTAGGTGAGAAATGGGAAAACGTCTCTCTACGAGAATTGATGAGCATATTTGAGAACTTGTACATAAAAATGAGCATCATGAGTTTTTATGCATTAAATATGTGGCAAATAATCTATTGAGTTATGGGAACTATGGTAAGGGAGAAAGATTCAAACTAAGAGTGTTGTTATAAGTTGAATCATAAACGAGATTAAGAATATGTAGGGTGAGAAGGGGAATTTATCATCTTATGATAAACGTAACTAGGATGTAACCATGGTAATAACGTATTGTGGAATTGCCAATCCTTGGGTCCCTTTTGTGGTTGGATCATTTCTAGTAATTGAGCGCACCTTAGTTTTTCTAAGCATGATATGCCAAAGCATGATGGTGGAGAAAACGTGTGCGTAACTAATGTAAGAATGGTGCACACATAAGATAAGAAGAGTACTAGATCACAATAATGAGATATTTCAATATATGTGTAAAGAAAACTAAAATATTTTTGCATTACAAGTTATATGCCTAAGAGTTAAAATTTCACACATTGAAAAATACAAATACAAATATAAAATGTATAGAACTAACCATCTTTTCCTCGACAACATGAACGATCGTCAACATCTGTTTATTTTGTACTTTATTTTGTTCATAGTAGATATTTGTTTTGTACTCAAATTTTTGTTGTTGACATGCTCTCACCTTCCATGCTCTTTCTCTTACAAAAAGAAAAGCTTAGAATTACGTAAGAATAATTGTAAAACTTATGACAACTAGGCTTTTTTACCTACCTCTTTTGTACTCATTCATTTTTGGAGAGATATTAAACGCTATAGTCTTCCATAAAAAAATTCTTACATGAAAATCTTGAGAGATTCTTTCAACACACTCTCATCTTCCATGAACTTTCTTTTAAAAGAAGAAAGTTGAAGAGATTAAACACTCTATCATATTCCACACAAAAATTCTTGTAAGAAAATTTTGAGAGATATTAGATACACTCTCATGTTCCATGAACTTTCTCTTTTATAAAGATAAGTTGAAAAGATATTAGAGAGTATCTCATCTTCCACTAACTTTCTCTTACAAGAAGAAAAGCTGAGAAAATATTATTCTCTCACCTTCCACGAACTTCTTCTTGCAAAAAGAAAAGTTGAAAAGCTATTAGAGAGTGTTCCATCTTCCACAAACTTTCCCTTAAAAAAAGAAAAATTGGGAAGATATTTAACTCTCTCATCTTCCACAAATTTTCTTTAAAAATAAGATAATTGAAAGGTATCATAAACCGTCTCATCTTTCCATGAACTTTCCCATAACTTCAGTATCATTGCCATGTTATTTCGCAGCAACATACCAAATGCACCAGAAGACGTTTTCATCCGCTCACTTTCCTTTGCACTAACCAATAACCATCAAAATGCTCATAATTTAGGTGTTTTGTCCTTGCAACATCGAAATAGACAGTACTACTTTAGTAGAGCATTTTTCACGCACGAAACAAATGGTAATTGGTACGTGAATAATTGAAAGGGCATATTTACTGTCATTTCCATATTGTTCTTTCCTGGCAAGTGGCAACATTAACAAAGGAACAGATGAAAAGATGGCTTGACTACTTGAAGCCGTCGATTTGGAATCACCTGGCGGCATTTGCTGCGCAGTTTCTCCCTGCCGGCAGGTGACCCTTCCAAGTTCCGACTGAGACAGTGAGATGCCTTTCACGTTTTTGTGTTATGGTGACGTATAAACAGTATTTTATCGCTGGTACTGTTATGGTGACGTATAAACAATATTTTATCGTTGGTGCATATAAAATGATTTTATCGCTGGTGTGTTTGACTTTAAGATACAAGATGATCTTTAACAAAAAGATAGTGGTATGAGAGCAAGTCCCAAAACCATAAACAAGTTAAGTCGAGTTTAAGAGAAAACAAAAAATTGGCAGTGAGTGGAGGATTACAAACAATCAATAGCAAACATACTCAAAACGAGTAGATCGTGATCATCTGGGCAGTCCCAGCATGATAAGTCTCTCCTAGCATCCGAGATATCGTAACCAGTAGAATTTTCTTCTTCCTAATCTTCTCCTCAAGTAAAATGGCGTCGGTGAAGTGAAGAAATTTATAAAATATCACAATATTTCATTGCATGATGCATCCCTTTTTGTGAAGGAAATTGCTTCAAGGGTCACTAAATTTACCGACTTGTGTTGATTAAAATCCCTATTGTTTTCTTTTTAGTGGTATTATTTTATGTTTTATCTCCCAAGTGCCCACTGCCCTGTAATATTCATAGGTACTATTCAATTGTTTTGAAATAGCTAAAAGGTGTTATTACATTTTTGTCATGTTTTTATCATTTATTTTTAAGACTATATTCAATGGATAAGTAGGTGAATCAATAATCAAAATTGGGGTGTAATGTCAATAGTTTGTGCTTAGGTTTATTAATATATTTTTGTTAATTTGGTATATAATGAAGATGATAAGGAGTGTAATGATGAGTCCTGGCTGTATTATTTTGATCATATTGATAAACGTAATATTATTTTTTGTGACAGTTGGAGTCGTTATCAATGTTACAAACTAAATCTTATGTTTAAGTAATTTCTTTCCAATCAACATATATAGCAACCTTGCCAACCTTGTCATGACAATTCAGTGCTTTTATCAAAGGCCATGTGTTTCTTCTAAGGTTTTGTTTATGCTACAAGGAGACCCCATGTTGATCACGATAATGAGCGATGCCAAGAAAAGAAAATTAAGGATTGCAAACTTACAAAGTGCCATATCGATTGAAGGTGCAACGAAACATGTATTTACCAAACAAAAATTAAATATTGAGCCATGAATAATACATAACACTTGAAAGGGATTAGGCTCATAAGTAAGTATCAAGAAATAATATTTACGATAGAGTATTCCTATGAAGGAGGATGCCTAAGGTTGAGCTAGCTTTGGAATGAAAATGAAAAATCAAACTCGCAAGGGAACCTGAGCATTAAGTGTCGACTTGTGTAGAAGCATGAATGCGAGGAAAATAATTTGTTTGAGTGTCCCAAAGATGTCACAAGAACAGGCCTATGAGGCCAAAACGAATCCAATATGATGACCAAGTCATCACAAAAGAAGCAAAGATTGTGGCATGATGCAATGATAGGGATCCCATGTTTGAACAAGCGAAACATCAAACTTGGTGTAGTGTGCCGCATAAATAACTTGAAGCTTGACCCCTTTGGTGTGGGTCATTGTGTTTTTCCTGGAAGGTGCTCAACCTCTCGCACCATTCACCTTTGGGTGGCCAAGTTGCAACATCATTTCTATTGGCTAATTAATATATAGGATTCTCGTCGATCTATCTAAGTTTGTCATATTTCACTTTGATATAACATCTCTACTTCATGTTATACCTCATATAAGAGTATCGCTCAATGCTTAATTAATACAAACAATGCAAGAGAATAGTTTTGAGTTTGATTCCAAAGAATAAAGAAAACCCCTCATAAAAGCGTGAATACACCGGGGAACCCACCGACTTGCCCGAAAAGATACAATAGTGAATGCGATATTTTTGTTGGAAGGGGGAAAATATTGTGCTTGGTGACATGCATCACAACTTGCAAGGTTGTGGGAGGGTTCATATAAGATCAAGAACTTGAATGGTTGGCATGTGCGATAGAAATTATCCACACCACATCACTTATACTAGATGACTTCCCTCGCATGGATGACGACTCAATGTGTTGGGCATACCCTTCTACCCACATCATATTCAACGATCTCGTAGCCATACACACAAGCAACATGCTCTTTGGCCTTTTCATTAGCCACATTTTCGAGGATGATGTTTTCTTAGATGGAAACTTTGCTTCATGGTGTTCCCCTTATAAGGGTGTCACTCAATGTTATACTATACTTTGCATTTTGTTAGTAGGAATGTGTGTGTGTGTGTGTGTGTGTGTGTGTGTGTGTGTGTGTGTGTGTGTGTGTGTGTGTGTGTGTGTGTGTGTGTGTGTGTGTGTGTGTTTGTGCTTGTTTAAAACATTGGGTCGGTGGTAAATATTGCAAAAATGTTTCCCTTTATATACATTTTTTCAGTTTTGAAGTATTTTCTATTTTCATTTCATTTTATAGCTTTTATTTTTGTATTTACTCAATGCTTACAAAAATTAATTGTAGTAATCCCACAAAGTTGTAATACATCATCATCTGTCAAGGGTGTTTTAAGTTCCGAGGAAAATGGTCATCTAGGAAAAGATGAACAAATAAGTGAGTTTTACCAAGAAAGAAGAAAAAATAACAACAATGTTAGGTTGCATGTTGTAAGAGCAAAAAGAAAGCAATTGGTTTGAGTGACCCGAGAGATAGAATGAGAACACGCCTATGAGGCTAGACAAATCCAATATGGTGACCAATTCATCGTGAAAGAAGAAAACATTGCGGCATGATGTATAGAGACCAACTCCCTCCTTTGAAATGGATCATCCAAGGTATTGCAGAACAAGGGAATCATATCTCATAAATAATATAAAATTTGAACTCTTTCCACATAAAAGGTTAAAAAATAACCTCTTATATGTATTGCACCTATCGGTGTTTTGGCCTTCAATATTTATTTGCAACCTCCTTTCATGCATGCCTATGCTACCCATCGAGGAAATAAATTTGCTAGGAGGCAAATCCTTGTCAACTTTCCAGGATTTCTTCAAGCATGCACACTATGTTCGATTGATGAAATTAGAAATTTAGATAAAGAACATCTTACTTCTCTTCATTAATTCCTTGTGTTATAATATGGTTTTTCAAATCTCCCCTTCTTTTCCAATATGTCTCCTCCACTCTAATATGATATTAAACCTATTAACATTCACATTGTTGTAGTTGTGTGTGGTTGTTGATAGGTTACTGAGTGGCATAAACGATTCATATATGTTTGGTCTTTAATATATAAATTAATGAACACAACAATTGATTTGATTGGTCATTTGTATCACCTATTATGGATATATCTCCTATGGCTGCCACAAATTATTCAATATGTGTGTTGGTGGGTTACATCCTTGACTCAAAGAATTGTTTTCTGGTTAGGTAAATATTACATTTGTGCTCTTTCCTAGCTTGACAATGTCACTCCCATTACTTGGCCCGAGTATGAAATAAGCCAAACCGAACAAATTTCTTTGGATATGAGATTTTTAGTGTTATTTCCTAGAAGAGTATAACATAGGAGGGAACCTAGCACATAATGTGACCCACCATAAGGAGTAGTGGATGATAATTTAAATTTTTGTGGTGATTTTGATGCTCTTGGGATTTTGAAGGAGGAGAGGAGTCGGTTAGAGCCAAATAATTCGACCCACGTAGCCTTCGTTTCTATGGAGGCGAGTGAAGAAAATATACTGAGTCACCTCATGGATCATTGATGTTGTTTCGCCAAATACAACTAACATGTTTCCACTCTAATCAGTCACTATTTTTAGCATGCTACTAGCTTGTGACAAAAAAATCTTTGAAACAAGGCATATAAATCCATTGAAGCATTATGAAGAAGGGAATTTTGGTAGATACTTAACTTGTAAGTGACCTATGAGATATGTTTATAAATGTAGAAGCATGTGAACAATTTGACAAAATTCTTGATGATATGTGCTCTCATGGATTGTAATGACTATGGGATACACAAAAATGGATTTTTTGAAAATACCTTGGAAACTTTCAGAAAAAATCAATCGAAAAGTGTAAATCCAAACCCTATAACCTTTTCTAAGCACCCTCTTAGCCTATATTGAAATGGGACATTTAACATAGGGAATTCTTCTCATCATAAAGAGCTAACATCTTATTGTGTTTTGAAATGCATGGAACCACCTAAATATGTAAAAATTGGTGTGTGTTTTGTTTCTTCTCTAAGTTTTAGTGGCATCCTAAATTGTATTTTGAAAAAAATATGAAAACAAAAATCTACGAGAAACTAGTTTATGAGTATGGCCAAAGGTGGTTAAAGTAAATGTAAATGAAAATAAAGTGGAGGCTTCAAATATTTAATAATTATGAACAATCTTGATTTACTTTCGAGAGTAGTGGCTCCACATATCCTCTTGTGTGTTTAGACACCACTTTTTCACCCCTAGGTGACCCTACACATATTAATTACACTATCTTTATTCACACTATTATTCCTAACCTAAGTCCATTTTCCCTTAATCTAATTTACCTTCCTAGAATCCCATTTACCTTTCCAAACCACCTAAAACAACCCTAACCTAATTTACCTTAACCATCCTAACCTCCTAACCTCTTCCTACTTGGATCCTTAACCTCCCACCGTTCCCAAACAATCTACAAGCCTCGGATCGCAAGTGGTTTCAACCATTTTCCATCCTTCCTTGCTTATTTTTAAAACCATCTTGATAAGATCGACGAAAATTTGTGATCGTCGATGATCATTACAGATGTCGTTGATCATATTTAACCACCCTCCTTCCCCATTTCTTAGTTATACAGAGATTGGATTCATGTATGAATTGTTGAGACCCTACACAACCTCACGACATTGGAAGATCTTTCACAATCTGTTACCATCTCTTGGGAGTCCTTATCCAACATTCAATCTGCCATTAGAGCTTTATCATTCTCATCCTCATTCAACAAGGTATAGTGTACTCCTTTTTATCATTTTCAATCGTAATTTACATTAGTTTTATCTTATAAACACTCGCATTCATCCTCCTAGATAGCCATCCTACATTATTCCTTTCTTATAGCCATCAATTCAATTATTTAGTTAATCTTCCATTTTACCAGGGATCACCGCCGATCCCCAATCACCATTGATTGGAGCCCCAATCCCTTTATAGTTTATTTAGCTCTTTACACATATTGTAATATCAATTTTTACATCCCAATTGTCTTCTTAGCCTCTCGTGTTTCATTTTTGCACTATCAACATCATAATCTACATCAAAGCATTATATTTTACTAGCCTTTATTAACATAGACCAATTTTCCCCTAATTGCCATCGATCCCTGATCATCGTCGATCCTTGTATTTTATTATTATATTTACATCCAGTATCATTTTATTTTACTAACAAACAACTTTACAATCATGTCTTTTCGTTAGGTGATTGTTCTAAGACAAGTACATCCCATTATAAGTCTCTACGACCTCTTGATCGTGCAACAACCCTTCGTGTGGGAGAAGTTCGATATCTCACATGAACTTAGCCTATGTGTCATTGCCCTTACGCCTAAAATAGAATGCATCGAGGATTAACTTGAAGTGATACGTGAAGTACAGGACACAACAAAAACAAACCTGGCTCGAGTATTTCTTGGACTTCAATCTCGTCACCCTCTAAAATTCTAATCATATTTTGATTTTCTTATTTTCGTATCATATAGATTAATTGTAAACACGAGTTGACATCCCTCGAGGAATCCCATTGGTTCTTAAGATCGGGTGTTTCCAAGTAATTTGTTCAATCATTATCTAATATATATCTGGTTTAGCTATCAGGTCCTCTCGCTCGGTGAGAGGAAGCAGTATCTCACATTGTTAATGTATTCACTCATCCTCACATTGCGTTTTGTTGATAGGTATCGTAAACCTTGTTTCTTGTAGAGTTTTGGTATTTCAATATAATAGTAACAAACCAAAATTCACCATAAACAGTATGATTTCCTTTGTACCCAAACCATATTTCAAATTTCAATGGAGTGTTCTCAAACTTTGCATTCAAGGGGCAATTAATCCATGTTCACGTTAATATTTGTCTTTCTCTAGTGTTTTATAAATGACAATTTTTAATAATAAGAGTGAAATCCATTAACGTATGATGGAGAGAGTGAATAAGATAGCGCCAAGAAAGAATTATTGGATTGATTTGCAAGTTTCGTTTTTCCTCAATATTTATACATATAAACATTGGTGCACAATTTATGTTGTTTTACTTGATTTGAACTTTGCCAATTAATGTAGAATGGAGAAGGATGGAGATTAATGTAATTGTAGGTCGAAGTCAAGGTTGATCTACACAAACCTTAGTCTTAGTGTTACCTCCCCGCAAAGGGTGAATTCTTGAGAGATTTGAAGGAAGAAGAGGTGATGTGGATGGTGGATGAAAATAAGGAAAATAGTTTCAAAGACATTATCGCACAATTGAGGGGTTAGAATAACTTAGGAATAATTGCTTTCTCAGAGAGTAGATGAATCACCTAATCACTATCGGTGCATGTTGATGTCCTTGAGTGACACCGAAAATCATTTTTAGTAGAGGATGAGATGTCTTTATTTTTGTATATACCCATGATTACCAAACATCTTTTATGTGACTGTAATATGTTGTCCTTAAAAAATCTCAATAATGTTAATCATACAATATTAATAAAATATATAAAATACTATTTTATGTTTATTGAGTTATCATATGTTCGCGGAGGAAGAAGATTGTGCTTGGTTGGAGAGTTTGAAGCATGATCTCTTTTCATAAGAAATATCATCTTTGGGTGCCCAAGTTGGTGTCACATGAAAGTCAACACCTCTCATGCCCTTTATTGTGAGCTTCACATCACAAAAGTTTAAAATGTTATACTTTCTTATCCATATACCCAAATGAAGTTCATATTGACTCTCGTCCCTCCTTCCACCTTGGAATGCACCTTCTATTATCTTTTCTAACTCAACAATCCTTTTGGCTCTGTTAATGCCACGTGGAAGGGTGTAGACTTCATTTCCTTCATCATGTTTCCTTTTTCAAGATTTCATCTAGTTGTTAACCATGTATGCTATAAATAACATTCCATATATACCCATTTGTTATCCCTTCATCCCCACATGGACCTTTTGCATGTGAGATAAAGGCTATTTTGAGTGTCATAGGTTTTCACACCTTTTTACAATTTTGAGAAAAAAAAAGTATTGTTGCGAATAAGGATGCATGAGGCCAAACCATCTTTGCAATGAAAAATGAAAGATCAAACCTCATAGGGCCTTGATTTTTGAGATATCTCCAGATTATGTTGTCTCATCTATCTTTGCACCACACCCTTTCTCCTTGAAATGATTGATATAAATGACACGTAATTCATATGTGTTTTCTTAGAAGAAAGAAGAGTTTTGCATACATTCTCTCCAACATTTTCCCGCTACTGAGTGTTTCAATTCTTCAAGTTTAAGTTCTTCAACATTTAGTTGAGCGTAAACAACATGCGAAAGGAGTTCAATTGATGCCCGTCGATGAAGTTGATTTGCAAAAATTTTATGTTGCCGTTGCTAGGATTTGACCCTCGAACCTACAAGTTTCAACCAGAGCGTCTTCAACAACCCACCTACGCATGTGTCATGCATATAAAATGACACCGGTTGTATTTAAATTTGATGTTTTCGATCGTTGCCCTAATTTTTTTGTCGCTTCTATTCGGGCAGCGCAGACAACATTTGTGCGTGCTGATTAAAGTGCCCCTATTACCATTAACATCTCCATTACACTATTTACATGCGATTGGTAACATATTTTAATGAAATATTGAATGTAATTGGAGCAATATTAGAATGAATAGAACTAACCACCCCTATCTCTATCTCTGGTCTGGGCCCTACTCTAACTATAGGCCGGTGGGTGTCGATATATGGGCCCTACCTCTCCCCTACCTCGCCTATAGTTGCCGGCCGCCACTATCAAGGTAGGGCGGAGAGGACGCGTAGGGGGCGTGGAATGACATAATATATTACATGTAGATGACCTGCCAAGCAACTCATCTACCCGAGAGCAAGTACTTGAAACCACCGGACACGAAAATTATAAATTCATGTTATTAATTTCTACAGCGAATAGGTAGTCGGTACTGCTCTGTTTTCCCAACATTTTCCATCGTCCCACTTCCTGGTTCTTTCCACGAAGGAACTCCATCTATGATTTTTATATTTATATGTATTATGCTTATTTGTATGCGTACTCCTATAAAATCTCCTTCACTCTACCTCTTCTCTTCCAGACTATTCCCATCTTTTTATTAGACATCCTTATTGTTTCAGTTGAAATCAATGGCATCTTCTTCCTCGTCTCACCAACAAAATGACCTTGGAAGAGAGATGTCAGATGAATTGAGCCCTCGCACGTGGCGTCTACAAGATATTGAATCTATGGTTTGCTTACCTATTTACTTATTATTATATATTTTTTTGGAATATCTGTATTTACCTTGAATTGATTTTTTAAAAAGTAGATCACTTTTGTTAGGTTGGTTTTTAAATGCAGGGATTAGAAGGATTCCAATTCATTCTTTCGTCTAATGGGAGGTGTTTTGGATCAGTTAGAGAAAGGTCCATGAATGCTACAATTAGATATTTTATAGGGAATTCAAATGGTTCGAGTCACACATCTACTTCTTTGCTGTGGCTTGAGATTGATTGCGTATATAATTATAAAAATAGCACACAGATGAGAAGTATTCCTTCATGGATTCCTCTTCAAAATTTGCAGTATTTAGCCATCTTAAATGGTGATCTTATCAGATTATGGCAGAGCGATGTAAAGGTATGGAAACTAAAGTCTCCAATGCGTTTTTAATAAAAAAATTCTATATTCAAACTCGTAAATGTAGCTTATATATTTTCTAAATTGAAATCCGTGAAAGTTTGTAACAATTGCATCCTCAATTGCAGCAACCCTCCTCGTTGAAAGAGCTGAATATTCAACAAACAACTTTGGAAGAGTTTCCAGATTTGACTAGAATGTCAAATCATTTGGAAAAAGTGGTGTTAAATGGCAAGGAAATACCAATCGAATGGTTTTCCTTTGTGGAATCTCTTAAAACCGCGAATCTTTCGCGGGATGATAGGTATGCTGCTTTTGAGTCTTCATCTTCGCATGTGGTTTTTAAGGGACTGGAGTTTAGAGGATTAGTGGCCCTGAATAACAAAGGACAGTCCCCTACTGTCGAGTCTCCCATGAATAGCCTTCGGAAGGTAGAGTTGAAGAGGCAACACTCTGTAACCAAGGTCTTAATCAGCGGATATCATTATCCCAACCTTGAATCTCTCCACCTTACATATATGAGCAACTTGACTGATGTGGATTTAATATCAGTTACAACACTTGTGAGTCTTGAGTTAACAGCTTGTTATAACTTGAAGAGTATATCGGGAATAAGTGATCTTACGAATCTTCTAGAGTTGGACCTCCACAGTTGTTCAAAAATTGAGGAGCTGCCAGATCTTTCCCATCTGAGCTGCGTTAACAGACTTTCAATTGTACGCTGCAACAAGCTGAATTGTCTGGAGTTGGATGATTGTGCTAATTTGAAAGTAGTATACATTTCTGATCTTTCAGAACTTGTTAAAATCAGCATTCATCACTGTTCTAAGCTGGAGACTGTTATAATTGAACAATGTGAGGAGCTGCAGAATATAGCAGGTATTGAAGAGTGGCCTACATTGAAGCATTTGAAAATGTGCAATGGCGTAGCAATACGAGATTTCATTCACAGCTTGCAGGTATGTTATGTATCTTCCACCTTAAAAATCCTTTCATTTGTTTGCTCTCCTAATTTTTTTATAATGTGAGACTTTGTTGAATGAAGAGAGTGCCTTGGGAGCATATGATGGTGATTGGGATCGCAGCACATCTCCTTTCGGAGTCAACGTTAGACTTAGGAGAACATCTCTTTTCCGCAGAAGAAGTGGGAATAATAGTGTTTAAAGTATGAAGTTGTAATTGTGCCATGCACCAATTTTTAATAAGTTGAGGTTCAAATTCTTAGATATGTTAAAGTTTTAAGGGATGCAATAGATATGTTAAAGTTTTAAGGGATGCAACCACTGTAAATTTGGTGCAATAAAAATCTCTAAATTGTTAATAATTAAATTTAATAATTTTTCTACTTGAACTTTGCAATTTCCATATTAAAAAAATTTATATTATAATAAAATTTTGATTATTATGTCATGGACAAGTCTTTGTGTTTAGTGGGGATGTATCAAAATGAAAATGTTATCACGGGGTTAATTAATTAAATAAATTAGTGTTACACATATCTTTGATATATTTGAAAAAGATTAATATAATGTTTATTTTTTATTTTATTTTAAATTATTTTTCGCATTAATAAATGATATTGGCTACTACTTATTTTATCTCTAATATATTTGAAAAGGTAGAAATAACAAATATCATTTATTTTTTTGTTATATATTGACTAATAATTGTATTATTATTTTTCATATTTTTATCCATTGGTACTAAATAGTATCAATTAAATGAAAATGTTATCACGGGGTTAATTAATTAAATAAATTAGTGTTACATATATCTTTGATATATTTGAAAAGATTAATATAATGTTTATTTTTTATTTTATTTTATTTTAAATTATTTTTCGCATTAGTAAATGATATTGGCTACTCCATATATCTTTGATATATTTTATCTCTAATATATTTGAAAAAGGTAGAAATAAGAAATATCATTTTTTTGTTATATATTGACTAAATTGTATTATTATTTTTCATATTTTTTATCCATTGGTACTAAATAGTATCAATTATAGTGTGTATTATTTTGTTGGATTCTTTGAATAAATAGATTCCAAACTTTCCTATTCAATCAAGCTATTATAATTTTATGATAAATTTCCCCTAATAATTTTTGTTTTCAAGTAATAGTCAAATAGATATAAAATTTTAATAAGATTAAAGTTCCTATATGAAAATCAACTAGAAACTAAATTTAAGATAAAAAAATTAATTATTAACTCCTCAAAAACATGAAACTCCACTATCACCATCTCTAATTGTAGAGAACTTATCAACACAACATTCAACCACACTGCCAATATATATTTATCTAGACCAATCAATCTGTGATCTTTACAACCTTATGTCCCCTTCAAATTTAAGATTTAGTATTTTTCTTGAGTGTAGTTAAAATGAAAGGATAATATACAAAGATGGAAACATAAGCATGATACATAAATTAATAAATTATAAATCATATAATTACTTCGTTGTTTTATAATTAAACATATAAAAAGTAGAGAAATGAATATTAAACTTAGTTGATACCCCTCCTCGTAAGAGGTGGATCCTCCAAAATAAATTAAAATACAAGAGTATGATAGAATTAGGTTAACTAGGTGAATAATTCATCATTATCCTCAAATAAGTACATGAGTTAATGTGCAATTAAATTGAGTCAATTTAGTTTAGTAAGTGTTAGTTTTAAATGATAGTTAAAATTGTAATGTCACATTCTATTGAGTATTATTTCCCACTTGATATGGTGTTGTAATTTATGTAAAAAAACATCCAATAGTTATAAATATCACAACATGTTATTTGTGTATCGAATGATCAAATTTATTATTTTAAACGTTTTAAATCATGTGTTTTCTAACATTTGGTATCAAATAAGATTATGCACTAATCGACCAGAGTGTGTGAGAGAGAGAGAAAATATGTGTAGAAGAATAAGTTTTTAGTTTGAGAGAATATGAAGTATCCCCTAGGCACTCACTCTCAAATCCAAAAATATATGTTTATAGGTTGTTTGATTGAGACATTAGACGATCCCAGGGGAATCACCATCCCATTTGAGATTTACACTTGATACTATGTTTATAGACTTAGAGGTACTTGGGAATAATGTTGTAGAAGGTATGCGTAGACACCCCAAAATTACATACTTGTTCCTAGTACTATCCCAATTCACATCCTAGTTCATACATCTTATGATTAATTAAAATGATGATTCATGCACATTCACCTTGTTTAGATTAATTAAATTAATCTCTAACACACTTTAGCTAGCTTAATTGTCATTTATTAAATAAATGATTGATCAATTATCTTGGACATTTGATCTAAAATTTTGTTTTGTAGTTTTTCACTTTTAAAAGTTTCCAAAGATCGTGATTTTCTTAATCAATTTTAAGTATTCTAAACTCCACAAATTGATTAAATTCTTATTATTATGCATCCATAGAAGTGCGGAAAACTTGTGTAGCAAATAAATAATCAGAAAATTGAAAACACTCAGATAACAAACGAGATTGTTTACGGGGTTCGGAAATTCCTACATCCCAGGTTTGGATTGAACCGATCCATTAATAATATTGAAATGTAAGTACAATAACTATTACAAACAACCAATAATGAATCAAAACCTACAAATGAGCTGATCAATGTCCCAAGAACTCTGAAAAATAGCAGAAACTGTCCCAAGAACGATCTGTGGCTCCTACAGTGTTTTCACAATGTGATCTCCCTGCAACTATGTTAGAAAAACACCTAAAAATGGAGATTTAAAAATATTCTATGAAAAAAATCATATATCTGAGATCATCTCTGAATTCTGAACACTTTTCATGTTTACACCAAGTCACAATTCGGACCAGAAGTGCATTGAAATTCATGTTTTCCAACTAGTTGTCTTGTAGATCCCTGTTAAAACTGCATTCAAAGCTTCCAAAAACAGGTTAAAACTCAACAAAAAAATCAAATCTTACATCGTTGGAATCATCTCAGAATTTCCTTCATTTCATCTTTTTACTCCGAGTTCTCATTCTGAGTGCAAGGCCTTCAAAAATGGCGTTTTCTAAAAACTGCCTCCTTCTCCTCCCCACAGTCACTGCTGAGTGTTGTTTAAATAACACTGAGCGTTGTCTCATCTCATCTGGGCTTGTAGCCGAATTGGTTGGGCGGATAGGTCTTTGGGAGTAGAGGTCGTGGGTTCAAAACCTAGTGGTCTTCATTTTATTGCGGCCTTTGTTATCTCTTATGTGGGAAGATCCCACATCTTCGGCGTGAAAGGTGAGTTTATAGTTTAAATATACAAAGGGCCGCCTTTTAAATCGTGGCTTTGGCCACACATACCACCGTTTTGTTTGGCCACATAATAGTGGTGAGTTGGCTATTTGTTTACCCATGTTGCAAAGGTTATGGGTTTGCTTGTATTGCCCACAATGTGGGCCGAATAATGTGCATTCTAATCCCAACCGAGTTGGGTGGTTTGTTGGATAAGTTACCGAATACATGGGCCGAGCTGTTGGATATTAAATGACCCAAACAATATGAAGCTGACCCAATAAATGTGGGTAATCCTCGAGTTCTTAGGTCTATCCTAGTTTGTGTGGAAAATAACACCGAGCAAACATAGTAATGAACTCGGTCAATCCAAAACGTATGACTTGGAACCATATGGCAATACATGATGAATAATTACCAAAGCACTATGAAATTCGACCACACAATAATATGATATTTCAATAATGAAATATGGCAATAAATACCACTTGTTGACCCTCAAAAGGCAAATCGAACTTGTGGTGGCAAGCCACATGGTGGTTTGAGGACCCACCACGTCGGCGATGATATAATCGTCCTTACGGCGGTCGAGCTCCCCTTCGTAACAAAAGTTGAGCCTCTTGTTCCCATGCACCATTTTTATGCTCATCGAAGACCGGTGATCGAAAACCAACAAACAAATCCCTTTTACCTATTCGCCACGTGTCGCAAAGTGCCATTGGTCCAATATTGACCCGATTGGCCAGGAGTTGACTTTCTCATTGTCCGAACTTTGATCGGACATAACTAGAAAGCTCCCGATGTCCATTTGAAGCGTTCTCACGGTGGTTCAAAGCTCTTGAGATGATCTTCTGCACATGCATGGTTTTGGGAAGTTTAGGGAACATTTGACACTAAAATTGATCCCCGATCAACATTGTTGCTAATTTAATTAGTTGCTTAATTAGGAAAATATGCCTATTTTCCTAGTCAATCGCCACTTCATTATCCTAGGTAACTCCACTTGCACTCCACTTCACTAGTTGAGTCAATTGTATTTAAAATCCTATAAAGGTGGGGGCAATTAAATTGCACATATAACCACCTTTCCTACGGATGTAACTGAATCGAATAATTACTACCCTCAAATGGGAATTAATTCATTTGAAAGGTTTAGCCTCCCTCAACTATTATTTTTAGCATGTGCATTCAACCACATGTAACCACTTCCAACCACTACTTAGCCTCTATAAAATAGCATGTTTATCCCTTTCAAAATCTCTTGACCCTCTTGGATTCATGAACACTTACTCACAAATTTTCTATCATGTGTCTACATATTGGAAGCTAAATCCAAGGTCAAATCCACATTTGGAGGTCACTTTCAAGAGCACCCACAATCAAATATTTGCAAGATTTCACAAGCTTAAAGCTTCTATAATCTTGTTGAGGTTTCTAAGGAATAGGTACAGGAAGGTTTACAAGTAGGGTTTTTGTTTGTCTTCCATTATGTGAGTTTTTCATTGTTTATAATATGCATTGTATTGCATTGTCTTTTCCTCAAATTGGTAAGCCACCTAACTTGAAACCATTGGAAAGCTCTATACATTGATTTCCCTTGGCGAGTTACTTACCCCATTACCTAGAGATGATCATTGAGTATCATAGATACTCGGTGAGTTATGTTGAACGTTAACAAGATGTATCATTATTAAAATTGCTCAAACCTTTGCATTGGAATTGATCTCGCATCATCATCATTGGAAAGACCCCATATCACCATATCATTGTTGCATTGGATCGGGCTACCCATCAAAGATCCCATGTTTCATAAACCTTTCATTAGATTAAATCACCATCGAGATCTCCCTATCTTGATCACAACTTGTTATATATTTGGCTTGATATACCACTTGCTTGGATTTGCCAAGCTTTCATTAGCTTCATCCAACAACGTATAACCCAACATTAACAAGAATTCAACTTTAATAACTCTTGTTGAATCTACCAAACATGAGAGTGTTAGGCCATAAAACTACATTACATATAATAAGAATAGTATGCAGTTTTGAAGCAAAGGTTATAAAAGGTGCACATAAGACTCAATGTCACAAGGCTTGTTTTCTTTAACCTTGATAAAATAAAGAAGAGATACAATGCTACACTTTGTCAACATTTGAAGGAGCACAATAGATATATAGGAATAAACATTGTGACATGTTGAAGGGAGATATAAGTGTTCCCCAAAGACAAGGAACATTATATGTAGAAATAGTGGGTGTATTTGTATGAGAGGAGGAATCCTCAATAGGAACATTAGAGGTAGGAAAGGATATAACATAATGAAATAGGGGTCCAATACCATATCTAGGATCAAGAGATACAACATCAATATTATATTTCAAAGCATTTATATCAAGAATAGAAGAAGAAAATGCACTATTTGTAGCATAAGAAAGATCATAAGAAATATGTGTAACATATGTTATGTCAAGTAGGAAAATAATATCCACTTATAACATTGTACATAAAAATAGTAGAGGAAGAAAAATTATATTCAATTGTATCATTTGTAATTTTAATTGAATATAGCTACACATTGCTAACATTTGTCACGGGGTTCATTTTAAGAGACCTCCTGGAAATCGGAGGTGGAGAATACCTGGCAAATATCCCCGGAACCGGTTTCACGGGAAGGCAAATTTTTTGGGGTTGTATGAAAAATTTCGCTGATTATCAAACTTGTGACAAAAGGCTACGGATGCACGACGGAGATTTTCTTCATCGTCGGCGTCAAAAAAATGTAGTGACGCGTCAAAAGACCTTAGTGACGCGCGTCGCCAATGACCTATTGACTATCGAGTCTTTGTCGATATGCAACCTCAACCTCTCGCTTTCTCATCAAAAATCTCCATGTCGCACATCAACAAAATATATGCGTCAATATCTGTTGTACCTCCTTGTGCAGCGTCAAAAAATGCGTGTGATTGCGCGTCAAGGCCTTAGTGATGCGCGTCAATAGGCCTTAGTGACGCGCGTCACTAAGGCCTATTGAGCATTACTAAGGCCTATTGACGTGCATCACTAAGGAGCCTTTAGCGTCACTAAGGCCTATTGATGCGTCACTAAGGCCTATTGACGCGCATCACTAAGGCCTGTTGACGCGTCAATAGGGGCGTCAATAGGCCTTAGTGACGTGCGTCACTAAGGTCTATTGACGCGCGACAACAAATATCCTGTCGCGAACCTCTGCCCTCTTCTTGCTCATCGAAAAAAACTCCATATCAAAATCTTTGTCATACGTCTACTATGCGTCAATATCTACAGAGTATCTCCTTGTCTGCGCAAACCCTCCTGTCGCGCATCAATAACTTACCCCCTTTCGCGCGTCTATAATACGGGATATATCATATTGTTGAAAAATGTGAAGTTGAAGTGTTCTTGGTGAATAATCTAGGTTTATATAGGGGATATTTTTCAAGGGTAGGCGAAGCCGACCCCTAAAAAAATTAAAGTGTAATTTTTAGGCGAACAGGTCACTGGCCCGTGCAAAAAAATTCGCCTTTTCAAAATTTTCAAAAATGGAATATTCGCCATATTACGAATATTCGCCACTAAAATTTTCCTGTTTGTCACATGATCATGTGTAATATGAAAATAAGTATCGTTCCCAATGATATCATTATAATTTTGACTAGAATCATCATCACCGAATTAAAAATATCATTAGACTATGTATCTTGTGTATTCTCAAGGATAGCTATAATTTCTAGATCACAAGTAAGATAAAATAAAGAGTTAGATGTCGATGCACATATAGTAAGGGATATAGAAGGTTGCATATAAGGAATATACACATCCTCATTATTCATTGTAGAAAAATACTTTATAAAATGGCTTGGGATTCATAAAGAAATTATACAAAGAAGGTCTTGAAAATAAAAGTATAGGAAAACATGCAAGGTAGATGGAACAACACATATGGCATGTATCTAAGGATGCCCCAAGAGGATATTGTAATTAAATTCATCATGCATAACTTCGGCATACAATAGAAAGGATTTGTAGACCCAAATTGATTTGTGATGTAATTTTCCCAAGCACCCTATAGGGTACATTATTAAAACCATGGATACTCATGTCATATGGGGTGAGATCATTTTCCAAGATGCTCAACCTATTAAGGAGAAAGATGTTATAAATATTAAAACTTGATCCATTATTGACAAGTACATTGTAAAATAAATGGTTGCATACCACTACTTGAATATACAATGGGATACCACTATCCAAGACATGAGGGGAAGCCATGAAAAAATTAAAAATAAAAGGAAATCATGGATACTCAAATATGGAAATGTATCGATTGAAAATGTTATTTGTGATAACGCTCCTTTGCTAAGAAAAATTCACACATTCTATCCCCACTTAATAAATGTTAATGTCTCTCTCCCAACTTATTTATAAACAACTGATTTGTCACCAAATTTTGAATATAAATCTATAAAAAATATTTCACCTCTGTTTATCATGACACATATTTCATATTGCATGCACTATCACCCTATCCAAAACTATATGGTATGGTTTGGATGTGGAATCCAGTCTTAGACCTACACATCCTCCAAATTTTCTTTCAATTTTATTATCTTTGTTGAATCATTTCATCCTTTTGGTTTGACCTTGTGATAATAATTTACCTTTAGAACCATATATAAGAAATTTAGTATCCTTTCATTTACTAACTTGACACCCTTATGAGTTATAAATACACATAATAATAACACTAAAAATCATCAAGGATATCTAAATATCTAAAAGTTTAGTGTACATCTATTAGGGAAGTTATTACATCCATAAGGGGAAGGTAAGGAGGAAAGGTGGGAGTAAAGGGAAGATGTACGTGCCATAGGCCAAATCTAGGTAGAATTACCTTTCCGCACATTGGAAGCACTCAAACTTGGAAAAATTCAAGTAGGAAATATGCATAGAAAACCAAACGCAAACAAAAAGAAGGAATGCAATAACATGAGAATATGACATAGAATAGCCAAAAACATCTGATTTCATTGCTTAAAGTATACACATTCGGTTATAACAATGGGAGAAGGTGGAAATACATTCGCAAAGACCAAGTTCAAGGTCCGAAACCTATGGGAAGTGGCCACCATTTAGGCATGGTTCCATTGCAGAAAGAGAGATCCATTTTTATGAGTTTGATTTCCATATTTATATAAAAAGAGAAAAGGAAGGGGGAGAGAGGGGGAGAGAGAGAGAGAGAGAGAGAGAGAGAGAGAGAGAGAGAGAGAGAGAGAGAGAGAGAGAGAGAGAGGCATTATCACGATAGATTCAACCACGAGGACCAATTTACATTAATTCTTGTAGGAAGGTGTGGGCACGGATGACATGGATTCTATCACATTTCATTAGGTTTTGCAGGTCGTAGAGATTGACGCCCACACTTCATTGAATTTTAGTCGGAGAGTGGTTGGAATTTAATTTTCAAATTTGGTGCAACTCTGTGATTCCTGCAACTTTAGATGTTTTCTTGGTTTCCACATTCTACTTTTTCATTAGATGGAGTTTCCAAGTGTTAATAATTATATTATATTTTGTGGCCTCTTCCTCAACGTCTTGTGGATATTCTTTCTTGCGTGGCTTTTATATGTTTCATGAATTTCACCACGGCTGTGAAAACTTTTACACTTACTGTCAATGTCACCGCTTATTCCACGAGAGATCTTTCCCTCTTCATGTGTGACACTCATTTGTGGTTATGTTCCTTTGATCCACATATAAGGAGAGTCCCAGAACAATAATCCTTAAGAAGTTCGTGGAACAATAGGATATTGTTCCACGGATTTTGAACTTAGCCACTTTCCTACTTTGGTTTCCTTTTCTATGTAGTTTCTATGACACTCCTTCCTTGCATTTGCAACTTTTGTATGGAGGAATTCAAACTTGGAGTTGATAAAATCCATAAAATGTTATGTTTTCTAAGTTCATGTGATATAGAATTCCATGTTATGAAGCATTAATCTTCTTCACATTCTTTTGTTGTGTGGATCATTTCCTTAGATAATTATTTCAACTATTCATAAGTGTAAATACTCTATGGTGCTTTGAAATTCCTCAACCCATAAGAGACTCATTTGGTGCTACGAAGGTAAAACTTCAACAAAATTTTGCCTAAGGTATTAGCTTTAATCCCATCATTTTTAAGTTAGGGGAACCTATGGAATACTAAGTTTCGTTAAAATCCTCCTAATTCCAAGCTGATGTTCCCCTATGTTCCATGGGTTAGGATAACACATAGAACACTATGTGACTACATTATGTCAAAGGTGAGCTAGTCTTGTGTAAATTTCTTGAGTAAAATGGTGAGTGCATTTTGATGAGTTGCTTAAAATTGCAAGGAGTGAAATTTTAGAGAACATGACCCAAAATACATATAGGATTAGTAAGTGGGTCTTAAATCTCAAGTCAAATATGGGCATGGACATTATTAAAGGGGTGGTAGCTCATATTAGTTTAAGGGAATTGACTCATAGGCTTGAGGATAAGATTATGGAAGATTTATTGGTGATCCATAAAGGCACAAAAGATGCAAAATAGCTAACTAAAGCGTAAGGTAAGATAATCCCTAGGGAAAGTAGGGTTTAAGAATGTGTTAGGTTCACCAAATGATTTTACTCTAAAAATGAATAAATAAGGTAACGATACATAAGGCATTCTTATTCATCCAAGGGTCAAAAGGTTGGTAATGTGTTATTATATTTGTATTAACTAATAAACAATAATGCAAAAATTAGAAATATACTTTCATTAGAAATTTGCAAGATTGAATATGGAAATGAATGTTAAAAACAAACAAGAAAATGCAGTTATTTGATTATAGAAGGAAATTGAATTGGTAGTGTAGAGTGATTATGCATACTAGAATTTACCTAGAAGTGATTCATTTTGGAATTGGAGTGATAATCGAGTAGTTACGGAATTGTTCAATAGGTGTGGAAGTTTTGGATATTATATTCCCTTTTATATGGTCTTGTAAGGTGATGTACATGCACCTTTGTATTAGTTTATATGATCATGTAAATCTCTATCTTCAATTTCACTATAAAACCCTAGGTGCCACACATGTGTAAAATGCATTGTATGATATGAATCAACTTCAAAACCCTAATCACATGTAAAAACCTTGAAAAAGGTTAATTCTTAGGTTGAAGTTATATATGTGAAAATACTACATCATCACTAATAAAAAGAGGACTTAAACCACACATAAATTTCAATTCAAATATTCAAGTGAGCATAAATTTCGATCTAGTGCTCAAAATTTGACAAATTTTATATTGTTGGAAATGTCTTGGTCTCCTCTACGCCATGGAAGCATAAAATATTGTTTTCAGTAGGAGTTGATGGTTGGAAATATAGAAAACGTCTTTCACGCCATTAATATGTGATCCGATTGCTTCAACTAGATCAAATTTGATCTAATCTTCCATCCTTCCTTCTTTAGCATGCCAAAGACATGCAAAACCAGATTTGATAGATTGTAGGTAGATTTGCAGGGGCATTGATGGTTGGTGGTTGAGCTTCCAAATCATATTTTCTTCCTTCTCTTCTTCTCCTCTTTTCGCTTCATCTATAAATGTAAGAGCTTGGCTCATTGCAAATGTTGGACTCTGATACTTTTGAAGTGTAATTATAATCGAAAGTAAATCAATACAGAAGGATTTTCCCCTTTTCTCTATCTTCCTCCATTGTCCCTTCTTGCTTACCTGAAATTCGTGGATCATTTATCTTCTATGATAAGAAAATTTGTGTTCTTATTGATATGATTTCTAGAACTTTGTGTCTGTGGAATGATATCTTATGCTATGAATGTGAATGATTCTATTATGTATCACTCTTTCTCAGTACATATAGGGTTATACTCTGTTATCTATATTTCTTGAAAGTATTGTTATATTCTGCTCTTTCCTTTCTTCAGTTCTTCCATTCGTTTGTATTGATAATATATTTTGGTATAAAAGCATTTCAAGATGTCAGAGGTCCAACCTTAAGATGAAAGTTGTACATTTGTATATAAGCTTTGTTGCTTGCTTTCAATAAGGGAACCTCTCCCATAAAGAGGAGGGACTTGTTGTCCCCTGACTGTGGTTTTGTTAAAGTACCATTTTAAAACCCAACATATCTACAATGAGAAAGTCATAAAATAAAGCCTCATATTCTGCTAGGTTGTTAAATCATCAAAATTACAACCTATGAGAAACAATTTCTTCTTGTTCATTGGATAAATCAAAACTACACCTACCCCAACTCCATTTCTGCTTCTAGAACCATCAAATAACATTTTCCATAATCCAGACGCATGATCTTATTGCTTTAGTAGTGTGGCTAAAATAAATTCCTCTTCACAAATGTAGTAAGTTCCAAGTTCGGTTTCCGTAGTTGTGTCATAAGTATAAAACTCATAGTGTTCCTTGGCCCATTCATCTAATAAAAGATTAGGAATTGAAGGAGAGATAGGTTATGATTTTGAAACCGACTCATACTCATGATCTTCATGTATAAGACAATTAGATTAGAGAGGAATGGGGTCATAATACTCAACATGACAGGAGAAGATTGGCTCGGTTTGGATGGAAAACATAGTACCATATCTAGTCCTTAAGAGCATATGATACCAATCGAAGACAAATAACCACCTACTTTGGCAGTTAAGTTTCTTTATAGGTGTTGTCGGCTAATTTTGACTTCACAAAATTAATAAGAGTGAAAATTTAAAATTTCAGAAGTGTTATTTCACGTGATTTATCACCCTCCTCACGATTGTTTTAGCCTTCGTTTCGTCCATTTCGGATGAGAACTCCTCCGTTATGTCACAAACTATAATTAAATTAATTAATTAATATTTAATTAATTTCTTACCCTTTTATTTAATAAAATTAATTTTTTTATTTTGGGGGTTTTTAATTAAATAAATATTAATTTAACATTCATTAAAAATTGATCGACAAGTTTTTCTCATTGCTGTGGGAAATTAAAATACTACCTCCGATTGGGAATGCTAAGTTGTCTCTCCACTCTCGATTTTCCCTTTCCTAGAATTTTTTTATTCTTTCCGCTTGTTGGATATTTCCTTGTTGATTGCTAACCCGATTGAATGGAAAAATGGAAAAATATCTCCCAATTTCCCATATGGGGAAATAGATGGGAATTGTCATCCTCGCTTTGTCATTGCCATGGGCAAATGATTAAGTTTTTCCCATACTCCCTAGAAATTAATGTCCACTACCCAAAGAAGGAGGAAATTGGTTATTTCAACGGAAAGAAATAAATGGTTACAAGGAAGCTTCTTTAATCCGCATAACAAATCCTCCATGAAAGTCTATTGGAAAAAGTCGTGTGAAGAAGCTTTCAAGATTTTTATTTTCAACTTCTTTTTTCCTCTGTAGAAGTGTTTTCCAAGAAATATTTTTATCGCATCCCTCATAGACATTGAGCAAGGAGGAAGTATTTCCCACACCATCTACCAAAGCTGCGTTGAGGAATTTTTCCACTGACCATAACAAATAATAATTTCCACACCTTAGCAAAGGAAGAAAAAGGCAAAAATAAACAACTTTCCACGCAGACTCAAGCAAGGAGGAGGAAGGCCACACATGGAGGAAAGAAAATAAATCCCACACATTTCCATAAACACACTAGTCAGGAGAAAATCTCACACGCATGGAAAATAAAAAGCAACACATTGCCACGCACCCATGGGTAGTTTAAGAGAAAAATATATTCATATCAGTCCAAAACAAGATGGCCACATGTGAGAGGAAAAGAACAAGATAAAAGGAACGATAACCAAATTTATGAAGCCAAGAACTCAAATTCTAATAAAACACCATGATCAATAAGATGAAAGTAATTCGCTAGAATAACTTTACACAAACCTTTTGCAAAAAAAGAGCAGCAATATCATATATTATTATGGAACTCAATGAAATACAATGAGAATGGGCCTTTCTTATATATGCAAGGTACAACAATCTAAGAACCAATCAAGGTCGTAGATCAAACCATAAATCAAGGAAATAATTAGTCATAAAAAAACTATTCAAGACCATAGATTTAGGAAAGAACTAGACATCAAAGATCTAGTCAATACCATAGATCAAGGAAAGAACTAGTCAATACCATAGATCAAGGAAAGAAATATACCTAACAACTAGATAATATCCCCCTAATATCTAAATAAATAAAAATAAATATCCACACACATAAGTGGGTGAGGATAAATACAATAAAGGTAAATAAAGTACCTAGGTGAACATGAGCTAAGGTAAATACCTACTCTAACACTCCTCCTCAAGTGAAGCTAGGGGCCAAAATAGAATTGGCATGTCCATAGTATGATTACCAACGACTAGGCCTGATGAGGTACTCATGTACAATATATCCATGAAAAAATTTTGAACCAAAATAAGGAAAAAATTATGCTAGAAGGAAATAGAAAGAATAATAAGAGAAAGATGTTCTCATGAAATCTATCAATAATCATCAAAGCCAAAGAATCTCGCTAACTCATTATCAGAATCGCTGCCTGTACTCTACCTATGAAGATGAAAGTGCAATAACATGTTGCTTTTGCACACCCAAGTAAGCTGGAGAAGAACTAAGACAATGAAGATAGCTAGAAGTGGAACACCTATCATCAATAGAACTTGCCCAATCGAATCAGTATATCTAACCAATTGAGTAGAACCCCTAAGGTAGTGTAGGCCAAAGTGGGAACTTCCTGCGAGATAGTACAAAATCCTTTTAGTAGCACATGGAGTCACTACTATGAGGATAATGTGATAACCAAGATACACGCCCTACCGTAAATGAAATATCAGGGTGAGTATGGGTTAAGTACATGAGACTCCCAACCAACTACTTATACAATGTAGGATCACAAAGTGGTGTGGTACATGTGGAAGTAAGAGTAACCCTAGACTGAAAAGGAGATGGACTTAGCTTGTAATCATCCATATCAAAGCATTGAATAAGATCATGGGTGTACTTTTTCTGACTCAAATGAATCCCTAAATTTGTCTAAGAAAACTACAAACTAAGGAAATAATGCAATAACCCAATATCTTTCATGTCAAACTATGTAAAAAGATCCCTCTGAATAGTCTGAATGTGTGAAGAAGAACTACTAGTAAGTAACATATTATCAACATACAAGATAAGTATCACAATATCCTCACCAAGATGTTGTATGATTGGAGTGGAAACAAAGAAGTAGAACTCTTATTATCAATAGAACCTTCCCAATATGAATATGTATATCCAACCAACTGAGTAGAACCCCTAGTGTAGTGTAAGCCAAAGTTGGAAGTGCCTACAAATAGCGCAAAATATTTTTAGCAGACCTATTAGTCACTACTATGAGGAGAATATGCTAACCAAGATACAAGCCCTACTGCAAATGAAATATCAAGGTGAGTATGAGTTAAGTACATGAGACTCTCAACCAACTACTTATACAATGTAGGATCACAAACCGGTGTGGTACATGTGGAAGTAAGAGTAACCTAGACTAAAAAGGAGATGGAGTTGGCTTGTAATCATCCATATCAAAGTGTTGAATAAGATCATGGGTGTACTTTTTCTGACTCAAATGAATTCTGAATCTATCCGAGAAATCTACAAACCAAGGAAATAATGCGGTAACCTAATATTTTTCATGTCATTTGTGTAGAAAGATCCCTCTAAATAGTCTAAATGTGTGAAGAAGAAGCTGCTAGTAAGTAACATATCACCAACATATAAGACAAGTATCACAATATCCTCACCAACATGTTGTAGATATACTATATGATCAGAGTGGCAGTGAACAAAACTAGTAGATAGAAGAAAAGAATCCATCTTCTCATACCAAGCCCGAGGGGTCTGTTTGAGGCTGCAGAGAGACTGCAAAGGCTACAAACAAGAGAAGAATCTTGAACAAATCCATTTGGTTGTTCCATGTATATTTCCTCTTGTAAATATCCATGTAAAAGGCACTCTTCACGTCCATTTGGTATACGAGCCACCCTTGTGATGTAGAAATAACAAGTACAAGGCATACATAATCCATCTTGGTAACGGGTGCAAAAGTCTCATAGTAATCATTTGCGTATTTGGTTTGGTATACCCACTTACACCAAACCATCTTTCTTCCTTTAGGAAGAGATGCCAAATTTTAAGTATGATTCTTCATCAAAGAAGAATCCTCAACTGGCATCACATCATCCCACTCATGTATCCCATAAGCCTTTGAAAAGGACTGTGGATCCTCAGAAATTACCTGACACAAAATTCTAGAACCTGTAGAATGTGTGTGATGTTACCTATTGGGTGGAAGATCTTGTATGAAAGGTGTTGCCTCAGAAACTGTAGTACGAGCCCACTTAGGCATAGTGACAACATCAGTGGGGATAGGATCCTCAATAACATTTATAACCTCTTCATAAACCTCTTCAAAGAAAGAATCCTTAAAATGAGATGAAGAAGGATGAATTGAAGAAGATGAAGAATCATGAAGAGTGAAGCATTCATCAAACTGAACATGTGTTTGGAAAATAACATCATGAGTATCAGGATCTAAAATTTGATAAGATCTCATTTCCTCACAATACCCTACAAAGATCAAGGGTTTTCTCTTCTTATCCAAAGCTTTCCTTTTCTTCTTTGTCACAAAGGCCCAAGAATGGCTCCCAAATACTCAAAAAAATGAGACATCTGGCTTAGTTTTTGACCAAGCTTCCTCTGGAGTCAAATTCTCAAGTGCTTTGTGTGGTGTGTGATTTTGAATGTAGTTAGCACAATTAACTACTTCTACCTAGTAGATAGGAGGTAAATCTCTAGAATACATCATACATTTATCCATTTCCTTCAAATTACTATTCTTCCATTCTGCTAAGCCATCCTGTTTTCGAGTATGAGGAATAGAATGTTGGTGAATAATGCCTTGAGTTGCCAAAAATTTAGAAAAACTCATTGCTAAAGTAATCCCCCAATTATCAGTGTAAAGGTTATTTATGCAACTAGAAGATTGTTTCTCAACCAAAGCCTTGAAGGATTTAAAGTGTGAAAAAATCACTTTTGTACTTGAGAAAATAAACCCAAGTACGCCTTGAGAAATTATCAATAAAGGTAAGTGCATACTTAGCTCCATTGAAAGAGGGGGTAGGAAAAATCATCAAGTCACTATGCACAAGCTCAAGTGGTGAAGAAGCTCTCTTTGAAAATTTCTTAGGAAATGGATCTTGGTGTTGTTTCCCTAATGCACAACCATGAAAAACTCTCTCAAGAAAAGAAACTCTAGGAAGAACATCAACCATACCATGAGTGCTCAAATCCTTCAAATATATGTAATTGAGATGTCTAAATCTTTCATGTCAAATCTTACTCTCTAAATCTGCATGAGAAACCAATCATATCCATATAGAGCAAGTTTCATCAAAATCTTAAAAGTGATATAGTTTATAACTATGATTAACAATACCCTGAGCAACAAGTGAATAAGGATCCAACAAAGTTCGTACTTCTGCCCCATGTGGTGTAAAATTCATTGTTTTCCCTTGACCAGAATGACAAATTTGATATATAGAAAACAAATTTGTAGTGATGTTAGGAACATATAGTGCATCTTGGATACTTCCACCATCAAGTTGTATATCACCTTTTCCTTTAACAAAAAGAAAGGAAGAATCTCCAACCTCAATTTTGGAAGTAGAACTCAAACCTAGAGAAATAAAAGACTCCTTGGAAGAAGTCATGTGATGAGAAGTACAAGGATCTATAACCCAACTGTCTGTAAGTAGTGACTGAGATCTCCTAACAACATAAAGTGCTTTTCCATGTTGATTAGAAGGAGGTGGAGTGGAGATATAAATTTTGTGTTTCTTGATTTGCATCCTCTAAGGCTTGCATTTGCTGATAACACCTATGTTCTTCATAACCACTACCCCCAAAAATAGCATGAAAGGCTAGACTTATTCTTAGATTTAGAAGACTCTTTAGGTTTAGAGTTGTTTTCTTTGGGTTTAGGAGCATTTTGAGATGGAGAAGGGGTGGATTTGGTTTTACTTTTGGTTTTTCCTTTCCCATAAGATTAGATGCAACTAATGCTTTTGAGAGGCATAAGACTCAAGGTGAGACAATTTGAATTCTTCCTAGTAAGTCTTTCACAAAATGTTTCTAAGTCAGGAATTTTGAATGTGTCACCTAAGGCATCCATGCTAGAGAAAAAGGTAGAAGCAAAAATTTGGAATGGTCCTCTCAACTTAGATAGAATCAAGTAAACACACTCTTCATCTTTCTTATCTCTTCCACTCCCCTTCAATTGTGTCAACAAATGCTTGAAATTGGTAAGATAGTCTATAATTGTTGGAAAATCTCAGGTTTAAGAGAGGTGATCTCAATTTCAAGTTGCATGGCTCTCATATGATCCACCTTACCAAATAAATCTTCCAATTTCTCCCATATTTTGAAAGGAGAGTCACATTTTTCCAAATGAAACAAAATATTGTCACTTACATAAGTTCCTATCAAACCCATACACTCATCAAATTTGCATTGGTACTGAAATTTCTCATATTCTCTAGTGAACATTGGTTGTTCTAAAGAAGTTAAATCCCATAATCCTTTCCGCTTAATTATTGTTTCCATTTTTGTTTCCATGTGTGGTAATTATGAGTTGTTAGTGGCTCAACATGATCTAATGCAGAAGTAGATAAAGATGCCATCCTAAAAAAATCACCAAAAGAAATGCAAGAACCAAGCAATGCAACAAGACCCCCAAACAATGCAACAAGACCCCAAAGCAATACAACAAGATCCCCAGATTTTGGCACTTTATAATGAGTGTGTGTTACAATATGACACTTTTATAATTATAGTGAAATTCTCAAAAAAATTATTCCAATGGAAAGAGCACAAAAAAACAAACACTTTTGTAAGAAACGACACTCAAAATCGAGTTACCGATCAAAAAATACAATTTTTTCGATATTATGCTCTACTATTTATTTTAGTTTCCATTGAAACAGAATAAAATGCTCTTGCTTCCACCACACAAATAAAATTAAAGGGGGCTAGAGTTGAGCACCTACTAGTAGTAATCACAAGCTTAAGCCCTCAAATGACCATACCATATGACCAGGGGCTAAGGATTTCAATGGGGTGGTCATCAAAGAACTACTCAAGACCATAGATTTATGAAAGAACTAAACATCAAGGAACTAATCAATACCATAAATCAAGGAAAGAACTAGTCAAAACCATAGATCAAGGAAAGAACTATACATAACAACTAGATAACATCCCCCTAATATCTAAATAAATAAAAATAAATATCCACACACATAAGTGGGTAAGGATAAATACAATAAAGGTAAATAAAGTACCTAGGTGAACATGAGCTAAGTTAAATACCTACTCTCACACAAGAAAAATATATTCAATGCACCGGTCAAAGAATAAGATTGCTAACACGTTGGTAAAGTTAAACAACTCCCACACAAGTTTCTAGAAGAATATTTGTCCTTTGCTTTGGTCAAGGAAACAAAATCCATGCAAAGGTAAAACAAAATAGTTCAACCTATGCAACATTTCCATGCTAGTGAATAAATTAAATCTCACGAAGAGGTAGAAAGAGAAGCAACAAACTTCCACGTCTAAGGAAATACCACATAGTTGTAGAGAATAAAGGCTCGCCACGCATGCCTAAGGAGAAAAAGACTACATGCCTTAGCAAAATCATTGCCCACATAAGGAAGAATAAAATAGCATTTTCCATTTAGGTTGAAGAACACATGAGCCCACACACTCCTCTAAAGGTAGTCCAAATTTCAAAATACAAGCAAAAACTAGACAAAGAACATTCCACACGTTTGGAAAAAGGAGACAACCACGCATTGCCAAAGAGAAATCACTCTCATGCATTAGTGGAGGTATTAAAAAGGTAGTCCATAGTAAAAATAAACGTCCATGCAGTAAAAGAGCTAAAGAAACTAAATAAAACTCATGCATTAGCAGCAAAGATAAATAGCTACGCATAAGACAAATGAACAGGTTCAAAGCCAATCCACATAGCCACAAATATTTGCCAAACTATTTCTATGCCAAAGCCAAGGGAGAAAGAACAAGAATCTCATGCACATCTGTCAATGCATTCACAAAACCAACCATCCATTCCCACGCATACCAAGGAGCTATCAACTCTTCCACGCTGAAGAGTAAGTTGTCCACGCATCGATTGACAAGCTCATTCACACAATTTGCAAGAAGAGGAAGGACCCTGTGTTAAGAGAAATCACTGAAAATTTGATAAAATGTTAAACAAGATATATATCAGCACAAGAAAATGAAATTAATCAAGAAAACAATAGATGCGGAAGGAAGGCTCACATTGCGGGTTATATCAATCCAAGTAGTCAACTTTAGAGCTTGATATCTCAAAGCAGGGTGATTGTCGTGACAAACCAATCATTTCCCACAATTTTTCTCATGTTAAGGTGTTTCTATAATTACTCTTAGATCCCCTGCACCTCATTTGATATTTTTACGGACCCAAAACAAACACATTTTGATGGATTTATTTGCACTCCCAATTTTCAGCTTCTTGTCGAAGGCCTACTTTGAGCATCCATATTTCAGGCTTGAGTGATTGTCAGGAAGAACGGTTTCATTCTTTGGATTTTTTCCATCTTCATGTACTCCCTTTAAAATTTGTAAATGCACATCACCTCATTTGGTATTTTCCAAGACCCAAATAAAATACAATTTATTTGATTTCACAGTACGTGCAATTTTCAACTGTCAAGGGGACTCACTTTGAGAGTCGATATTTTGAACTTGGTTGATTGTCAAGAGAAAATGATTGTTCTTTTAATTCTACCCAACTTCATGTACCCCTTGCTAAATTGTAGATTCCTAGATTGATGTTTGGTATTTTTCCCAGGCTAAAATAAAACGGAGTTTTCACAGTTTCACACCTACATTTTCTGGTAGTTTCGAGAGAAGTCATCTTTGTGAAGAATTTTATTTGGAAAAAATACCTCGACACGCAAACTTATGGTATCTTAATAGACCCCCTCATCTAGTGAGAACTTCTCAAAGCAAGATTTGGTATTTTTCCCAAGGCAATTTCAGAAGCAATTTGTTTAGTTTTGAAGTCTAAAAGTAATATCAAGAAATCAAGCACGTCACGTCTTCACAATCATGTCATGTTAAAAAAATGTGTGTTTGTGTGGATCATCAAGCAAGGCCACATCATTCAAGTGTGTCCCTGTCGGTTCGCAATTAGTAGGCACTTATACTCATTAGTCGATCTTAAAGTTGGAGCATTCTCAAATTGGATGATCATGAGCGAATCAAAATGGCAACACTTCAGGATGGTGACAAAGACGGAAGACATAACTCCAGGAAGTGAATTGCAATCTCGACTCTTAGAATATCTTCTCAATGGCGAAAGATCAAAAGTTGGATTCTCGACAAAGCCAAGGTGGCATAATGACTACGGTCTCCCAAAAAATGAAAAATTCACCATGGAAATGTATTGAGCATGTGGAGAATTGTGTGTAATTGTGAATGTGAATGCGAATAAAGAAAAAAATTCACAATAGGATTTTTCTCAAAATAATAGGTGGATGGATTGCTCAAGTTTCAAGCTCGACTCTATTTTCATCCGGAGGATTGCAGGCACAATCAATGAGTTCATTCTCATATGATTGGGATAGGTGGACTCTTGGCCCAATGAATAAGGCATTGATCCTAGGTGTCTCGATATAGGTGGAATGTTGTTGACTAGGATTTCTATGTGTGTCTCCAAGTCATTTAAGTGGGGTCCACATGTACCCATTTTCCTTTATTTATGTACTTTTCTGAAGTGACTTTCAAATTTTTATAAAATGATGTTGACTTACTCAAGTCGGTTGAAAAATTCAAAGTCACTTAAGGCACCCTCATTTAATGTACATGTAAACCCTAACTACTTTGTAACCAGATTTTGGGTTATAAAAGGAAGTTAGGGGCTTATTTGTAAGGGTGAGTTTGAGAGAGGAGAAGAAAATACTTGTTTGTGCAAGCTTTGTTTCAAGAAAGAAACTTTGTGTTCTTTTGTGAAGACATTTTGGAGTTAATGAAATATGAACTTTGTGTCCCATTCATTATCTCTTGTAACATTTGATGTTCTTATGTTCATTAGATGTTAGTGTTTAAATATTGCATGCGAATATTGTCTTGGATCTTATTGTCAACAATATTAATCTGTTGTTCTTGTTCACAATGATCAAGCTTTGATATTTACTTGCTCATGTGTGTTCCCATTTACTTATTCATGTTTTGTTAATTCAAACTTTTCTTTATTTGAGTTAGTTATTCATTGTTCTCCTCTGTGCACAATAGTCGGCTCTAATCTACCTAATTATTGCTTGCTCCTTCCATTCATTCCTTTCCATTTCGTTCCTTCATTCCATTCCATCTCCCTCATTCACATTTCTTTCCATTTTATGTTCTAAAACACCCCCCACATACAATTTTGAATGTACAGATGTAAATATTGTTTTGGTTTTCAATAAAGGAAACCTCGCCTTCATTGAGGAGGGACTTCATTCCCTTACTGTTTCATGTCATTTGCATGTGTGAAAATCCATATGCTAACAATTTTTGCCGACTCTTTTGGTGATTCTAGAATTGTTAACCAGTGCTTGGTTAAATATTTATGATTATCCCCGTTGCACAAGCTCTAGTTCTTCAACTGAATCTTTTTCCCAAAGAATATTTTCAAGGAGACATTGTTGCTAGCCTTCAGATAATAGCTTGGGAAAAATGTGAAATCTTTCAACAATTTGTGTTTGTTGATAGATCTATTAATAGAGAAATCTACATTGAAGATCTTAGAAGAAAAACACCTGAAATTGTGGCGAAGACGTCTTGGACATGTGTTGATTGTTGTCCATTGATGCGGCCCTCTTCTACTAAGGTAATAATCTGTATGAATATTACAGGTAACTCACTTATCTTGCAACCAAATCTTCTTTTTGCAGATACTCAAGAAGACATATCATTAGATTTGAGACAAGATATTTAGGAAAAGCGCGTGAATGACTATCATTTTCATCTTGCCACATCAGTATTGGATAATGAAGAAAATCAATCTACAAGAGTTGCTAGAGTCATTTAGGCACAAAGAGATCAAGAAAGAGAGCAAAGAGAAAATAATATATCTGATTGGAACATGTCGGTGACCCTTTCTGATAAATATTTCAAACTAGCAAGAAAAGAGGTTTACACGAGGAGAAAAAGCTAAAGTTCAAGTATGATCCCATTTTTATTTTCAAGGAAAGTTTGGTTTCAAGTTATCTCCTCCAAGGAGGAACACTCCCCATAAATCTGTAAGCCTTGCATCAAGTTATGAAAGAGAAAGTAAGGGAGGAATCACTACAATTCAAGCCCTTGTTCTTGTTCACGTTGTTTTACCTTCACATACCACCTTTCCCAAGATGGCAGTTAACGTACATTGGGGAAATGTCATATGATCATTGGCCTTACCATCTCAACATGACCTCCCATAAGGATCAATGAAGATTCTTCGCAAGTTAAATGAAGATGAGAATACTTCACACGATGACCACATTTCCACCTTCTTTATTACATGTGCACTTTTATTAGTGGAATATAAAGATTTTGTTGTTCGAATCTTCATTGAAGCATTGTAAGACATTGTCGTGGATTGGTTCCATCATCTCCCAAACGGATGCATTACAAATTTGGGATGATATGAAAACTAAGTTTGAAGACAGAGTTCAAAATAGTAGAAGATGAACATGCTCTTCTTGCCCAATTATCTCAGGTGAAGAAAGAGCCAACAGAACCCATGAGGAATTTCGTGGCTAAATTCAACAAAATGGTGAACAAAGTTCTGCCTACTTGAATTTGCCCGAACCCCGATGGACAAAAATGTTTCTTTATTAATGTATAACAACCAGAAGTGTGTTATCAGCTGAGAAGGGCTAGAGTGGATACTTTGGAACTTGCTCAATCCTTGGCCATAGAAATTGAGGATGACTTAATCATGGCGAGGAAAATTCAAGAAAAATTCCCTCAAGGGAAAGAGTCAAGAAACCCCCAATGCTTCTAAGACCATACTCACTAAGTTGGCTAATGATGTGCTAGATTTGAAAAATCAAGTTTCTCAAAGTAGTAAACCTGCTCCTTACAAAGACATCCCAAGAAAAGGCTACATTCCTAACAAATCCAGAATTGCAGGTGCTCCAACAAGGCTTGTTATTGAAGTAGCTCTCACAACTAACTCAAAGTGTGATGTTGTTAAAGAAAGTGATGATGAAGTTTAGGTCATTGAGGTTGATGAAGAAGATCTAGACTGGGACACACAGAACTGAAGTTGAAAAGCTGAAGGAGGAATTAATAATCATTTCTTCAAGTACCATTCAAGAAGAGGAAGACAAATATGAAGAAAGCGTAGAAGATATGAATAGTCAATCCTTCCTTGTCTTCACATGCTCTCGGAAGGAGTAGAGTACCACTAAAGGTGAAAGATAAAAAAATATCCAAGGAAGTTCCTAAAGAATCTAAAACTAAAGAAGCTTCTAAAGAGTCCAAGACAAGCTGAGACTCCTAAAGATTCCAAGATGAGTGAGGTTTCCAAGGTAAAAACTATCTTCAAGAAAGGAGGACATTTTTCAAGTCAATCAGTTGATAAATCAGCTACGAAGAAAGTTTCTTCTTCCACAATAGTATCAACCAAGCCCAAAGCAAAGGTCAAAAGTGAGCCATCATCAAGTTCAAAAGAACTAGTATCTGAGACATCAAGTGCGGTCATTTTTCCCAAATTTGATATCATTGATCATGTCGATAAAAAAAAAATCCATGTCACAAGCATAGTACTTCAATTCCAATAAGGATCAACTCGAGAAATTGGTCCAGTTTATCAAAGGTGAATCTACCATTCATTCCTCTAAAGGAATTTTGAAAACTAGCAAAGATGGGAAGACTCAAAATATTGTGGTGGCCACTACACCTTCAAATGCAAAGATTGAACCTTTCTTTGTGTCCTTTCTAATCAACAGATGCAAATTAAGTAATTGCATTATATATTCTAGAGCCTCGATTAATGTGATGCCTGCAAAAGTAGCACATGCTCTTGGATTGACTTGTACAATAACATTCATATCTTGTTACTCCATGGAGACAAGACAAGTTCCTCTGATTGGGTAGATTAAAGACGCTCAAATGGTTTTAGCTCAATTTCCTCAAAAGCGAGTCAAGGTAACCATTCTAGTTGCCAACATTCCCACTTCATATGGTATGTTGTTAAGTAAGAAATTTTGTAGAGATCTAGGTGGTGAGATTCAAATGGACTGGTCTCATGTTATGATCCCTATCAGTGGAGAAATGAAGAAGCTAATGTCAGAAACTCGGGAAAATTTCACCGTAACAAAAGCGTGATCCCCCACACATGTAGTGTTTCAAAACTCAAGCATGGGTAATTATATGATGACTACAGAGGTTCATGCACCCGAGGTCACTTTCTAAGATCCCAATGAGATCTAAAATCTTGAGTTCAATGGAAGTTGTTTCTCAACAAGTTTCGACGCAGGAGTGGTGCTTATATCCCCAAATGGTAAAATGTTTCCTTTTTCTTACAAACTCCAATTTTCAAATACTAACAACACTGCAGAATATAAGGCATTAATCCTTGGCCTCCAAGTTGCTAGAAGAGAAAGGGATCAAAAATTTGAAAGTCTTTAGAGATGCAGAGTTGATCGTGAAACAAGTAAAAAATCAGTTTCTAGGTAAAGAATGATCATTTGAGACACTACAGAAATAAAGTGTGGGACGTGATAGAAACCTTCGATGCTTTTTCCATAGAATCCATCCCTCATGAAAAGAATGAAAATCAGATTCCCTAGCAGTCTCAGCTTCATTGATGATCCCTCATTTAGAGTTTGATCAAGACAAATACACCATTGAAATGGTTTTTAGGCCAAGTGTTCCTGACAATGTAGAAAATTGGTAAGTCTTCAATGATGATCAACAAATTATTGATTTTCTTGGAAAAGAGGAATAATTTTGAATAGTTGTACTTTGAAGGAAGTGATTTTGCATTTTTGAATCGACGACCTCACCCATTCAAGAAGGAGATGAGAACGAGGATCCGGTGATGACATCATTCAACTCAAAGGAAATAAAATTCCAAAAGGATTGGTTTCACTTGAATAACTTGTTGATAAAAAAACACTTAGCAGAACTCACCCACAGAGTCCGTGTGGAAAAACAGGATGGGATCGAAGGCGTGAAGGAATAGGAAGGTGTCGCGCATGGAGGTGCAGAGTCAGACTTTCGAGACTTAGCCGATTTTGTAGATCAAGTCTATTTTCAAAGGTTGGCGTGCGGAACACACAAAGCGATGCCAAGACTTGCGTGCCATGCTTTGTCTATATTTCAAGGATCATATCAAAGCACTCTTGCATGGAAGTAATCCAAGAATAGATTCATCACTCTAGTTAACTGTAAGTGATCTATAGATAGCATACTTGCATGTATGGCTATAATTATAAACGGCATGTGGTTATTATTAGCGTGTGACCTATTTTTGGCATAGTTAGCGGTGAAGGGAAAGTTCCCCACCCTATATATATTAGATGAATCACCTAGTTGATATACCATGTTGAAGGGTTAGAGATTCATGAGTGCATGAGACTGGATAATTGTAATAGATCCATGCGCACATGACTATTATTATATCAAGCCTCTGTATTGTTGTCATGTTTAATATATGAAGAATATTGGCCAAACCAAAGTGTCTTATATGTGTTATCATTGCATACTATTGATTTCTTGATGATTTATACTTAAATGCATGCCTTTATAGATCTAGTTTGGTATAACTGTGTAATGATGGATTAGTTTCTAACTATATGTCCTCATCATTTCACCATGCTACCATCATGCTACAACAACCCTAAAGAGGGACCTGGTACCTTGGCGCGCTTCGGGTGAGTGCTTATCCTATGTTGAGTGATGTGCCAGCGTGACTAGGTGTTATATGAGAATTCTAGGCTGCATCATTGGTTCCGCTGGGACCTCTTTTTCAGTTGTTTTCAAGATGGTTCGCGATGAAGACATACCGGCTAACTTTTGTGAGAGTTGAAGAGTGGATTCACGATCTGGAGGAAGAATACACATGAAGGTTTAGCACTGGATCCAAATTTAACACATGCACTTGGGTAGAGTAGAATTTGTATGACAGTTTGTATGAAAGCTTCTTTATTATCTTTCCCGTAGAATTATATGAGTGGTTATTGCATATGTGTCTAATCAAAATTGGAGGTATCGCACACTTTTTGGACATAGGAGGAATTTCAAACACTATATGATGTTGACTGATCACGGACTCACACGGTAGATACTGGTTTTGTGGTGTTCTAAATGGCTATATTACGGAGTATTCAATTTGACTTATTTGTGCCCGAAGGTATTTGAGTTCTAGTTCCTATGGTATCATAGAGGGATGTATTTGTAAGGTATTCCACTGGCAATCAAGATACTGATGGTAACGTTGAACTTGGAAGATAAGCCCATGGCAAGTTAAAAATCTCCACGCGCGGGGGTAGGAACAAGATTGGTGAAAGATGGCAGACCTAGCGGTAGCACGGTAGAGGGAAGAGAGGTGGCTGAAGTATGATGAGGCGCACGAGAGGGAATTATGGAAGAAGCAAGAAGTTGTAGAACGGATGGTGTTGTGGAGAGAGATGGCTCGTGAAGGATTTGAGGCTCATGAGGATGAAGAAGAGCTAGAGCATCAGGAACTCCCCCATCTAGGAAATCATGATAGAGAACCCTCTTCGGCCTCACATGGAAGCACACCAGCAGATATGACCTGGGCCGCGGGTGTGCATCTAAGCCAACCTGCTAACCTAGCCCTTGCACTTGGTTTTCCAGTATCTAGTACAACAGGTAAACAAAGTTTTCATTTAGGAAGTGAAAGAGTAGAAATAAGTCAGATAGCAAGTACATCAATGGCAGCATAGACAACTTCATTATTCTTTGGGGTATGTTTTCAGGCTCATCATCTGCACAGAATATGAGCGCATCAAGTGTGGGATTCACCTCTGGAACTAGGACTACTTCACAGACTGTAGGGGTCCATTATAGCACCATTGTCGGGGACAGAGGGAGTGCATCTATGGGCCCTATTCCAAGTTCTAAAGGAGGATTGGGAAGTATGGGCAGTTCTAGTTTCAGTGGTTCTGGTGGTTTTGGAGGTAGAGGAAACCAAGGAGGTTCTGAGTCAGGTGGTCAAGGCCCGCAACAACCCCAGAACATTTATATGGAGATGTCTCTTCGTCTCCCAGAGTATAGAGGTATCGAGGATGTTGTTGAACACATTCATATGTGTGAAATATTGTGGCACACGAAAGGTATCATGGCTTTTGAGCGCAAGGAAAGTCAATTTGCTACTACGTTACAGGCGCGCGCACATAACTAATATAGGAAGTTTGATCCCAATCAAACTTGTATTGATTATGCAACATTGAAATATGCTTTCTTAAAAGAGTTCCATATCCAGAGTTTGAGTAGAAGAGTATAAGTGCACTTAAGGATATAAAGCAAGGCACTACTAAAAGTGTACGTGAGTATGATGCCCATTTTAAAACACTTCTATCCAAACTCTCCTATGATATACATGCAAGTCAGCATGCATAATGGTTTTTCGAGGGATTGATTACTCCATTTCGAAGAGCACTATCGCATAAGACTTATACCAACCACTTGTGCAAAGCATTGGAAGCAACTCTACATGCGTTGAGGTAGTTGGGAGTATTGACACTGGAGTTAGTCCATTCTTGGAGGCTCAGATAGCAACTATGGTGAAACAGTTAGAGAAATTATCAGCAAACTCAGCTCATGAGATGCGCTCAGGAATCTAGTGTACAGATTGTGAAGTGGAAGGCCACACCAAGGATAGTTGCCCTCACAGATCTATACGTTCACTGTTGTTAGACTATGAGATTTTCCATTTGAATCATGATGCTAGTCATTGCCCCTTACTACAACGTGTGATCAGGAAGAATGTATCCTCTTTTTGTAAAATTTTTAGGTCCACGACCCATGATACTAAAGATTGTAGATTGATTGGCCAGATCCATGATGCCATTGATATTGGGGTGCGACAAGCGAGTGTGGCTGATAGTTCTAAAGGAAAGAATGAGCATCAAGATAGGGATTATAATCAAAGCGCTATGACAGGAATGACGGAAGATTTGAAGGAGGTCGTTAAAGAGGATGAGGCTGAGGTGGGGAAGAGGTGAATTCCCTCGAGGAACTTGCTATACATGTGGCTCACCTGACCATTATAGGTGCAAATGCCCGTAGAATATTTCCTATTCATTTTGTGGAAAGGGGCATAGTTATGAAGAGTTTCCGGACTTGTATGAGCATCTCAGTAAGTAAGCAACACAAGCAATAAAACAAAGGCGCAGGGATGGTTAGAATCCAGCGCATGGTAGAGAATCAGTGGATGCCCAAGTTAACACCAGAACCCGAGGCAATAACAATCAAGATAACCACACGAGATGAGGTGGCACGCATGAAAGAGGTATTACAACAGAAGCCGACAATCACTAGGGAGGAGGTTTTGCATGCTAGGTATCCAGATCCAACTCATCAGAAAGAAGTCTATCAGGAAACTATGGAGGTCCTTAGAAACCTTCAAGGTGAAATATAGTGTTTGAAAGAGTAGTCTCAAAAGTTAGAGCATAAGGATACAGAAAAGGCCCCGTATGATATTGATGACATCAAAGAGGTATGTAGAATGTTACGCTAGGAGAATATTATTCCTTTATTAGGAAATTGGTTGAAGGGGAATACTCTACGCGTGGGAATTGAGACTAGAAGACAAATACTCCATGTGAATCTCCCCTCGATAGCATTGACTATGACAAGGAGATCACTTTGAATGCTATTGTGGATGGTTGGTTGTTGAGCAATATTTTGATTGACACAGGTGCGGAAGTGAATGTACTTACATTGGATGCATGGGTACAAATGGGGAGACCTCCATTACAGCCATCATCTAATGTATTGTTCATGGCAAATAGAACAAAAGCTACTCCCATAGGAGTTTTGAAGGATGCATCTATCACTATATAAGGGGCCAAGTTCATAGGAGACTTTGAAGTGTTAGCACTTGTGGAAGCAGATAGCTTCCCAACTTTACTTGGGTGCCCTTGGTGTTATGCAAACAATGTTGATTTGAGGTTTAACAAGGGGTATATCAACTTTGAGAACAAGGAGGAAAGAGTCATAATACTGTTTGAAAGATGGGAAATCCATACCCTATGTGGAACCTTTGAGTGAAGAAAACTTGAACAGAATTTATATACGTGATATTAGGACCCCGAGGTCAATGAGCCATCTAAGGAATCCTTCATTGGGAATATTCTCAGTCAATCAGCGATACTACCAGTATTACTTGTGATAATTGGGCTCATGGTACTTATGAACTGGCGGGGCACGAAGTTAAGCACGTGGTTGCTTGTAAAAAGGGTTTTCACTGTCGATGTATAGGTCACTCAGTACCCCGATATACTGGATCTGAAGATCATTTGGATTCTTGCAAGCCATGGAGGCAAACTGGGCTGACCAGATTAAAAGACAAGATATGCTATCATATACTTTGCACGGGATAGTAGCACACTGGTGGGTGGTTCACTGGGATAATCTCTTGGAATGGGGAGAGATTGGGACTGCCTTATCAACTAGGTTTTCAAGAAGTAATGCACCTATAAAGATTTTCCCTTATCATGGTGATCAACCTATTCAACATCATATCCAGCAGTGTGAGAGACTCTAGACAGCAGGATAGGAAGCATTACCACCCTCACTTTGGGTGCATCGGTTTTATTCTACTACTAAGGTTGCGCACGTGCTTGGTATGTATATGTTGAATTACATCGCGACACTGAAAATTGGCAGAATTTGACTGTAGGGATGATCCAAAATTTTGACTTCTTCTCATCTACACCACTAGTGAACAAGGCTTTAAGCTTTATCAAGCACTTAACCATGGGAGACAGTGGGAAAGCGGAAGAACTTATTCAAGAATTATTTGGTGAGACAGAGACAGGGGCACATTTTGAGGATGAAGTAGATGATACCATACTACTTGAGTGCGCTTCTCTGGAAAAATACAAGGGGAAGTTAGTTTACATAATTGATGATGAGGAAGTTGAGCACTTGGAAGTTGATCATTCACATGGAGCACGTGAGGTGTTAGACAATGTGGATGTAGATACGCGCGCATATCATGAACCTATGAAGACAACAAAGGTAAATATTGGCATAAAAGCTAAACCTAAGGAAGTGATAATTGGGGATTACTGGTCAGAGTTAGAAGTGGAAAATATCATAGAGTTACTTCGAGACTATGAGGACTTATTCCCAAGAGGATACCATGAACTTAAAGGCGTGCATAAATCACTTGGAGAAATGAAGATAAAGCTTAAGGAAGGTGTGCGCCTGTTAGGAAGAGACCTTATCGAATGAATCCCAATTTGCATGAGAAAGTAAAGGAGGAAATTGACAAGATGTTAAAATCTGAGATCATTCGACCATTGGATGAGTCAAAATGGGTCGATCTATGGTGATAAGTATCAAAAAGGATGGTAGGATTTGAATTTGTGTTGATTATAGAGAGTTGAATGTAGCATGTGTTACAGATCCTTTCCCTACACCATTCATAGAGGAAATATTAGGAGTGGCTGGGCGCGAGATATATTCATTTACAGATGGGTTCTCAGGGTATCATCAGGTTACGATTGCCCGGAAGATCAAGAAAAGATCACCTTCACTATTGAATGGGGAAGCTTTGCCTATACTATGATGCCCTTTGGATTGAAGAATGCACCTGCTGTATTCTCAAGGATAGTGGTGCAAGCATTCAAGGATTTTATTCACAACTTCTTGCAGGTCTATCTTGATGATTGGACCGTTTATGGGCTAATTAAGGATCATTGTGACAATCTACGCTTAATGTTTGAAAGATGTAGACAATTGAGTATCTCATTGAATATCAATAATTGCATCTTTGATACTCCCTTTGGCATACTTTTAGGACACATAATCTGTAAGGAAGGGTTGTTGGTCGATCCAACTAAGGTTGTGGTCATTTAGGCTTGAAAGCACCCACTAGTCAGAGTGAGGTGTGTAGATTTTGGGTCATATAGGGTATTATAGGAATTTTATAAAAGGGTATGCCAAAGTTGCCACACCCTTGGAAGAATTTCTCAAGGGGAAAGGTACATTCTATTGGGGGGAGTCGCAGCGCACGTGTTTGAGATACTGAAGAAGAAACTTACTACCACACCTATCTTGCGCTTTCCTTCATGGGATAAACCTTTTCATGTTCACGTGGACGCCTCTAGCACGGCCATTGGTGTTGTCTTAGCTCAACCTGGAGAAGGTATAGTTGATCATCCCATTTGTTTTGCTAGTAGGAAGTTGACCCCTATAGAATAGAATTATACCACTACAGAGCATGAGGCTTTGTCCATGATATATGCCTTGCACAAGTTTTGACAGTATCTGTTGGCCACACCTTTTGTGTTTTATACAGATCATATGGCATTGAAGTATTTGGTGAACAAGCCCATCTTACAAGGGTGCATATGTAGATGGATGCTCTTATTTCAAGAGTTTGACTTTACAGTTGTGGTAAAACTAGGGAAAAGTAATTCTAGACTGGATCACTTGTCTAGAGTTCAATCAGGTGAAGAAGCACAAACAATAGAAGAGACCATGCCTAATGCACAGTTGTATAGGTTACAATGCATGCCAACAGAATTAGAGGACATTTTTGTCTTCCTAAGGACGGGGATGGCACCAGAAGGCATGAGGTCCTTAGAGAAAAAGCAACTTGCTATACGCGCGGCACCATTCATGTTAATCAGTGGTGACTTATACAAGTTAGGCGGATATGAGGTGCTACGCCGTTTGTGTATTAGAGCATGAACAAAAGGATATAATGGAGGAAACCCATGGTGGTGGTTTGCAGGTGGCCACTATGCGGGTGATGCTACTGTGCGAAAGATCCTACTTACTTGGTTTGTGGTGGGAAACGTTGTATAAGGATTGTAAGGAGTATTGTAAGGCATGTGACCATTGTCAGCATCTAGGTCGACCAGGACAGAGGGATGAGATGCCTTTACGACCAATTACAAGTGTAAAACCCTTTGAGAAATGGGCGATAGAATTTTTTGGGCCTATTTCACTAGCTGTGTGTAGGACTAGATCATGCTATATCATTACTTGTATAAATTATCTTATGAGATGGCGGAAGCAACACCTGAAGAATTATGTCACGTAAATTCTGATAGCGCAAGGTTCTTATGGGAAAATGTTCTTACCAGGTATGGTTGTCCTTTAAGTTTAACTAGTGATAGGGGCACCATTTTTTAAATGAGACAATCCAAATTATATTAGATGAGTTTATGGTTTCCCACCACAATACTACACCCTATCACCCTCAGGAAAATGGAATTACTGAGGCTTTCAACAAGATTTTGAGCCACACATTGACCAAGATTTGTGATGTGGGATGAAAAGATTGGGATGACAAAGTATCTTTTGTTATTTGGGCCCTCTTGAACAACATGTAAGAGATTGAACAAAGCCACACCTTTTCATTTGGTGTTTGTACGAGAAGTTTTTCTTCTTATAGAATTTATGTTACCTTCTTTGCGCATTACGTTGTTGTATTGGAGTTCTAGATGATGAGCAAGCTTTAGAAGAACGGATTGAGAACATGGTTCAACTGGATGAGTGCCGAACCATAGCACGATGGAGTTAGAAACAGGAGAAAGTGCGCCAAAATCATGACATGATAGGCATATCAGGGATAAGAAACTTGCGGTTGGACAAATGGTACTTACGTGTGATTCTAAGTTTTTATTTGTCGGGGAAGCTCAAGGTGCATTGGTTAGGGCTATATGTTATAACTCACATACTTGAATCAAGTGCTTGCCAGTTAGAAGCAATTGATGAAACACGGCTGCCCGGTTACTTTAACGGGAGTAGGTTGAAGCCCTACTATAAATAAGTCTTCTTGGTGTTTGTAATAAGGCAGTGTTGCCAGATAGATTAGGTTTCCCTTTCTACATTTCCTTAATGTGTTTCTTTCATCGTCGCTATGCTTTGTCAATTTAGTTCTTGTTTTTGTGTAATAAGCGCGCTTGTGCGCATGAAGCTAACTACAATATGAAGCATGTTGATGCGTAGAGGACTGCACATACTTTTAGTATGGGGTGGATTGTTGGTGACTCCTAGGTATAATGCTATGAATATTGGAAGGTATAATGCTGCGGATGTTGAGGAAGTAAGCTGCTAAAGGTGATTTACAAAGGATTGCTTCTCAAAAGTAACCAAGGATGGAGATGAATGAAGGAAAAGTATAATGCGAGGTAAGCGGTAGCCATGATAACTACTAGGAGAAGGTGCAGTGACGAGGTACTTGGGCGCTAGAGTGCGCACTGAAGAGAAGTCTGTGACCAGAAGGTAGGAAGGCACGCTAGAAGGTTATAGGTTTGTGGTGCGAAGATGTAATGTGTGGAAATGACAAAATTGAGTGATAAATGAGAAATATTTGGTAGGTGGAGAGCAATTAATGCATCAAAAATTAAAAATCTATATAAGGATGGGATGTAAATTCATTTCTACCCTTGCAACTACGAGAATTCGACGAAGAGCTAAGTGTGAAGAGTTGAGTAAGCGATTCAAGGTGCGAAGAGGGTAAAACTAGGTGTGAAAGGTAGATCTGTGTATTGGAGAAGCTTGTATCCTCGTAGGAGAAGGGTTTGAACAAAGCAGATTGACAGAGCAGAGCTAGGGCACGCAATTTCACGATTACAATTTAGGGCACGATTGAATCGGGTTAGGGTTTGAAGTAAACCATTAAAGAGTTACAGAAGAAGGTGTAGAAACACAACACAAAGGGAAGAATGGCTCCAAAGAAGGAAGCAACAACAACAAAAGGAAAGAAGAAGGTAGTAGTGGAAGAGGAGGAAGAGATGACTCCTGAGAGAAATTTTTAGAGATGCAGTACCCTGAAGAAGTAATTGTGGGCCAGGAATGGGATTCCCACATACGAAAGAGAAAAATAAGTGAGTACAACCACCGAACCAAGGAAAATCAGAAGAAGTTGGATGATTTACTTAACTCTCAAACAGACAGGCAACTGGTGATGGGATGCCGATATATGATGATGCAGGGGAGAAGTTACTAAAAAGGATTGGTGTTTACCAATTATATGAGCTCCCAATTATATTATATAGGTGGTGATGAGCCGAGTCCATGAGGACTTCTTCTATTTTATAGGGCAAAGGGTAAGCATAACACCATATTTTAATTTCCACATACTAATGAGTTTAAAGCGTGGTGAGGACATAAAAAATGACCTAACTAACAAGGTTTCCATATTGGAAACACACAAAGTCGTTGGGATACCAGAAAGGACCACATGGAATGGACATAGACAAATTACACGATTGTCCAGTAGTAAAAGCAGTAGCACACCTAGTTACAAAATTGAATGACCAAGATCGTTGGTCACAAGTAAACTCAATGTGGCTGCATGTGGCAAAGTGCATGTCAGAAGGGGTTATTTACAACATTTCCAGCTTTATTACAGAACAAATAGTAGAGGAAGCGTGCACAGGAAGTAAGATAAGTTTTGGTTTTGTCTTACTTTCTTTAGTATTCATGGAGATTGGAGTACCGGATGGCCCGAAAGAAAATATATGGGAATACCCCATGAATAACAAGTCTCCAGCTGAAAGATTCAACAAGTATCTATCTAAGGGTCTATGACAGATGAGGTAAAGGAGAGAGTGGAGATGTGGTATGACAGGCTCTGTGCACGGCTTTTGAAGAGGAGTGGCACATACCAAAGGATTTTCCCTTGGTATTGGGGAAGTAGGCTCAGTTTGTTGTTTACCAGCACTTTTGTATTGCACATTTTTCGATGGTGGATGGATCATGGAGCCCCTAGTGCAAACTACTATACGCGTTCACAGCACGGTATTTTCAAGCTTCCATTCATTAGTTCACTGATACAAGGAGGTTAGTATTTAATGCTAGACAAGGTGGATTGCAAATACCACACCTTGCGAAAGAAGTATGGATATCCAGGGAAGAATGCTTACAACGAGAGTATTATCTCGGAGATTTTGAATATCAAACTAGAAACACTTGCTGTTGGGGATATCGGGTCGCGCTCATATATCTCCAACTTAAACCAAAGATGGAAAATAATAAGTATGTAGAGAACGAGTTTGCACTCCTAGGACCACCAAAGGGGAAGCATACTATGGAAAACATCCCGACACCTAGGCCTTCTAAACCCATGCAGGATGACGAGGAAGAGGATGAAGAGCATGAGGATAGTGGTGGTTTGGTGCGCAGGAGGAAGCAACCATCTGGTGGATAGGAAGAGCGCGTGATGGCTTCACAAGGAGAAGAAAATACTGAGGTAGTGTAGGGTGACCAAAGGTTCAGAAAGGTGTTCAAGTGCACAAGGTCGCAAGGAGAAGCCCAACAGACAACAAGGAAGTCACTGCGACTCTCACCGGTAAAGGAACCTGAGGAGAAGAAGAGAAGAAGAAAGCTCAAGCTAGATGAAGAAGCGGAAGAGTCTGAGGAGAAAGCGCTTCCATCTCCAATCCATCATAGGGTAGAAGAGGAGCCTCAGAATGAGGAGGAGGAAAAATGAATGGAGAGGAAGAAAGGGAGCAATCAGAAGCTACACAAGGCAAGGATGAGGATACAGCCAATATTCCTAACCTTGATGCCGCCATTCCAAAAGGGCCAAGGTCCCGTCAGACAAGTGAGGACGTAAGGGTACAAACAATGGGGTATATAAAGGACCAGGAGAATATTGTTCGCGCTTGGTTCTAGAGCACCATTGCATAAAAAAATTTATTCGGATGGGCGCTTATGGACGAGAAAAAGGTGACATTATGAACACGAAAGCAACTTTCATGGTCGATGCATATGCATATGGATGAACCGGATTTTGATGTCTATGAAGAATCATGTGCATCTAGATGGTTGAAGAAGGCACCAGAAGCCCGACACATGACAATTAAACCAACTGTTATGACGGATGAGTAGGTAAGCAATGCCTTGGTGAAAGTATCTGTTGAGGTAGCTAGAAGAAACATTGACAAATTTTCTACAATTAAAGCATTGACAGAGGAGCTAAAAGCAAAGAATGTGGAAATAACACGTTTAGTGCAAGAGAGGGATCTGAGAAAAAGGAAATATGAGACTTTTGTTAGTATGGTGGAGGAAATTGGAGATGATATACTAAAGGTACGCCCACATTTGGAATCACAAGTACCAAAAGAATTTCCTTATGTGATGCACTACGTAAAAACAATGATAAAATTAGTATTGGAGGATGAAAAGGTGTGTATACTAGAGCAGCCCAAGGACCCAGCTAGAAGAGGTAGAAAAATCACAGGCTGCGTAGCAAGGAAGATTGCTACATATGAGGGCCTACTACAAGCACTCTAAGAGGAGCTGAAGAAATCCGATCATGCCTTAATGATATGCATAGCTCCAAATGCACTAATAAGGGTAAAAACACTAGCAGAAGACAATGAGGTGCAAAAGGCCATGAAGGATGACACACTAGGCCATGTTGAATGACTAACTATGGTAAAGCAGAAGCACGAGGCATTGGCCACGGCACAGGCACCGCATAAAGAGAGGTTAGATGAACTTGGAAAACTCATTGCTCAGAAGATGGATGTGCTAGAAGGGATGCATACATCTATGTCAAGCATAATGCTTGTAATACAAAATGAGCAAGGAAAACTAACTCAGGATGAGTTGGAATCTATCATTGTGGATATTCCAGAGAAAGTAGAAAAGGCATTAACAGAGTGGGAGAACTTAGAAGCAGAAATAAAGGAGTATCCAGAGATGATACTTCAGAAAGAAATAGAGGAGCTTGAAGCCTGAATAATTCTTTAATTCTTTTCTATTCTTTTTGTAAGATTCATTCAACATTTTGTATTTCAACTATTCTTTACTCAGTTGTGGACATCACCATTGTTAGGGAAATAATGAGATTAGTGTGGGGTAATGTTGATCAGATAAAACACTTAGCAGAACTCACCCACAGAGTTCGCACAGAAAAACAAGATGGGATCGAAGGCATGAAGGAATAGGAAGCGTCGCGCGCGGAGGTGCGAGTCGACATTCGAGACTTAGCGATTTTGTAGATCAAGTCTATTTTCAAAGGCTGGCATGCGGAACACACAAAGCAATGCCGAGACTTGCACGCCATGCTTTGTCTATATTTCGAGGATCATATCAAAGCACTCTTGCATGGAAGTAATCCAAGAATAGATTCATCACTCTAGTTAATTGTAAGTGATCTATAGATAGCATACTTACATGTATGGCTATAATTGTAAACGATGTGTGGCTATTATTAGCGTGCAACCTATTTTTGGCATAGTTAGCGGTGAAGGGAAATTTCCCCACCCTATATATATTAGATGAATCACCTAGTTGATATACCGTGTTGAAGGGTTAGAGATTCATGAGTGCATGAGACTGGATAATTGTAATCAGATCCATGTGCGTATGACTATTATTGTATCAAGCCTGTATTGTTGTCATGTTTAATATATGAATAATATTGGCTGAACCAAAGTGTCTTATATGTGTTATCATTGCATACTATTGATTTCTTGATGATTTATACTTAAATGCATGCCTTTATAGATCTAGTTCGGTATAACTGTGTAATGATGGATTAGTTTCTAACTATATGTCCTCATCGTTTCACCATGCTACCATCATGCTACAACAACGCTAAAGAGGACTTGGTACCTTGGCGCGCTTCGAGTGAGCGCTCAGCCTATGCTGAGTGATGTGCCAGCGTGACTAGGTGTTATCTGAGAATTCTAGGCTGCATTAGAACCTTTTAATAAACATGAAAGATTTATCAAAGAGAAAGAGTAGGTAGGACTTACGAATCCTACTAATTATGAGCAAGTTAACATTGGTACCAAAGACAAACCTCGCTTGGTCAAAATTGGTGAGTGTTTTGACTTGAGAAGAGAAAGAAATTTGTAAGCCTCCTTACCAAACATTGTGATGTCTTGGCTTACTCATATGAAGACTTGAAGTCTTTCTCGGCCTAGGAAATGGAGCATGCCATACCTTTGAAACTCAGTGCAGCTCCATTTAGGTAGAAGCAAAGACATTATAATCCCAATATAGTAGGGACAATATTCCATGAGGTTCAAAGAGATGTTAGACAAAAAAATAATGTTTCCTATTCAACATTCAACTTAGATAGCTAATAATGTCCCGATTGACAAGGAAAATGGAGAAATTAGGATTTGTGTGGATTTACGTAATCTTTATCAAGCTTCTTTGAAGGATAATTATCCACTACTTGATCATTGATCATATTTTGTAGCAGAATCGGGTCGGAAATGTTATCCATGCTATATGGTTTCTCGGTTATAATAGGATTGAAGTGGCTAGAGAAGACCAACATAAAACTATGTTCACCACCCCCTGGGGTACATTCACATATAGAAGAATGCATTTTGGTTTGATCAATGCTGGCAGAACCTTTCAAAGGGATATGGACATGCAATTCACATATTCTAAAGACAAGATCATTGTGATATACCTAGTTGACTTGACAATGTTCTCAAAGAAGTGAGAAGATCATCTAAGATATTTGGAAAAATATTGTAAACATGTGGGCTTCATAGAATTTCCCCCGAATCAAAAGAATTCCATGTTCGGAGTTACGAAAGGGAAACTCCTAGGTCATATCATTTCTAAAGAAGGAACTAAGATCAATCATGAATGCATTCAAGCTATCAAGAATCTTTCCTTACCTACAAGTAAGCTTGGAGTCCACTCATTCTTTGGGAAGGTGAAATTTTTAAGAAGATTTGTGCTGCGATTTTACCGAGCTAACCAAAGAAATCGCTGATATGATGAAAGACAAAGAATCCTTCAAATGGTCGAAGGAAGGTAGAGAAGCATTTGAACAAATCAAGGGTGTTATTGCAAAAGCTCCTACATTGGTATGTCCCGATTTTAAAAAGGATTTCATAATCTATTGCTACGCTTCCCCGCACATGATCTCTGCCATCCTGACTCAACACAATCAAGAGGGAGTTGAATCTCCTATTGCATTTATGAGTTTTAGATTTAAGAAACATGAATTCAATTACACTCCCCTTGAGAGGCATGCATATGCAGTAGTTAGAGCCTTGAAACATTTCAGGTACTAGGTATTAAATTCTTACACCAAAGAATTAGTTCTAGACACGCTCATGATTAAATCAATGTTGACACAACAGGAACTGGGATCTAAAAGAGGTAACTAGGTCTCCAAGATCAATGAATATGACTTAGATATCAAGCCTATCAAGTTAGTTCGAGAAAGAGGACTTTTCAACTCATCAAAAAGCACGAGCCACGAGATGACTCTCAAAACCAAAGTTTAACATTGATAGTTTTCGTCAATACCACAAATGAGTGGTATTCTGATATAGATTACTTTCTCACATATGGAGAATTTCGAGAATCGATAGCTAAGGAAAAAGAGATATCAAATTGAGAGCTTCCAGTACAAGCATTTGGGACAACACTTTGTTCAAGAAAGGTATTAATGGCATGTTCCTCAGATGTGTTGATAAGGAAAAACAACCCAAGTTGCTTAAAGATTTTCACAATCATGCTTGCGGTGGTCATTTCTCTAGACCATTAATAACTCATAAAATTTGTGAGCACATTATTACTGGCCCACTATGTTTTCTCGATGCCCAAAATGGGTAGCCAAATGCAAAGCTTGTCAACAATTTGTTAGAAGACCTAAATTGACAGCTTTTCCTTTAAAGCTAGTTGTTATTGAAGAACCCTTTCAATAATGGGGGTTGGATTTCATCGGGGTCTTGAACCCAAATTCTAGATCTGGTCACACTCACGTGCTCACGGAAACTAACTACTTTACTAAGTGGGTAGAAGCTATTCCAATGAAACAAACATCTATCGCATTAATTTGTGACTTCATCAAAGAGAATATATTGGTTTGTTACAAAATTACACAAAAGATCATGACAGAAAATGACACCAATTTATCTTTTGTAGAGATGATAGGTTTTTGTTATGTGTACATGATATCTTTGTCTCATTCATCAAATTACTACGACCAAGCATAATCTAGTAAAAAACATCATTACTATCGTGCACAAGTTAGTGAAGAAAATCAAAGAAATTGGCACAAATAGTTATATGATGCATTGTGGGTGACCGCATGACTCCCAAAAGAGAAATTGGAATGTCTCCATTCCAACTCTTGTATGGAACTGTTGCTTAAATTCCCATCACATTGGAGTTACTGACGTTATGATTGGCTCAAGCATTTGACGATGAATGCTTAGCCAATGCGTTCAATAAAAGGATCATGTTCCTAAGAAATCTTGAATAACAGAGAATTTAAGTAATGAAAAAGATTAAGGAACACCAATCTAAAGTAAAGAAATTGTTTGACCAAAAAACTAAGGAGAGACAATTTCAAATCAATGACATGGTTCTTCTTTGGGACAAAAGGTGTGAACCAAAAGGAAAACACTGGAAGCTTGATTCACTGTGGTTGGGCCCTTTCAAAATCAAACATTTCTATGGAGATAACATATATTACTTGGTGTATACCGATGGAACTCATTTGCCTTTGCCCTACAATGGCAATATCTCAAGCGCTATCAAAATTGAAAACAGGTTGTCCCCCGTATGTATATAGGTAATTGGGGTTTTGGTTTGTTTTGTTTCCTTGTTTTTCGGTTTCCTCTCTTTTTTCATCTCATTTTGTACATCATCATCTTTGAGATCATGTTCATTAAATTTTTGGTATGGGTCCATTGTTGTGTCCGTGAAGTCCTTGTCCTCAATTAGAGCCAGTTGTTATCAGCTAATTTTAACTTACAAAATTAATAATCATGAAAAGTTTAAAATTTTAGAAGTGTTATTTCATGCGATTTATCACCCTTGTCATGATCATTTTATTCTCCCGATCATTTTGGCCTTCGTTTTGTCCATTTTGGGTGAGAACTACTCTCGCCATGTTGAAAATTACGTTTAAATTAATTAATTAAAATTTAATTAATTTCTTACCCTTTTATTTAATAAAATTAATTTTATTAATTTTGGGGGGTTTTTAATTAAATAAATATTAATTTAACATTCATTAAAAAATCATCGATATGTTTTTCTCATTCATTGCAGGCAATTAAAAACTACCTCCAATGTATGGAATGCCAAGTTGGCTCTCCACTCTCGATTTTCCCTTTCTTCAATTTTTTTCATTTTTTCCCGCTTGTTGGAGATTTCCTTGTTGATTGCCAACCCGTGAATGGCAAAATAACAAAATATCTCCCAATTTCCCATATGAGGAAATAGATGGGAATTTTTGGCCCACTTTTCCATTGCCATCGGCAAATAAATAAGCTTTTTCCCATACTCCCGGCAATTAATGCCCACTACCCAAAGGAGGAAATTGGTTATTTCAACAGAAAGAAATAAACGGTTACGGGGAAGCTTCTTTAATCCGCGTAACAAATCCTCTGTGAAAGTTTGTTGGAAAAAGTTGTGCAAAGAAGCTTTCAAGATTTTTGTTTTCAACTTCTTCTTATTTCCTCTATAGAAGTGTTTTCCGAGAAATATTTTTATCACATCCCTCACAAATGTTGAGCAAGGAGGAAGTATTGCCCACACCATATACCAAAGCCCACGTTGATGAAGTTTTCACGCAGCCATAGAAAAGAATAATTTCCACGCCTTAGCAAAGGAGGAAAAATCCAAAAATAAACAAGTTTCCACGTAGAGCAAGCAAGGAGGAGGAAGGCCACGTGTGGAGGAAAGAAAACAACTCCCATGCATTTGCATAAATGCACCAGTCAGGAGAAAATCTCACACGCAGGGCAAAGAGAAAGCAACACATTGTCACGTACCCACGGACAATTTAGGAGAAAAATATATTCATATCAGTCCAATACAGGTGGCCACGTGTGAGAGGAAAAGAACAAGAAAAGGATATTCAATGCACCAGTCAAAGAATAAGACTGCCCACACATTGGTAAAGTTAAAACAACTCCCACGCAGGTTTCCAGAAGAATATTGTCCACACACCGGTCCAAGGAAATAAAATCCATGCAAAGGTAAAACAAAACAATTCAACGCATCAACCATTTCCATGGTGAAGAAATTAAAGCTCACAAAGAGGTAGAAAGAGAAGCAACAAACTTCCATGCCCAAGGAAATACCACGCAATAGAGAATAAAGGCTTTGCCACACATGCCTGAAGAGAAAAAGACTACACGCCTTAGCAAAATCATTTCCCATGTAAGGACAAATAAAATATCATTGTCCACGTAGGTTGAAGAACACAGAGCCCACACACTCCTCCAAAGGTAGTTCACGTTTACATAATACAACCAAAAACTAGACAAAGAGCATTCCACACGTTTGGCAAAAAGGAGACAACCACGCACTACCAAAGAGAAATCATTCTCATGCATTACTGGAGGTAGCAAGAAGACATTCCATAAAATAAAAAATTCCATGTAGTCAAAGAAGTGAAGAAAAGAAATAAAACCCGTGCATTAACAAAGATAAATAGCTACGCATAAGACAAATGAACAGGTTCAAAGCCAATCCACGTAGCCACAAATATTTACCAAACTATTTCTATGCTAAAGCCAAGGGAGAAAGAACAAAAATATCATGCAAAACTCTCAATGCATTCACAAAACCAATCATCCATTCCCACGCATACCGAGGAGTTATCAACTCTCCCAAGCCAAAGAGGAAGTTGTCCATGCATCCATTGGCAAGCTCATTCACGCAATTTGCAAGAAGAGGAGGACCGTGCGTGAAGAGAAATCACGTGAACCATTTGATAAAATGTTAAAAAAGATATATATCAGCACAATAAAATGAAATTAATGAAGAAAACAATAGATGCAGAATGAAGATTGCTGCAGGTTGTATCAGTCCAAGTAGTCAACTTTGGAGCTTGATATCTTGAAGCAGGGTAATTATTGTGAAAAACCAATCATTGCCCACAATTTTTCTCATGTTAAGGTGTTTCTATACTTATTCTTAGATCCCCAACACCTCGTTTGATATTTTTCACAGACCCAAAACAAACACAGTTTGTTGGGTTTCACTACGCAGCCCAGTTTTTCAGCTTGTCAAAAGGCCTACTTTGAGCATCCGTATTTCGGGAACGAGTGTTGGTCAAGAAGAACGGTTTGTTTTTTTGTATTTTATCCATCTTCATGTAATCCATTTCCAAGTTTCAAATTCACAGCACCTCATTTGGTATTTTCCAAGACCCAAATAAAAGACAATTTATTTGATTTGAGCAAGTGAAGTTTTCAGCCTGTCAAGGGGACTCACTTTGAGAGTCGATATTTTGAACTTGGTTGATCGCCAAGAGAAAAGTATTGGTTCATTGAGTTCTCCCCAAATTCATGTGCCTCCTTGCTAAGTTGTAGATTCCCAGATTGACATTTGGTATTTTCTTAGGCTAAAATAAAAAAGAACATTTTCACAGTTTCACACCTACATTTTCCTGGCAGTTTCAAAGAAGTTATCTTTGACCTTTAATATTTGATTGAAGAATTTTATTTGGGAAAAAAATCTCACATGCAAACTTATGGTACCTCAATCGACTCCCTCATCCAGTGAGAGCTTCTTAGAACAAGATTTAGTATTTTTCCTAGGGCAGTTTCAGAGGTGATTTGCTTAGTTTTGAAGTCTGGAAGTAATAGCCAGAAATCAAGCTTTTGTCATGTCTTCACAATCATGCCATCTTCAAACAAGTTTGGTTGTGTGGATCATCAAGCAAGGCCATATCATTCAAGCATGTCCTGTCAACTCTTAGTTAGTAGCGAGCGTGATACTTCATCGGCCAGTCTTAAAGTTGGAGCGTTCTCGAATTGGATGATTGTGAGTGAATCAGAATGGTAACACTTCGGGATGGTGACAAAGACGAACGTCATAACTCCAGGAAGTGAATTACAATCTCAAATCTTAGAATATCTTCTCGATGGCAAAAGATCAAAATTTGGATTCTAGCAAAGCCAAGGTGGCGTAATGACTACGGTCTCACAAAAACGAAGAATTCACCATGGAAAGGTATTCGAAGTAGGTGGATAATTGTGTGTAATTATGAATACGATTGCAAATAAAGACAAAATTTCTCACACCAGGATGTTGCTCAAAATAAGTGGTGGATGAATTGCTTAAGTTTCAAGCTTGGCTCTCTTTTTATCTAGAGGATTGTGGGGCACGGTCAATGAGTTCATTCCCATACGATCGGGATAGGAGGACTCTTGGCCCAATGGATAAGGCACTGATCCTAGGTGTCTTGATCTAGGTGGTGTGTTGCTGATAGGATGTCTATGTGTGTGTCTAAGTCATTTAAGTGGGGTCCACATGTACCCATTTCCCTTTATTTATGTACTTTTCCTAAAGTGACTTTCAAATTGTTATAAAATGATGTTGACTTATTCAAGTTAGTTGAAAAATTCAAAGTCACTTAAGGTACCCTAATTTAATGTTCATGTAAACCCTAACTACTTTGTAACCAACTTTTGGGTTATAAAAGGAAGTTAGGGGCTCATTTGTAAGGGCGACTTTGAGAGAGGAGAAGAAAATACTTTTGTGTGCAAGCTTTGTTTCAAGAAAGAAACTTTGTGTTATTTTGTGAAGACATTTTGGAGTTAATGAAATATGAACTTTGTGTCCCATTCATTATCTCTTGTAGAATTTGATGTTCTTATGTTCATTAGATGTTAGTGTTTAAATCTTGCATGTGAATATTGTCTTGGATCTTATTGTCAATGCTATTAATTTGTTGTTCTTGTTCACAGTGATCAAGATCTGATATTTACTTGTTCATGTGTGTTCCCTTTTACTTATTCTTGTTTAGTTGATTCGAACTCCGCTTTATTTGAGTTAGTTATTCATTGTTCTCCCTCGTGCAATATTAGGCTTTGCTTCTACCTAATTATTGCATGCTCCTTCCATTCATTCCTTTCCATTTCTTTCCTTCATTTTATTCCATCTTCCTTATTCACATTTATTTCCATTTGAAGTTCCAAAACACCCCCATATACAATTTTTAATATACAGATGTAAATGTTGTTTTGGTTTTCTATAAAGGCATCCTCACCTTCATTGAGGAGGGACTTCATTCCCTTACTATTGCTTGTCATTTACATGTGTGCAAATCCATATGCTAACAATAGGTAAATTGTAAACAAAGGAGAAATTTCAATGACCGATACATATTGAGTTATGGTTATAGTTGGACAAGCATGAAGGGTTAACTCAAGCTATTTGATTACTCTTAGGATGTTGACATTTTAACCATCAAGTTGTAGAACACTTTTAGAAACATGATTTTAATTAATACATAGGATATCAACAATTTTCTATCCCTTGATTCAATCATACAATTGTGAACCAAGTTTTTTCTTATAATCAAATACATATAAAAGGGTGGGGTCTTCTTATGTTTTCATATTTATTCTACCTTTTCTTGAAATAAGTTGACTGCAGTATGAGGATTTTGAATGGTTGGATCAGCTTGAGGGATCTTCTTGAGAGCTTCATATAGGAGATCTCCTTGTGATGGAATAACTAGAGGATCCCACATTGTCACATTCACATTTGTCTTCTTCATCCGCTCAACAATGTTGAAGGGAATGTCAATGGAATTTTTCATTAGATGTGTGATATTATCCTTCCTTGATTGTTACAATGTTGGGACAAATACCTTTGGTTGGGAAATAACATATCTCTCATCGGGTTAGGCCCGATAGGAACATCAAACAATCTATTTTATTTGATTCCACCCCATTATCCTTTTGATTGTGAAGAGGATTCTCATGATTGGAAGAAGGTGAAGGTTGAGTATCTAACACTCTCTTTTTAGACCTTGTATTATCAACAACATGAGTGTTAGGTCTACTAGAACTGCCCAAATCCCGATTCATTATATAAAATTCATCATCTCCAAAACACATGAGATTAGTCTCAATGTTAGATTCTCGAGCTCCTTTTATACCAAGATTGGTTGTTTTCATCAATGGTTCATGCTAATTAGAAGAAATTTAAACCATAAAGGCGAGCTTGCAATGATTTTGCACAAATATATTAATTATGTGGTTTATTGTATAGGAAGTATCATTCGGTTTTTACAACAAATTGTTCTGCAATAGAATAAGTTCATTCTTAAGCTAGAAGCAGGAAGTGTCTAGGTAGGAGTAACTTTTCGTAGAGGAAGGTGTGGATTTTTACCTTGCCATATAATATTTAGCTGAGTTTTCACATACCTTTGATTTGAATATTGATTTCTATGGGGGCTAATAACCTTGATTAAATCCTTGGTTTTAATATTGTCGTTGGTTATGACCTGGGTAATTTTATATAAGATTGGGCTTGTTGTTTCTCCAAGGATATAACTTTATTTGATAAAATTTTGATTAAGGATTTTATTTCATCATCATCCTTTTGTTTTTGGGAAGAAAAATATGTAGAGGGAGAAGATTGGAAGTTTTCTCAGAATGGGAACAATGGAAGGTGAGAAGATTGAGCCAAATTAGGAAACAAAGGCATAGGTAATCTAGGGCTATTTTTAAAGCTTGTATCAAAAACATTTAATTCCGATGGCTATTGGATATGCATTAAGTAATTGGACAACACCCATAGATTATATCATTACAACAATATCAAAATTGAGCTCTTGAGAAGTAAATGAAAGCACCTTGTGGAGTTGTTCTTAAGAGAACTATATTGATGTCCCATGTCTTACGAAATATGAAATTCAAGTCCACCATGAGTTCTCTTGGAGCTCTTTTGATAGTAATTAACTGCTCTAACAAGGAAATATTGTCGACCTTCTCCTCAAATTGTTAAAATAGAGTTGTGTCAAGCTCATACCAATTGTGAATGGAAGAAGATATTAATATTATATACCATTGAAGTGTTTTTACCTTAAAAGATGAAGCTAAGAGCAAGACTGCAACATCATCCTCGGTAGAAAAATGGTGAACAAACATTAATAATATCTTGAATATATGATCACTTGGGGTAGTATGGTTTTCACCAGTGAAGAAAGGAATACTTTTAAGTGTATACATTGTTATATCATGTTGTGCATTAAGAGACAAAGCGATACCACCATTAAAGTTGACAAAGGGAAAGTTCTTTTGTTATTCCATGATTAGAATGGGTCTTAAAACTCTAGAGTACAACAAGAAAGGCCTTTAGTAGGTGGAGTAGAAAGAGATATGTTTGAAGGATATGGTGATCTTTGAATTGCTCTACCTCGTCTTCTTCTCCTTGTTGATAACTAAAAATATTCAAAAGGTTCACTACTTGTTGTACTTGATCTAGTCTCGTATTATTCTCTTGAAAAAGGGCACTTCAATTTGTTGAAACCGGTGGATATATAAATAGGAGTTGTAAGATGTGTTGGAAAGTTCCTCGAAGGCCGAAATCACTAAGTCACACACAAAAACTCATTAATAATTATGTATTTTCTAAATAAGGGTCCCACCGGGAATTCTAGAACTATTGGATCTCAAAATTGCACCATGCTCTGGATCAAAAAGACCCAATATTTTGAGACAACATGGGATAATCTCTGCAATGTGGGTTTTGCAAAAGTGAGTTCAACCTCCAGAGAATGATGGTTCCTCTACCAATTCATAATGATAAAGTACTCCTACAGCTGCAAATGAAACTATCTAATCCTAATTTAACAAACCAAGGGACCAAGGTTAGAAGGGAATGCATGAAAGGGGAATCCTAAGCTAATAGAGGCAATAACACTAGAAAAAGTGGGGAAACTCTCTCAATGAGGTAAATATGGAAGGAAATGATGATGAAGAGGGCATACTTGAGTGTAACAGATCAAAAAAACATTTAAACTTCCATTTTCACATAGATCACAACAAAAATAAACCCTGCAAAGTGAGAACTTATGCACAACACACTTTTAATGAATGAAAAGGTAGGAAAATAAATTAGATTACAAGATAGGGTAGATAATAGCCACAAAACATGAATTTTATTGCTTAAGAAGATGCCCAGTGTTACATTACATGAGGAAGGAAATAACACATTAATAAAGGTCCAAATCGAGGTTTGTAACTCAAAACACTTGACACAACACTACGAATGATGCCCTTGCATTTTGAGAGGGTCCAACCTTTACAAATGGGCACCATTTTACAATATATAGAAAATAGAGAGAGAGAGGGGGAGGGAAAGAAATGGGAACTGAATTCATTCCTTCAACCACATGCATTAAATCTTTGAAATCGTCATGGGAAGCCCTGCCAAGACCATTCCCGCACACCACTTTCTTTGGGAGAAGATATGGGAGCCATACTTCATTAAATCTAGTGGTTGAGCCGCATGTCACTACATTTTGATGTCCAAACTATTTTAATTCCTTTTCACCTACTAAAAATTGCCAAATTATGAATTTATTGATTTCATGATGAATTTATCAACAAGACCTTTCCAACAAGCCCGATTTTGTTAAATTTGGAGTATTATGGAGGAAGATATGACCAATTGAATTTTTTACATGCGAGAGTAACAAAAATAGATCTCCCTGCAAAATGTGACATGCATCGACCTCTGATTGCCCACGACATGAGGTTGAATGATATGTGGATTTCCTTTTGAACTTTTTCCTTGTGCCACATGAAACCTTCTGATTCGCTACGAGGATTGGACCTTCGATTGTAATTTACAATTTGTAATTACAAACTACAAGTTTACAATTTTACATTTTTACCCCAAGCTCCCAGAACTCGCCACTTATCCCTTCCTTTACCACCTTCAGTATCCACCTCACTTGACTTCATCGCCATGTGTTCCTTATGCAAACAGTCCTTGGGTATCTAAGTGCAACATGCAAGGTTGCATATTTTCTTCGTGCCTTAAAATTTAGGGAATATTCCCTTTGGGTGTTACAGACTTTGACTTGTACGTTACAAATTTACTAGACTACAATGCGAACTGCTTACATGTATTTCGGCCCTAGATCTGTGTGAAGACGCCATGTGGTGTCGAGTGGCGGAGTTTCAGAGGCAATTTGCACGTTTGCAAACTCTACAAAAATGACTAAGTGTTAGATAATTCCCCCAGTCCGATAAGGACTGTTGTCAAAACTTGGGCTCTGTAATGTAATTTTTCACTTGTAAAACCGTAAATTCTCAGAAAAGGCCCGAAAAAGCATTTAAGTCCAAATTTCTTTATGTAAGTTCTTGAAATAGTCTCGAGGGTATTTTATACAGCACAAAGTTTTCTTTTACATCTCATTCTCAATTCAAGAAAAAAATCATCACTTCTACCAATAATTGGGAAGTATATGTGATCTTATTCTTTACCTCTAACACCCACCAGTTGCTTCGGTAGGAGTGGGGTGGCCAGTTCTGTTTATTACATATTATTGGATACAACCATATTTGATGGTACAATGAGACTGATAGATTTTTTTGTCTAAACTATAATTGTTCCAAAAACTATGATGGGGAGAGGAGTTAGTAGTAGACACCCTAATTTGGAATTGGGCATGTAATTTATTTTACAATTAACGTATTTTTGTTTTTGGCGTGTTTACTTTAAGGGAAAGTCACATTTTGAATTCATTTAAAATAACAAATTTGAAATACAGTTAAAGTATGGTGGAATCCAATATTTGTACATGAGTGTAAGTTGTATGTTAGATATTTAATAGTTGTGAGTCTTACATGTCATGATGTGATTGGTTAATTTACATTATTATTATGTAAAAATTAGCCAACAAGTAGTTAATACTATGAAAATTACTATGTGGTAATAACAACTATTGAGTATTCTAATAATCAAGACCCATATCCACTATTAGACCATGTTCAACTACTAGTCCCCCTCCCTTAGAGCCACTTAGTGGCTTATTTCTACTCAAGATTTTTTTCTTAAATTTATAGTTACAAGTTTGTCTAATTGATTTAATAGTTTCATAGAAAATATGATCATGTGATCTAAGGAAGTTCATAACCGAGGTAGTTCCATGAGATACAAAAACTAAAATTAGAATTTCGACAATATTGGGAATATGTGCCAATGAGAACCTTATTTGAACCATTTATCTATAAACACACAAATTTACTAATAATATTGCAATTGACATGCCTTATACCACAATTAGGTATACAACAACCTATTAAATAAACATGGTTAATCAAATAAAATATTCAAATTAGTTAAACTAAAGATATTTCTAGATTTATTGTAAGTTTTGGAAGCCATTTTTATTTTTATGTTATTGTTCATAAAAAATGTTGATCATTAGTATTAGTGTATTTGTATATTTATCATTAATTATTTGTATGCGACAAATTATTGTTTATGATATGAATGTATTTTTGTTTATTACTTATTGATGGGACTAGTTAATTGATATGATATTAGTGTATTTGTGTGTTCATTAATTATTTTTTGATATAGAAAAATCATTATGAAATTCCATTGTTCATATTATTTGTGTCCAAATTGGCATTAGTTCATTATTCTATCGGTCTTAATGCTTGATATTGTGTTGTTTAATGTATTTGAGATTTGATAGCTTTAAAGATTCATTACTTGTTGTTATTCAAACTAACCTTAATAATGGGCCTATATATTTTGAAGTTATTTCAAATTATCACATCGGTTGCATAAAGAATATTTTCTCAAACAAGTCTTACGCTTACACTTAGCCATAGCTAGTTTGCATATGAAACACGGATCTTGTCCTCTAGCTATTCATTACAAATTCATTTATCGCTTATTTAATATCATGTACCATGTGGTAAAACATGGCATAACCAAGGGCAACAACGTGGTGAGTCACACTAGTTTAGAAATCCATAAGATAGAGCCATAATTGATATCATGGTGCGAATAAAAGTTCCAAAGGAGTGGACATTATCCAAAAAAATGATTGATAAATATCAACCTAATATTTTAAATGCTATAGTTGTTCATGAATCAAAATTAGATGTAATTTTGTCCTTCATATCCAAAATGTCTCTTTCTAATCTATCTAGATCCATTTCTTCTAGATCAAATACCTCATACTGACTAAGCCCTCTCATAACAAAGGCAAAGAACATATCTATCTATGTAGTCACAATAGTTTGACCCATGATCAAAACATTGATTACCTTTAGTGTAAGGATTGTGAACAAATTATTAAGCGAAAGTATGTCTCGTCTAATGGACCTAGAATGAACATGGTTTCTAAGAAAACAAAAATTCTTGTACATAGTCCACTTAGTCTCCCTCCTTTAGATAGTAGTGAATTTATAACTCTGATCAAAAGTAAAAATCTATTTTATGGTATCAACGTACTATTGTGAGGACATGTTTATCCTTGAGAATATTCAAAGATGCGAGAACTAGACTAAAAAACTTGTTAAAAAAATTCATGAGCAGTTTAAGAATCAAGAAGCTTTTCTTGCTGAAATGGATAAAAATATTAAAGCCATAAAATTACACCGAGAAAGGTGATTTGTACTCTTCTATGTATTTTTAAATATGAAGGTCAACGTATTATCTTCCTCTATAGAAAAAAATGATAAAATTCTTGAACCTATTTCCAAAAATGTGTGCATGTCACCGAAATCCCTAAGGTTGTGTCTCATGAAATTGTAAATATATTCAACCTCTTGCTAGCTGATATGATGATACAAAAAGAAATATCTTCCAAGACTATAACTAGTGATAATATTCTTCATTCTAGCTTGTGCAACTACTTTGAACCCTTAATGGATGTTAGCCAAATGATAGATCAAGTTCAATATTTAGTTAAACCAGTCCCAAAAATTGTTCCCTGGTAGAATAAATAATAGAAAACACTAAAAGGCTTGAAGAAACCAATCTTGATTGGCTGAAAAAAATTAATTTGGTGAAGTTGCTAAGTTAGCTTATTCACAAAGCAAAGCAAGAACTATATTTCTCGAAAGCGGTAGTAATATTGGCATGGATACGATTACTCTAGAAGAAGCTGAAAGTATGGTACTTGCAAATGAACCAACTAGAATGTATTCATCCATTGAACCTTTTCACAACATTGCGAGGACTCAAACCTTGCAGGCCAAATTGGTATAAGATATAATGTTCCACACTAGCCCGGATGAAAGAAATAATTCACGATATGCTCGGTTGGTCAAATACACATTTAATCCTATATAAAGAGAACCCAAAAATATAGAAGAAACCATTTCCAATGGTTTAATTGCATAACAAAGGAATGGTGGGATTACTACTCGAATTAGTTAACCATTCTTGATGGAAGTACTCATGCTTTAATTGCCACATTAATTCTTAAGCTTATAGGAATTGTTGATGATGATAAGCATAAGAATACTACTACATTCTTAAAAGAAATAATATGTGATATGAGTAGAATAAAGGAATATCAATTTTATATGCAACATTTATATTACAATTACTGGAAATATACATGATGTTACAATGAAGATAAGTATATTGAATAATTTCCTACATATTTTGCTATTGAGTATAAAAAGGGAAATGCATGGTAGACCTCGAACAATTAATATTTGGAGCAATAAATCAAATTATTAATGAGACCAATGCTCATCTTTGCAAGAGAAAAGAGATCGAAAATAAGTTTTATTCTTAGAAGACTTTGGGAGCCAAACTCTATCAAATAATGGATAGTAATTAGGTTGGGTGTAAGCCCTCTCATACTTATCTCCATAAGATAAAACCATGTAAAGATTTCTCTTTATATTTTCGAAGGGGAAGGTAGGTATAAAACTAATAAGAAATATTTCAAGAATAAAATTTCCTTTGACATTCTCCCACTAGATAAAAAAATTAGGAAGAAGAAATATATGGGTAAGAAGAAAAAATTTGTGCCTACATGTTTTATCTACAAAGAAAAACACTATGCTAATGAGTTTCTAAAAGGATCTTGTAAAGCCAAAGCAAAGATCAATATGCTTTAATCCAAAAACATAAATGATCATGAGTATTATCTAGTCTCGAGAATCATAATACTATTCTTCATATACATCTTATGAATCATATGAAGATATACAAGATAATAGTGTTGAACAATCATAATCAGATTATGATAGAATAGAAGTCAAGCTATGGTTCATTTCCATCCTTTGTAAATATGATTTCTAGTTTTTCACATCCCTTCATTCTACCTTCAACCTGATGTCTTGAAGAAACAAAACTATGCCAAAATGAGTATGAAAACTTTCCCATGAGATACTACTAAGAAGACGTATATGTTTCATAAATTGCATGAATTGGAAACATAATCAACTCAAAGTATATGCTAAAGCCCAAGAAAGCGAAGAAAAAAATAAAGTCTTTTGAAATATGTCAAAGCATCTACATCTACTCGAGAGAAAAATCCGCCAATTCCAACAAGCCATAACAAGTCGTGGTTGAGGAAGAGGAAGAGATAAGAGTTTACCTTTCTTATTTCCAAAAGAAGAAAATGTTGAAGAAGGTTTTCAAGTATTAGATTACGAGTTTGAATTAATCTTCCCAAGACCATAACATAGAAGAACGTGACAAAGAAACAAAATGGATTTTATTCATAAATTCATTGCTAAAGCTCTTGAGAAGAATACAAAATACTCCTTGAAGAAAAATCTTGAGAGCAAAAGGAAATCGAAGAAACAAAAAAATTCTTGGAAGAATCTTATCAAGAAATTATACATCAAGAAGGAGAAGAAGAAGAACCAATCTAAGAAACTAATATTGAGGTATGTCTTTGTTAAAGGATCTCGAGAATCCTTTCATTTCAATAAACATATGTATTCCCAATATCTGACCATATTCCATAGATGTTATTATAGACATTGGTGCAAAAATAATCCTGTTTAAGACTAGATCCATCCTCTAAATTTCTAGACAAAAGTCACCTCAAAATAAACTTTGATAAGAAAATTTTTATATCTAAGTATATTGCCTATGTCCTGTAAAAATATAAGGATACTACGAGAACAACTGCAATTTTACCGAGAATGAAATGATTTCTTATGATTACTTGTTAGGAGTAGATACCCTTCAACAATATGGAACCTTTAGTCTAAACAAAAAAATTCATATTCTTGTTTAATCCTAGTGTCTAGATTCCAAAAATACTCTTTCAAAACTATCATTCCTTTACTAGACCAAAGAAAAGAATCCAACCTTGAATGGATTGCTAAGTCTATAGCTCTCTGTAAAATAAATATTGATGACATCATAGATAAAATCAGAAGATATCTATGCTTAGAAAATCCTCATGTTTTTGTAAACAAGAAAAATAATTTCTTTTCACTTAAATTACATTTTTGCTACGTATCTTTGATGGAAACAAGATTATTCTAAAATTCAAATCCGATCATAAATGGATGAAGCTAAAAGATCTAAGAGAATTCTATGAAAAAATAAAAAAATTACTTCAAGGTGGTTTTACTCATAAATCTAATTCTCAATGGGCTTGTGCAACATTATATATTAATAAAAGAAGTGAGCAACTTAGACATAAAAAAGAGACTTGTAGTTGATTATAAGCCATTGAACAAATTTTTCACCTTATAAAACACCCAATCCCATCCAAGGATAATATTCTAACTAGAATAAAAGCATCAAATATCTATAGTAAGCTCGATCTTAAAAGTGGTTTCTAGAAAATATTCAGTAAACCCTAAATATCGAAACAAGACAACATTTATTGTGCTTGGTGGACAATATGAATGGAATGTACTTCCATTTGGCCTAAAAACAACATCATCAATCTTTAATAAAGTCATGGATAACATCTTTGGTGAGTTATGTGATTTCTGATTATGCTGTATTGATGACATATTAATATTCTCAAAGTCTCAAGGAACACATTGACCATCTCCAAAAAAATGTTATGATACGATTTACTAGAATGTTTTGTCCATCTCAACAAAAATGGAGGTCTTGAGGATGAAATATTTTTTGGGTATTCTTGTAAAATATGGTTCCATAGAGATGCAATCTCATATCATTTTAGAATCCAAGAATTTCCTAACCAAATAGCTTACAAGTTTCAATTGTAAAGATTTCTTGGATGTATAATTTTTTCGCAGATTCTACAAAGGTATTGTTGCAAATACAATTCTTCTTAAAAACGTTAAGGAAATATGATCCAAGTTGGACACCTTAAATGACTCACGATGTAAGAAATATTAAAAAGTAAGTTTGGAATCTTCCGGCTATATATTTACCAAGAGCGGGATGTAAGATTGCAGAAATTGATGCGTGAAGAATTCTAGGTAGATGTCCTAAAAGAAAAGCTTGAAGATGAAAAAAATATTTGTAGATATGCATCTAGATATTTTCAAGGTTTTGAATTAAAATATCATTTGACATATAAGGAGATTCTAGTAGCAAAGAAAGATATTAAAGATTCCTTTTCTTGTTACAAAGCCGAGCATTTCATCTTGAGATAAGATCTCAAGGACTTTAAAATTCAACTCAACAATGGTAAATGTAGACACAAAATCACGCACTTTGGGTAATTATCTAGTCTTGATTGCATACTACTATTCATATGATTCCTAAGTAAGAAAATTACTAACTAACCCATGTCTTTGGCCATCTTTGCTTTCTTTCTATTGCTACTTTTGGTCTTACACTATTCCTAGCTCAAGTATACCTTTTTACTCCTTGACATTTCTCATCCTGGAAACCAACACCCAACTAGGACACCAACACTAGGCACTCCCATCCCCTCTAGGTGCCCTTGACCTCTTTGTATTTTACTCACATATTTTGGGTCATTTCTAGCCATTTGAGCATCTTATATTTTTGGTAGTTGGACTTTTTCGGGGTTAATTATGAAATTAAAGCAAGGGAATCATATAAATATAAATTTATGTGATCATAATAAGGGACCAAGCACTAAGCATTATCTATCACCACATAAGGTTGCATCAAAGGCTATCAAAGAGCATCAAAGCATCCATTCTAGCATCCATTCAAGGGCAAGGGACTGCATTATTTTGCATACACTTCATAGGAGGGGAGTTTATTCTATTCCATACACACATCTATTACATTTCTTTACATCTAGCTATTTTCTCGCTATCGAAGTGAAACATGCACAAAATTCACCTAAGGAACGATTCCACACACACACACACACATAACTACATTGGGTCTAAAATGTAGTGCAACACACCGATCGTAAGATCACCATTATGATAGTTGAGGACGATGACCCCTCATTTTTCATCTTTTTTTTTAGGATTTGATGTCTATTTGAGGGTTTTACGAGGTTCATATTTCATGATAGGTTTCTAACGACCTCGATGATCATTATGCAACCTTATAAAGTGACTAAAAGAGAAGAACAATGAACAACTTGTGACCCTTAAAATATGAATTTATGAGCTTTTTCACATACACAAACCCATGTTTATAGTCAGTGCCCCTGCTTTCTATGCCTATAGTGCCCGTAATTCCTCCATGTCCCTTATCATTATTTGTCTGATTTGCATTTTTTCTTCTCTGTTCACCTAGTCAACACTTCGGTACATCCATATTTTCATTGAATCAACTAAGTCCCTCTTTCTCCTCCTTGCAACTAGGGTTTCACATTTTATTGCTTAGTTTGATTGGGTTAATTTTTCTATACTTAATTGTTATTTATTTACTGCTACAATAGCAATTAGATTAGTGTATATTATCCACATTTTGGTGAACCCAAACTCGATCCGAATGCTCTAGGATCCTCATACGTTTTATTGCTCATATTTCTAGGGTCTTGTCATCACAAGTATCTCTATTAATGATTTCTTGCTCATCCTGAATTAAGAGATCTTCAAAATCTCCTAGATATAATTCCTACTAATATTCATCATAAATATCTCCTAGGTATATTATTTTTCAACATATTAATTTTAATGATAATTTTGCTATTTTCAACAATGAGCCACCTTTGCATATCATGATTCACATTTATAATGTGGGTGTCAAATGCACTCTAATCGATAATGGATCTAAACTTAATCTTTTTCTTATGTCATTCCTTAAAAATATTGGTCTTTTGGCTGCTAATGTTAGTCCATCATGTCTTTCTCTTCGTGCATATGATGGCTTGTGTCCATCCATGCCTAGGTCACATTATGTCTACCATTATTGTTGGACCAAAAACTCTTAACACAATTTTCTTTGTCATTGATTTCCCAATTTCATATAACTATTTACTTGGTAGGTCATGGCTTCATGCCATGCAAGCGGTTCCCTCTACAATACATCACTATGTTAAATTCATACATGAGGGCATAAAGTATATCGTTCCTCTGTGATTGTCACCCATTCAAATATTGTGACCATGATCCTAATACTACACTTCCTACTCCAAGAACTGATACTACTAATGAACCGCAACCTATGGATACTTATGCCTCATTTTCCACTGCTTGAAGGTGTTATTTTCATGATGGATATTGTCTCATCTACACCATCACCTCCACCTTACTACTATTGCTATGATTCTTTATTAGGGCATGTCCAGTCAATGGACGTCGATCCATCCCCTGCACCTTCACATGAGAAACCTCCATTAGCATGCCCTCCATTTACATGTACACTTTTCATGAATGAATCTTATTGGGAACATATTCCATTCGATCCTACTTCATTTGAATCTATATGCACACATGATGGATTGAATCAGCTAGGGTTTATAGTTGACGACATTTCGTCTACATCTCATGATTCTCATTTTTACTATGGATATATCTCCATCACCGTTGTTTATGATATTTCGTTTAATATCTCATTGTATTTTTGCACGTGTATCCTCACACTTCTCCACTTATACTCGCATTCTTGGCTTGATTACATTGGGGGCACGTTAGATCTCGATCATATTGATATATCATTTCCCATGCCATTTGGTCATGTCTTCATTTGCAATAACTCATTTCTAGGCTATTCACAAAATCTCACTCGTTGGTATGCACATGGTTTTCCATTACCTCCTTTCACTGACGAGGAATATGCTATGGGCATGTACAACTTACGCCTAAATGGTGTTTTACTTGACCAACCTGACACTATTTCTTATCAAGTTTTAGATCCTTCACCATTTGTTTTGACCATGACAATGATGACCTTTTAGATGACATTACTTGATCATTCTTATCATCACACACTTGGGGGAATCATGTTTATTTCTTCCTCCTAACATCAACACAATCTTATATTCTCATCACTCACATCTAGATCTCATCACATACATCTTAATACAAGATTGTATTCACATTTACCGATGACGTACTCTTCGTGCTTTGGTTCACACTTGACTGTTGAGGGCATCCTATACACATGAACCTCACACACACTACACATCATATTATACACATGACACATTAGACACACTTCTATCATGTACTTCTTACACATATTCATCACTACACAATCAACATACTTATGACTTATTCTTCCTATCACATGTATTCAACACCCAATCAATACTTAGTCCTCTACATAGTCATCAATATCATCTCAACATAACAACAACACAACACATACCCTCCTCACATAACACACTCGACACATTTAGTGTTTTGACAATATATCTCCCATACATCACACAACATACATCTCCCCTACATCACATAACACATTTCTCTTGTGCACAATCAAATTACCACACTACATGTGTGGTACACATTACCTACTGATGCGCGTAGGGCTTTTCATGACATATCTCTTCTACATCACCTATATCTCTCATATTACATGATACATCTCTCTTGTGTGCAATCAACACAACACATCCAACACTTACACATATTGAAAATATACATCACACATGAAACATGACTATAATCAATCTATTTCATAAACAATTGACTAGATACATTATACATCACATATCCCTCAACACATATAACATGACACATTTCCCTATGACGCACTCTAGTTCCATGGTCCATACTTGAATTTTGAGGGTCTACATATCAAATGGACCTCACCACACTCACACGTTCAATCACTCATTCATTTCCTCACACACTTACATTCTATCGCTTTTACTTTGACGATCACATATTTTTTTGTATACACACATTCAAACCATTTCCCGATGATGCAATCTTGTTTACGGTTCATTCTTGACTACGAGGGGCATAAATAAATGAACCTCAATGCATACACATCCATTCACACTCTCACTTTGGCTCCTATCATCACTCCATTCCATTCTATCTCATCCACATCATGTTGCATATCTTGATCACATTTAGTCTTGCTTACATTTACATTACATGCATACATCTTATTACACATGTTAGATAGATATCTTGTATGTCATTATTATTTTCCATACACACATGCGCATTCACTTGCTTTGCTTTCTAGTGATCGCAGATTCTATACAGATCCATACACGCTACACGGATGTTTTGTGTAATACCTATTACCAAATCTCTGTGGCTCTTAGGGACATCTACTTTCATACATTACAGGTGTTATTATTTCATTTTTTTTCATAGCACACTACTATATCGGATTATACATTTTGACATACTTTTTATCTTTCTAACATGATAATGGGTGCTTCATATGCAACATTTATTTTGTAGGCCTATTTTCTTCAATGGTTGTTTGTTACATTACTTGTCATTGATTCTCATTGTTTGTGGGATTTTCCCTTTGTCTTGTGTGCACACTTGTATGTTTTTGGCCTAGTCAGCCTTGATTGTCTTGTGACATCGTGAGTGATGTCCCATGTTTGCAACCCACTTTTCAAAGTCTACTTTGTCTTCTTACGTGTTTCTTTTCGTGTCTTAGATTACACATTGTCTGCTTTTCTATAGCTTAAATTTTGCATGCATGTTTTCTTGTACTAACACTTGTCTCCTAGCCACTTGTTTTTGTGTGCCTTGGTTTCTACCAAGCACACTCCCTCCCCGTAGGACAAATTTTTAGCACAACAGTCAGTCCTCCTTTGGGGGCACATACTCCTTCGAGTGACGTCACATCTACCCCAAAAACGAGGGGGCATAATTTGGGTGAATGAGTTACCCATACAAAGGTTCACAATAGTCACACTTTAGCACAACATGATACGGTACAACATAGTCATCAACATTAGACAAGGCTTAGATCTAACTTGGGTCCTTACTACACACACGTACACTATGCCCAAACCCATAATGGTAGTACCTGAGCGCCCTTGACCCTTCCTAGACGCACTGTGACTGGGGAGAAGTTACACAAATTTATTTAGTGTAACATGTCTACATAAGCAACTTCACACATAGTGGATTTTATAGAGGTACAAAATCATTAATACCTACCATACATTCAACATTCAACACTTTCTTTTCTAGTGTTGGGTTATAAATGTTTCAAACCAGATTGAATTTTACACACCATATATAATGGTGTTCTACATTGTGGGAAGTAGTTAAAGGCTGGAGGATGTCACCATACTTTTCTCCTACACTTCTTCCAGTTCATTGGCGTGAGATCACTTGAAAAACTAAGCAGCCAAGATACAACTAGCATGAGATCGCCCCAAAAACTTGGTCAATCAACAACATTTACAAGATCCTTTCTACACTCTTTCCTCATCATGGATCAAGTGCACATGTTCCTTTTTCATATTTTTAGCATTTTACATACTTCATTTACATATTTTTATACATATGTGTATTTGACTACTTGTTCGTTCTTCTCTTTTGCAGGTTCGTTCGTATGGGAAGTGGTAGTCAAAATCATTCAACATCATCCAACATAAATCAAACATAAGAATCGACATCATCAACATGTACATTGTTACATATCTACAACATGTGTTCCACGATTAGGGTCATCATCTCATCACTTTTTGCACTTTCTCATCTTTAGTCTCCACACTCCATCTTTTTATCACTCCATGTTTTTCCTTGTCTCTATGACAACTTTTCTCCATCGATCTACATGGTTATCAAGTACACATCTCTATCTACTTTATGTTATCAAGCTTTCACTCAACAACATAAAGTGGGGAAAATGTAGACACAAAATCACGCACTTTGGGTAATTATCTAGTCCTGATTGCATACTACTATTCATATGATTCCTAAGTAAGAAAAGTACTAATTAACCCATGTCTTTGGCCATATTTTCTTTCTTTCTATTGCTACTTTTGGTCTTACACTCTTCTCAAGCTCTACTATGTTTTTACTCCTCGACATTTCTCATCCTGGACACTAGTGTCCAACCAACACACCAGGTCAGGAGCTCACATCCCCATGGGCTCCCGACCTCTTTTTACTTTACTCACATCTTTTGGGTCATTTCTAGCCATTTGAGCATCTTATATTTTGGTAGTTGCATTTTTCAGGTTAATTATGAAATTAAAGCAAGGAATCATATAAATATAAATTTATGTGATCATAATAAAGGACCAAGCACTAAGCATTAGCTATCACCACCTAAGGTTGCATCCAAAGGCTATCAAAGAGCATCAAAGCATCCATTCTAGCATCCATTCAAGGGAAAGGGACTACATTATTCTACATACACTTCATAGGAGGAAGTTTATTCTATTCCATGCACACATCTATTACATTTCTTTACATCTAGCTATTTTCTCGCTATCCAGTGTGCAACACACACAAGAGCCACCAAGGCATGATTCCGCACACACACACACACACAAAACTACAATTGGGTGCGAAATGTAGTGTAGTGTTCATTCGTAAGATCACCATTGTGATAGTTGAGGACAATATAGCCCCTCATTTTGCATCTTTCTTTTTTAAGATTTGATGTCTATTTGAGGGTTTTGCAAGTTCATATTTCATTGCAGGTTTCTAGCGACCTTGACGATCATTGCGTGACCTCGTAGTGACCAAAAGTGAAGGATAATGAACAACTTGCGACCCTAGAAAGATGAGTTTTTGAGATTTTTCGTAGACATAGGTGCATGTTTCCTTTGTAGTGCCCCCGCCCCTTTTTGAGCACCCATTTCCAACATGTTCCTCTCGCGGATATGCATTTTTTGATTCTCGTGCGATGCTCCCGCCTTTCTGTTCACCTAGTCATCAATTTGTCACAATCTATATTTCACTTTTGCTAATTAGCTAAGTCTCTTTTTCTCCTCCTTGTAACTAGGGTTTCACATTTTATTGCTTAGTTTGATTGAGTTAATTTTATGTACTTAATTGTTATTTATTTACCGCTACAATAACAATTAGATTAGGCATATATTATCCACATTTGCTTAGTCAATAACCCCTCTCATAAGACTTCTTTCAATAGATTACAAAGATGGGGAGTGTGGTTTGATAACTACTACTGTGAAGTCGAGCATATCAAAGGAAAAGATAGTTCTCTCGCTGATTTTTCTAGCATAGAATTAAATCATTCAAGGTCTATGAATTGTACTCAAGTTTCTACCGAGTTTTTTCATATTATTTGGATCGAGCTACTAAGGACATAATTATTCAAGTCCTTAAGGAGAATGATAAAAGTATGTCCTATGAAGCACAACATAAACTCCTAGACCAAAGAATCATTTTTCCGACAACCCATGATATGATTGAACAATTGATCATATTTATAGATCCAGAGAAGACATTAATGTTCCTTACCATACTCTTCAAAATCCTATAATGGTATGCACTCTAAATTGGCCATGGAGACATTATCGGTTTGTTGAACCAAAACGACTTGAACCACCGGTAATGGGAATTAGGCTCAAATAACTAATTCCTATTCCTAATATAATATAGAGGTTTGAGTTATCTAGAATGTGGCTTGAAGAGCTTCCTCACACAATGATGTTTGGAACAAGTCGCAAGGCTCGAAGCTCATGATTATATTCCATATTACTTCAAATAATTTCTTGTAAAGTATTTACCTACATTTTTTTCTGATGATCCTTTGTTACAAATGCATCTTGATATTGTCGAAACATTATGATCCATCAGTAAAATTATTTAGTATGTGAAGGAATGTTATTTCACAATCCAACATCTTGTCATCGTTGGTCGTCGAGATAAGACTTTACGAAGAGCAACGATCGGGGGGACAGAAGTCCCTCCTCTTTAATGGGAGAGGTTCCCTTATTCAGAAACGAACCTATTTACAAATGTACAAGACATGATTTGTTGGTTAAACTTGGATATTACGAAAGTGTTTTCTATGAAGATCATCAATTACAAAAGGACTGAGGAAAAAGAGTACGGGAAAGAGCAGAAAGGCAACATGCAGAATTATAGATATCAGAGTAATTCTTTATGTATGCGAAGTCACAGTGAATTGAAACAAGATCATTTGTATCGGATAAATAAGATGGAATTCAAAGACACAAAGTTCTGTAAATAACATCTGCTAGAACACAAAGTTTCTTAACATAACATGATTCATTAATCAAGGACACAAAGTTCCTTCTTGGTTATACAAGATCACCATGCTTGCAAAGTTGAAGAGTATGCAATCGGTAAGACTAACAAACTTGAGACAAATGATCTTCACAAAGAAAATAAATGAAAGCTTAGGAATAACAGAGATCGGATAGACAAAGAATGGAAAGTCATACGTATTGATTTCTTTATGATCTATTTACACTTTTGAGAAAATAAGCCAAGTTCTTCCTCCTTCAAAATGGCGTGGAAAGGCCATTATATAGCTTACTGAATCGGTTACTCTTTTGTAACTACTTCTTTTAACTAAAGATTAGTTAAGGATTGCCAATCGCATGATACCTCGACTTATTACAATGAATCCGAGAAAAGAATTAGAAAAGAAGAGAAGAATAAGGAGAAGAAGATAGGTGGTTATGGTGAGAGGGGCCCACCGACTTCAAAATTCGCTGCTGAATCTCTTGATGCCTCGGCTATGTCTACGCCACGAGGGTAGCGTGTTGGTGTAGATGACCCCAAAATCCGAGACACTTCTCCATTTCTTTATCAAACTCGATATGAGTATGATAATCTTTATTGGCTTCTTCAATGGCAGATTGAAGAGAGCAGACCTCCTTCATTTTCTCTTTGGAGATGGAGCTTTCCTTGAATAGATTATCTTTGACATAAGCTCTGAATTGAGCTTTGATTTCTTGCAAGGAAAGGGACACACCAGAAGTTTCATCTTGAAGATGACAATGAATATCTTTGAAAGCTGATATAACCAGCGTCTTGAAAGCTTCTCCCTTCTGCCAGCTATTCTTTAGCTCTCCCAAAGCTTCCTCCAAAACTTTGATCTTCCATTCCACACTGTAAACCCAGGACTTCGACAGATTATCCTTTGCATCATCAAAAACCTTATTTGCCAACAAAATGTTCTCATCTGTCTATCCTATAAGACGGAGGTCTACTATGCTGCTGCTCGAGTTTGAGCTCTTTATCTATGACCCCGATAGTGGAGGAGAACTTCTGTTGCAAATTGCTCACCTTCCCGTGGAGTTTGAAAGCTTCATCGATGAAGTTCAATCCTGCAATAAGCATATCTTCTACCATGGCCTCCATAGCTCTGCCATAGACAGAATACTTGTGCATGTCTTTGATACTCTGCACTTCATCTTGGCTCAAAACTACAGGTGGTGGAAGAGTAGTCAATGGGGTAGGGTCCAAAACTTTGTCCTTAGACAAAAGAGATTTGATGAAACCTGTGAGAATCTGGGCTTGTTCCTCCAACTGTTCAATAGTTTGCTGCCCTTTCTCTACCCTCCCAATGACTCTTGTGACTGTTTCCTGGAGGTTATGGATCTCACCTTCAGGAGTAGACTCTCCCATTGGAATTCTTGAAAGCTCCAAGTCAGATGCCAGCAAGTCTTGCTCTGATTTGTCTACTGTAGGCTTAGCAATCTCCGGAATTGCTGACCTTGAGCATCAGACACTATTCTGGAGGTGACTTTGGCTTTCTTGGCACGAGAAGGAGTAGTGCCCAACATGGCTGCCACAGCATCAAAATTTGGCCCTGAGCTCCGAGAGGAAGATTTCCTCTTTCTACTGTCAACAAAAGGTTGAACCCACGCAAAAGAGGAAGAGGAAGCAGCAGGAGGGGCAAGAGGACCAAGAGACATAGAGCTCATGACACTCAAGGTTTGCGCAGCTGTTGTCTCAAGTTGAGATGTGAGTGGGGCGCTAGAGACAGTCACTGCAGAAGAAACAATGGCACTTGGAAGCACAGTGCTCTGGACCTCCTTATCTTCATCTGTTGGATCTTCAGGAGCATTTGCTGGGGCTGGTACTTCACTCTCTTCACTTTCACTGAGAACAATGATGTTCTCTGGTCCCAAAGGCACTTCTACCTGCTTCCTCGGAGAATCCTTTTCCATAGGCTCCTTCTTAACTTCTTTGAGTTTCTTCTGATATACTTGAGTGGATGAAGAAGGAGTGGAAGCTGCAGGTCCTTGCGTTGATGAGGCAGGAGGGGTTTGCACAGGTGTGTCTGATATGGGAGTCGATGCTTCCCTCCGTGGTGTTGAAACATCCTTGGAAGAGGACTCTCCTGAGTGCCTTCTGAGTTCTCGAACCTTCCTGTCAAACCAGACCTTGGTCCTGACCAAGACTGGAGCAAGGATCTCAGCCAGATCATCTTTTTCCTTCCTGTTCCAATCCAAGTCCTCCAAGGGAGTGTGCTTAATCACATTATCATACTCATATGAGTATAGGTCAGAGTTTGTCATCCTGGAGTCCTTCAGGAACCTGGTGCAAGCCGAGTTCTTGGATTAATTGTAGAGAAAACCTACCATAGTGCCTCCTTCGAGCTTCAAAATCATCTGCACAGTCAGCCCAATAGTCTTCTGTATCTGCCTGTGATGATAGATTATCTTGATGTTCTGCTCAATGAACTTCTTCAAGTCGAAGCAAGTTCTTGGCTTGAAGAAATGGACAGTGATAGGAACCGGGCTCTCTCATGTTATTGCTTCAATCAAAGCGGCTGATTTTCATCATTCCTACAAGTGTAATTTCCCGAAGAGATGTGTGTCCAGGTTAATGGCTTTTTACAAGTGTAATTTCCCAAAGAGATGGGAAAGTGCAATATCGGAAATCTTCTTGTCCTGCGAGGGTTATCGATGTAGTTTGTCTAATCTCTGCTGCATACTTCAATCAAAGGCCATCTTATCATTGCAGAACATGGGAATTTCCCGAGATGGGAGGGTGCTCTGCTCTCGTGCAGCGGTTTGCAAGCCTAATATAGGAGAATTTTCTGGGAAATTGTATGAAATAAGCATTTTCGTAGCGTGATATCGATTCATGGCTTCATCGGAAAATCTCTGGCAGATATCACCTTGAAAGCGCTTTGACCACGTACATGGTGAAAGCATCATTTACCCATTCGAAATTGCGATTCTTTGGTCTCAGGGGTGAGCTGCGGGCGATAAGCATATCTTGGATCATCTTTGTGAGCGTCGATGTATGAAAAGCCAAACCATTGCCGTGTGCCTTTGCCAGGGGGTATACATCAGTGCGAGGTCATGTAGAACTTCTTCTTTTGCTGCACATTGGACAGCTGCTCTGTCAAATTCATGCTGATGATTTCTGCCCAATTGATATTTTGAGTTCCCTCGCACACCATGCTGATGAGCGGGCACATCCAGAAATGGAACTCATTAGTAGAAGGTAAGCCCATAACCCGAGCCAACAAGATTATGAAGTCTGACAACTCTTCATTGAAATCTGCTCGGAAGAGAGTCTTGGATAGACGAGACGCTCCCTTCCTAGGGTTTTTAAGCCATGACTTTGCCACCCGTGCCTTGAATTTGTCGCTATCTTGATTAAACAGGGCCTGTGCTTGATCCTGGGAAACAACAATGGCATTATCCATCTCCGGGATCCTTAGTGCAGTGCTAATGGCGGCAGCATCTATCCTGGCAATAAGTTCCCCGTGTACATTGGTTAATTCACTCGAATCAGGGTCGAAGTGAGCTCCGCATGAAAGCACTGTATCAGCACATTGCACCGAGATTGGGAAACCTCCAGCGAAAGCCAAACCGCTATCGTGAATCATCTGCGCCATTGGTGTAGGGTTTGCGTCGCCATTCTTGCCGAAATCATGAAATCAAGATGGCGAGCTTCTTCCCCCAATATTGTGAGCAGCGGACTCGGCGGCGAAATTTGTTCCTGTCCCTGAAACTTGATCTTCATATTGATAGCAACTAGGAGGACAGAACCGCAAACCAGACTCGGAAAGGAATTACAGAGGGAGGGGACACACGCGCAGGTTTTCAAATTGCAAGGGTTCGAGCAAAAGATAGCATGGAAGCAGTGCGAAAAATGCAAAGGGGGAATGCTCGTTATATAGCCGATTAGGAGAGAGAGAGACAATGAATGTGCATTTAATACATACCTACCAATTTGAATAAGCATGATATTCGGGTAGAGCGGGAAAAATAAGCACGAATGGCACTTGGTTCATTTGGGACATGTGAGACGCGAATGCGCGAAACACGCGGTTCGGCCGACTCGGGCGACACGGGGAAAAGATGCACAAATCCCTTTTGGGACATTTGGGACAAAAGGGCGCGAAACACGCGACTCGGCCGGCTCGGGCGAAAAGGTGACAATGAGTCCGGAAAATTTTGGGACATTTGGGACATAAGCGAAGTACGCGGTTCGGGCGTTTCGGCCGAAAATGGAACAACTTGCACAATTCCATTTGGGACACTTGGGACAAAAAGTTCCGACAGGCCCGAAAAAGACAAACTTCGGGGCAATCGGCCGATCGGGGAACAGAACGCACTTTTGAACTTGGGACAGTTGGGACAAAAAGTTCCGACAGGCCCGAAAATCACACAAAATGACCCAAAAACGTAGATTTTCTCAATTTCACGACTTCGGTACTTTAGAGAAAACACTTAAACTCAAAATTTTGAAATTTTACTTTCCTCATCATTCTCGTTAGACTCAAATTCGGATAATAGTCCTCGAGTCTATTTTAGTCCTTAAAGCTATGATGACAAACTTGTTTTCATCTATCTTTTTAGTCCTTTAGGAATCCAATAAAGCTTGTAGTGGCATAATTTATGGCACACGAAAGCATGGTGGACCTCCCCATTTATTAAAGGTGTTAGGATGAGTGGTGTGTACTCATTGTGTTTGTCTTCCAATGTCACATCTCACTCGGCAAGTTCTAAAATAGATAAAAAGACAACCGCAAAACCAAGGTCCGATCGATAAAGGGAAAAAATAATGGCATACATTTTTTTGTTTTTAAAAGTGTAAATATAATAATCTTAAGGTGGTTTAGGATGACAAGGTCACTAAGACAACGAAGTGACACCAAACCTTATTCACGAATATTCATGCGGAATAAAAGTTATCACGTCATGGTGACTGCGTAATAAACACGGCTACGTAATTGACCCAGGAGTTGGCATAATGTCACTTTCACGGTTTGGTAATTTTTTACGATGAAAGCTAATAATAATGTCGATGATAGTTATATCGTGACAACGTTAAGTGTCGAAAAAACCCATTAGCAATTCACGATTGTGTTAGGATAATATAGCAAGGTTTATTTAAATTGCACCGATTAATTAAATTTTGACCTGTTTTTTTAAAATTACCCCCAAGGAAATTAAATAAGATGTTTACTAAAGTCCACGGATAAAATCACGATCGTGGTTCACAAGGAGGTGGGTTAATTAATCCATTTAATTAATAAATTACTATTACACAACCTAAGTCTCTTCCACAATCTTTACATTTAAATTTAAAGTCCCCTAATAAAGATCAACTATATGGTTTAAGTCATTTTCTCATTAAAACACAAAGTAATACAATTATTTAAAAAACACCTTATTCACCTAAGTAAACATCTGATTAAATCAGGGCCCTTGATTTGATCTAATCCCCACCGTTAGATTTGTTAACCCTGAAAACTCAAAGTGAGGATATATTTTTACATTAGCCTTATTATTTCATTTCTTCTCTCATTTTCATTCGGGTGTTTTGCTCTATTTTGTTTTATAGGTAGAATGGTGGCAAATGAGGAGCTAGGGCACACATGGAAGGAGGGTTTTATTTTTGAGTTTCTATCTCTCGCTTGATCCAATGGATCTATGGCCTTTCTTGGCCATTTTTATAAATGTTTATTTTTTATTGTAAGTTTTGCAAATGCTCATATTGTGAGCCTGAAAATTATTGTTATTTGTTGGTTATAAAATTAAGTGTGTGTTCAAAACATTTTTCAGAAAAATACAAAGGCTGTATTTGTTTATGGCCCCAAAGGGGCGGCGACAGGTCAACATACTAGGCCGTATGACCTTTTCCATGGCGGTAGGGTTTTGTGAAGCGGCCTAGGTACAAGTGGGACAGTCATCCCACCCCTTCCCCACCATTTTTTGTTTTGCTTAAACAAACCTTCCATCTCTTTACACGGCTATGATGATTCCATTTAAAATTTCTAAAGGAAATTTTCTTTCCTTAGATTTTCTATATATATATTTAATGTATTTAAACAAAAGATGATTTATTTCATAAATACATGATAAAATAATTTGTTGGTTTTTTTTTTTTTAATCAAAGAGATATAATGGAAAGTTCATATTTTCAACCAAAATATAATGCAATACATAAGCAAATTCTACCATTGAATTGCAAAGATGGAAATACTATAACTTTTACATTTAACAACAACCCCTTCCATTCCAATAAACAACAACCAACATAATCATTTTATTTCCATTTGCACAAGGTAAACATAGGTAAATATGGAGTTCCTAAACTCAGCAAATGCATTAACTTAGAATCCCATTATGGCTAAAATAAGATGCACAATTTCCATATTTCAACCAAGAGAGAGGAGGATAAATTTCATTTCATAACATTCAAAATTCTTTTATTTCCTAAGTTGAATTACCCATTTATGATAAGATGCTAAAAAAAAAAACAAAGGAGATATTTTTAACCAGCAACTTTAAGTAATCTTTTACATTTTGCAACAATATTTCCACCCATGGTTTTAACTATTCAAAATGCAAGTCATAACAACTACAACAGATTATAATGTTCTTTACATAATGAAAAGAATAAACTTAAAATGCAAGAATTACAAGCCCTCCTCACAAGAGGAGACAACATGCCCAAATTTCTAATGAAATGCAACTCTATGCATGCACAAACATAAATATGCAACTTTTACAACTTTTAAAGACCCTTCTTCAAGCTCCATGCCATCCAAAAGTAGCTTCAAAATCCATGAGAAACCAATTTGTTTACCTCCCAACCTATAGGCATCATTACATGCCTTAAGGTGGACCAAAAAGAACATGCTAGCCTCCCTCCAAGCCCATGGGAAAGAGGGAGGGGCATGCCTCAAACCAACAGTAGAAAATGGTCACCAAAACACAACCAAGGATACAATACTTAGGAATTACACCCCAAAACAATGCAACATAACCAAATAAAGACTTGAGAAGCACCAAACTTCTCAATGAGGGAAGAGGGGATAAGATATCCCATGAATTGTCAAATTTAGAACCAAATTAAACATAGTAAGCCACCATCTCCTTATCTCTCCATGAGATATCATAATACTCTCCTTATCTCTCCATAAATTCTCCCCTTATCCCTCCATGCCCTTCAAACCAAATGAAGGGGTAAACCAAATTCCCTCAAGCTTGTCCATCAAGCATGAGGGTGAGTAAAAATGGGATTCTTCCCTCTTCCCACACATGCCCAAAATCCATTCCATGCAAGGTTAGATGGGAAAACAAAAGACAAACAAATTGAATAACCAATTTCAATCCACACAACACAATTTTAACCATTTCAAACAAAAAACAAATTTGAGGTAAGATCCTACCTCAAGATTAAGCAAGAGTTCAATCCATTTCCACAATTCTTCCTTCTCCTTGCAAGCTCCCAAAAGCAAACCCAAAAGCAAGAAAAATGAAGCAAGTAACCCCAATCCCTTCCACAAGAGGGGATGATATAGAAAAAGAGCAACTCAAAGAACCAAATGGGAGGGTGACAAGTGTCACCCTCCACCTATGCTTCAACCAACCCAAAATTCCCAATATTTGCACCCTCAAAACCAAAAATAACGATAAAAAGGAAAATATCCATGTAATCATGGAGGATCCCCACATCCCAACACCATTCACATACTCAAGAAAATTTCATAAAAGATGAGGGAGAAAAGGGGGTAAAATGGCCAAATGGGCTCAATTTTCCTTGGAAAGAGCCCACCCACCCCTAGGTATAGGGCCTAGGGGCTCTTTCCAAGGAAACTTTAGTCCATAACTTGCCTTATACACCTCCTAAATGTCACCTTTTTCCCAAATCCGAGTTTTGGGAAAGATGACATTTAGGAGAGGTAGTTGGGCTCACCTAATCCATGATTAGGTGTCCCAAATCCTCCATTAGAAAGAAAAAGAAAGACATAAACCCAAATTTGCATAAAGCCAAGGGGTTAAAGTTAAACACAAGATCAAAGCTAATAGAAAAGAGGATTAGAATTATTAATTGCAATACCATAGAAAAGGGGGTTAGAAAAACCAAATAGGTAAGAAGGTAATGATAATACAACATCACAAGGGGGTTTAATAATCCACAACAAGACCAAGTCAAGTAAAGTGACCCAAAGCAAAAATAGACTAGGAAGGAAACTTTGGCCCTTAGGGCCCATTGTGCTTGTTCAAGACATCCCGTCCCTGAGTACCACATTTCTCATGTGGTGTAACCTATCATCTGCACACTCAAATTAAACATTATACCCGCCCAATAATAGCTAACAAATAAGATAACAATATAAACAATATCTCAATGATAATCGCACATGATCCACAACTAGCTAGTGAATAATCAAACTATGACCCATCATTAGTATAACACGAGGAGAACACGATAATGTATCTATGACAAATATATATACCATCATGCAAGATCTCATAATCTAGTAAGAACATCACATTGATACCATAAGATAATCAAGCATATTAGAATCATATGCCCTAGACATCCCCTGTCATATAAAATGAGTTAGCATCCAATGTCAACATATAATTATCCATGTAATGTAACAACATCATCAAAATGAAAGATATATGATAGTCAATGCCTCAATCAAAATAATATGATGTTACAATGAGTCAACATGGTCCAAAATGGGAATCAAAATAGGTGGGCACTACATCCACTACATCATAGTGGGAATCTTTTTCAGAATCGAGGTTTTTCGGTTCCCAGTTCTAGGTCTTTAGGTAGCTCGGTGAAAAGCTTCTCACTCTCCTATAAAAAGGCTTCGGGATTCATTCTCTACATCGGGTTCTAGAGTAATATTTACTGACTTGAGGTTGTTTAAGGTTTGAAAGTATTTAGAATATAAATCCTTTGATGAAGGGTACTTTGATTTAAATCAAAGATATCCTTCTTGGTTCTCGAATCTATTGTCTTAAGTATCTTTTTCGATTTAGTTTATGGAATTTAAGTTTATTATTCGTGTGCGCTGAGGCCCTCTTCATTGGAGGTCACGAGTTTGAATTGAGCTTCACTACTTATAATTACAAGGCTAATGTAAATTCCCCTTTAGTATTTACACAAACACACACACGCACTCCGCACACGCATGCACACATGTGCATGCACACGCACACGCATGCGTTCGCACATACAAGTGCGCGCGCATACATACACACACATACATTTATAAGAACAAACACATATGAGCGTATCATTATTTCCGATAGATCTAAAACCGAATGAAACATCCCATTTATTTATAATAGTTTGAAAAATGATCGTGTATGCATTCAAAAAGTTCCTCACCCAAAGTGGAATACCCTCTACTATTGTCCTCAACTCAACCCATTCATTATGGCTTTCATAATTAGCACTATAATTTAATTAAGTCCCTTTCAATAAGAAATATAGGCCTTTAGTCTAATAATGAAAGGGGCAAATTTTTTCAATGATTGTCCTTGTGAGTTAAGACCAACCCTAAAGTTAGCAAGATGGTTTGTCACACTATTAAGTTCATGATGAGAATGGAAAAGTTTGAAAAGATCAAAATTATCCCAAAGAGAAATACAATCTTCAATGACATTTGAGAAATTCCAGTTGGAGATTCTTTCATTTCTCACTACCTCTATAATTATATGAGAATCCCTTCAATTTCAAACGTCTTCTAGCCATTTAAACTAGTGATAGCAAGTCCCCTCCAAAGAGCTTTTGCCTTTGAGCAATTGTTGGGGCACCTCCCAAGGTCCTCACTATACCCTAAGATGGGCTCTCCTTCGGCATTTATGAAAATACCCCTACCTTGAATGCATCATATATTTATAAAATTATAATGGGACTAATTGAATGTTATGGTATGTCTATGTCTATCATTAATTATTGATGTATCTGTTTTTTTGATATGTTATTAGTGTATGCGTGTGTTTATTATTATTGATAACATAGCATAAAATTTTGATATTAAAACTGAAATATTTAATAATAAGGCTCAAGGATCATTCCACTTTTTTTCTAATGTTAAATTATAAAATTATTAAAAATATTTTGTTAGTTGATGCAGGAACATCGTATTCGTATTCAGATGTAAATATCATATTTTGTCTTATTCATAGTGTGAGGATGTTTAAAAGTCAATAAGAAGCCACCGAAAAGCTTCATTTGTTTTTAAATAGGTTGGATATGCTTAGTTTGGATTTTCCTCGAAAAGGCAAGTTTGAAAATTTGAATATGAAGGATAGGTCAAGGGTCCTAAAAGCATGTGAGCATGATTTATCATTTGAAATGGTCAAATATTCCTCAATAAACTATAGACAAGGATAAAATTACGTAGAGAAAGGCTAGATAAGCAATTTGACAAAGTAAAGAGTTGTTGAGAAGATTTGGGGAAGTTGTTTCAACCACTCTCAAGTTTAGAAAAATTTTGTATTATGGGGGAATTCGACCCCATTAGGATTAGTAGAGTGGAATCACAATAAATGAACACCGATAGAGTTGTTGAGCAAGTCTTTGTAAGTGGAGCAAGAGATTTCTTAATGTAATAAGCCTCTAGTAGGCATTTTGTACATGAAAGACTGTGTTTGTATATAGATCATGTTGTTCCAAGAAGAAATGTTAAGAGTCCATTGAATATTACCATTCTTTTGAGTTGTATTAGAGTGGAATGATGTGTATCAATGAAGTAAAGATTAAATTTGTCATGATATTTTGCAAACATCCTTGAGATCTACCCTATTTTCTCTTAACTGTGTTGTGTTTTTAGTGAAAGCTCATTGTACGGGTATATAGGAACATTGCCACACCAAATTCTCTAGAGGAGGAACTTGTATAAAGGCATTACGGAGCTTTTACAACAAGATTTGGATTTTGGTGAGGCTGAAATATAGAGAAGTGTATTTCTTCCCTATCGGACTATCCCAAACCCTTATCTAGGGTTTTAAGGTAATTTATTCATATATTCATTGTTACTAAGTCCCATAGGCTAAAATTAAAGATATCACCTAGAGCGGGTATGTTTTATGTTGCAAAAAGAGGTTTCATGATTGGAAAAATAAATCTTCTTGACAATTTGGTAAGGAATAAATGTATACGCTAGAAACCCGATTGTCGGGACTAAAATGTGAACTAGGTAGATATGAGTTCTAGAATTTTGTAAGACTCTTAAATAGGGTAAAGGGTATCTGAAAAGTCTATCAGTGAATTGTAAAAGTGAGTTTATGGAAAGTTGCACCTTAAAATGTCCTAAAACAGGACTACAAGAAAGAGTTAAGTCGAGGCAGTATATTAAGGAGAGGTTTTAATCAAATTCTTCTAATTGAGTTTCTATTAACAGGACCATGTTAGCATGACTGTAATAGGGTAATTTATGGTGAATTTGAGTGGAACCAGGGATGATTTATACTTCATGTTCACTATTTTAGTCTATTTAAGGACTTGAAAACCCATTATTAGAGCATTATGACTGTAATTGAGATGAATATTTTGGTTGGGCATCAAGATAGATTGATAAAGGAATGGTAGATCTGGTAAGATCATTTAGAGGTGCAATTAAACCTTAATCAAGTGCCTTCACTAACTGGTTTGTATGCATTAGTCTTCCATGAGTAAGAACACAGTTCTACCGTCAAGGTGAAAAAGAAATATGAAAAGTAATTGGGTACATGTTTTGCTTTAAAGGTATGGAGGTTCATCTCGATATCAGGAAGGTTTATGGTTTGAATGAGAACTTATATGCACAAGGGAGAAAATACAGGTTTAACAGTCCATAATACTGTCTTAAATGATCCTTAGACAGTCAAGAATTTACAAGGAAGAAATTAGCTGATGGATGTTTAGAGGTAATCTCAGATAATAATGAGATAGTGAATGCGGCATTTCAACCTCCTTGTGTTACAAATCAGAACAGAGTATGACAGTGAGAAAATCTGTAACATGATAGAAGAATGTTCCAAGTGGATGAGTAAATCTATCATGATCAAGCAGGACAATACAAAATACAGTCACATCTAAGTCTTCTCTCAATATTATTGATAGCTAAAATCAGGTTTCGGGATGATGATTGTGTTGAGAGAATCTTGAGATACCTGTACAACAGATCTAACACAATAGATGTAAAGAAATCATATTATGTTGCAGGTATAGAGAACCAGAAAGAGCCATAAGTGATGGTATGGTTGGAAACATCAATTAAAGTTGATTTCTTTGCTCAAATCTCAAGGAACCAGGTATGGGTAAATTTGTTCTTAATGAAGCAAGATAAACATTGCAGGATTATAACAAAGATTCTTGACCAGGTGAATGATTTTTGTGATCTCAAGAACAAATAAAATAGGACTGTGGGTAATATGTATTGTATGAAATCAAGTTCCAAGTTGAGTAAGCTATCATGATCGACTCCAAAGCTTGCACGAGTTAGGTGCAAAAATTATCAGGCTCAACTGCCAGAGACTGAGGGGCATCTAATTCCGCTAAAATAATTGCATCAAAGGGATGCATTATAAACTTTCCTTCACTAGGAATAAATAATACATAAAACACAAAACAAGGCATAGTTAGTATTTGCAATGGCTAATACATGACAATCCAAAAGAAATAATGAAACAAAAAACGAATCAAGCTTAAGTGAATTAAGTTTTGCAAGTTAATCCAAAGGAATTAAAACTATTATTGAGTGTTTTCAAGGAAGATAGAGCATTCCCAAACCTAGAAAACTTCAACAAATTACTCACCGTCTTCCATGTAACCATCCCGATCGGATTCAAGGAAGAAACATGTTTAACATAACATTTTACATAATGCCATATTTCTACGTATTTCATTTTCAAGACTATCAACAGTTCTTCAAAATATGTTTAAAAACATTTGCATGAGCTGTGGAGTATTTTCATCAAAGAATTAATTAATTTGTAATGATTAATTACCAAATTAATTATTATTTTTTATTGATAAGTGCACTCAACTGGGCACTAGATTACATAGATTGTCTCAGCATTCTACTCATACTTCGGAGGAAGTATATAGCGGATTTATAATTATAGGTAAGCATACAACTAAACTACCGATCACCTACGAGTAAGGGGCATCCATGCTGTCAAAGTCACCCATGGCATGATCCCGGCCTCAATGTAATGTCCCCATTTTTGAAGACCCTTAGCCTATCATTCCCCATGGGCTTTAGGGATGTTGTAAGGAAAAATTATATTAAATAATTAGATAATATTGCACGGAGAGTGATTTTAATTATTTGACATTATAAAAGCAATATTTATTTAATTATTTAATATTTACGAGCAAATAATATATTTAATTAAATTCCCCAAATACAAATTAAAAGGAGAATTAATTAAATAATATTTAGGTGGCTTTTAAATATTGAAATCACCCTTTGTAAAAGGGGACGCCACACATAGGGAAAATTTATTGTTTTTATTAATTTTTTCCTCTCTTAGGATTTCAAATTTTGTGGCTCCTTGCTTATAAAAGGAGTGCTAGGATCATTGTTAGACTCATGTTATGATGATATTTATTTGATACTCCATGCTTAGAGTTGGGATGTATGCCCATTAATATTTTTTTTTCTCTCTCTCCGCGTGGGAAGTTAGTGAGCTGGTTTTGATCAATTGAAGTATTCTCTCTTGTTCCATTTGTTGAGTTCTCTTGTGTTGAAGTATGTTCTTTGCGTGTTCATACTTGTTAATATTGGCGACTTGCTTTGGGATGTGGGTGATGATTTTTGATGTCTTTATGGTTGGAATTTAATGTTGTAATTATTCCAACTATGGCAACTTGATATGGGTCTTATTTTGGCATGTTTTAAGGGTAAATCATCTATATTCAAGATCTGATCTGTGTTGGCTTATTTTTGCTAAGTTTGGGCAACTGTTTTGAGTGTATTGAAGGGTTATTGAGTGCCGGAAATCATTTATGCAATTTACTCTAACCCTAACGACTGGTTTGGGGATTTTGGGGGCTGTTTTGGAGGGGTTTCAATTATCATAAAATTCAGATCTTTATTTCTTTGGAAAGATCTTAATTTATAGAATTATCTGCATTTTATTTGAAGGAAAACATGAAATATTGAAGGAGTTATGAATTTTAGAAGATTTCAGCTATTTGGTTGCTAACAATTAAATATTAATTTCAGATCTGTAGTTTGGGATCAATTTAATATTGAATGTGATTGTAGCAATTAGGAGAAATAAGGAGAAGGTGATTCTATAATTTTTGGAGTAGTTTTGGTGCCCTAAATGTGCTGGGCGACCTACTTTTTAGGGAAAAATTAGGGTTTCGTGTTGGTTGTGTGAAATCTGATTTTTGCATATTGTTCTTCATATTTTTGTGGTCCAATATCCAAAATTTCAGCTCATTTGGACTTCTCTAGCCAAAGATATGAATTTTTGAAAATTGCAGCAGTTAGGGTTTGAAAATTAATTATTTTCCAGCAATATGTGATCAGATTTATATTATTTCCTATGGTATCAAAGCATGTTCTTCTACACCTGTGAGGTTTGACATTGCTTGTGGATCATGGATTTATCTAGTGCAGGTAACATGAAGGCAAGATTCGGAAACTTGGTAGAGCACTCAAGCACCTACCTCCATCAAAGGATGAGTTGCTCAAAATTCTAGAAGAAGCAACAAGTTGCTTGGCAACAATAGAGCAAGATGATTATGGATCTATGCTTCTTGCAAGGGATTCCTTGGTGATGCAGTTGGCTAAGCATGAGTTGTTGGATCACAAAGATGGGGAAGTCAGAATTATGGTCATCTTCTGCATTAGTGAGGTCATGAGGATTGCAGCCCCTAAATTGCCTTGTACTCAACAAGACTTGATCCCCGATGGGCTTATTCAAAGCCAATCAACTTCACCAATAGACCAATTAATTATAATTCAATTAATCAATACAAATGATTAATCAATTGAATTAACCAATCCGTCAAAAATTTTAACTAGAAAACCCAAGTCTAGAAATTAATAGATTTGTTTGAGGGGGAAAAGTCGTAAAACACCTAGACATGCAAAGGGTTGAAGTTTTGGATCATAGACTTCCATGTATGACTCAATCTGAAATTGTTATCCGTGTTTAGAACATGAGGTCATTTCTCAATTTCAATAGCTTTTCTATCCTCCTATCTTTCCATCATCTTCCCAAAGCTAATATTTTAGCATCACCAATGAGCATAGCATGACTGGTCTTGTATTTGTGCTTTGCTAACACCAGCCTCTTGATATTACCATGTTGTAAGTCTTGGTCGTGTTATGTGAACTTAGTCCAAATAGATCTCTGCATTTTACTGATGTAGGGTAATGCCATAGGAGCATGGGATCTCATAAACTCCTTTTTATAAGATTGGTTTCTCGAGGGTCTTTTGCACTTTTGAGGAAATTTCTAATTCTATAGATATGTTTGAAAGAAGTTTTGGTACCATTTCTTCTTAGCATCCTCACTAGTTTTTTTGTAGTACTGGAACATATGAAAAGAATTTCTCATTTTTGGTGTTTGTTTTGGGATGACTGGCATCTTTAGACCTCTCTTAATTTTCAGTCTTGGTACCCATTCTTCCAAAACTCAATACGAATAACCATATTTTTACTTCAAATGCTTACATGTTTTTAAAACCATTTTGGTGCCAAAATAGTGCTTTGTTTTCTTGGTTAGGTAATATACAATATCATTTCTTATTTATAAGTTTGTGTTAACTTCATGGTAGATGCCATGAATCTCCCAAGCCCAGCTAGGAATCAACAATATTTTTTTACAACTTGCTTAACCCAAAAAAAACAAACAAAAATTACCACTTGCTAACACAAAAACATCTCATCGCTTTGTAAGCCAAAGTTATGTTCCATCAATATAATATTTTCAGATTCATGGTAACAATATCTGAGAAAATATTTGAAAAGTAATTGATTTCATAAAAATGAACTGAACTGGAATATAAAACTATCATAGCCATTTTTTTAATATACAAAAATAGCTTATATTTTATAAACTGAATGTGCAGACATCTAATAATAAAACTACACCACTCCACCTTCTACTATATCTGGCTAGTGCCTCATAGAAATGAATCAGAGTCCTAAAACATTCCTCGCAGTTGTGAAAATTATTAATATTATCAACATAGCCTCTTCCATCCTTTTTGTTTGTCCTCTCTTTGAAGGTAACAGTCATGGCTTGATAAGCCCAAGGAACTAAAAAGAGGTCTCCTGTTTCTGGTCATCCAACAAAGAATTACAATGCATGAGATTTACTAATGGTAGAATCCATCAGTAGTGGAACTCACAAGTCTTTATCAATGTAAGAAGCCTCAACCTCATCCCATCCCTGAGGCATGAAGGTGACCTCTGGAAGCACAAAGTGATGTGTTGTGGGTGTCAAAACGACAAGCTTTATAAATTTCTGTTGGCAGAGCTTCATGGGGTTTTCAAGCATAACAAACTTTACAGATCGAGAACTAGTCAAAAACGCCCGAATTATTGTGAAGCATTCACTATTTTTGCTTGCAAACTCCCACTCTTGATTTGTCATCTCAAACCAATCTTTATTTTCAGACCTAGTTGCCTTTACTTCTATGAACTCTTTCTTGCCATTCTCTTTACTAACAATCATGTCATAAGGTGAACCAGTTTCGTACTTTTCATTTACCCAGTTTACAGATGTTGGACCATACTTTTCAAGTAAATATTTGTAAACAAAATGTTCTCCTAATCTACCAGTGAGCTGCCGTTGTTCATCATCTGGTACACCTGAACATAATTTATTCCTCTTACTAAAGATGGAAGATGTTATTGCATCCATTTCATCAGAAGCAGACATTTTTTGTGAATGGATACCAACATCAGTATTTTCTAGTCTTGCCAACGATGACCCTGGGAAACCATCATCTTTGCTGGCAATAGTACTTTCATTCCTGGATTTGATCTTTTTATGTCTGAATCAGATTCATTTTTTAAGTCATGTGGAACCTCGCTATCAGTGGAATCTGTAAAAGAATCTACTATCTGATCACTATCAGATCCATGAATGGCTATGGGTACACGTTCTATACCAAAGTTATGATAAGAGCCTTCCGCATCTTGATTTACTTCTGAAATAGCACCATGTGGCTGAACCTCAACTCTAGATCTTGGTGCACCAAACCATGTTGTCGGAGGCCAACTAGCATCAACACATATTTTTTGTGATTTCTCAGTAATCAAGTTACTTTCAGGAATACTTGAACTCGACGGTATTGCATGTGTATCACTTTGATCTCTATGTTCACAAAACCATCTTGTTTCTTCTTGAGGAAGTTCAGGGATTTCCTGTTTATTTTTCATAAAAGATTCTGTCTGTTCCTCAGTAGACCCGGACTGTGCCATGATAGTAATCAGGTGAAGAAAATTTGCCAGCTGAAGATTCACACATCCCATGAAGAAAAGGCGTGATAACTCCAGGTACATGGCAGAATATTCAGCCTCTTGAGATACATACAAGGTGTTTCCTACAATGACAAAATAAATCATTTCAAGGTGAAAATTCATAGTGACTTGCAAGATTGGTTAAAATCAAGAGTCAATTTAATTCTGACATTTTCTGTGAAATTATTGAGCCATAAAGATTTACATGTGTGAAATTTTAATGCAATATAGCATTTATCAGTTCTGTAAAACTCAAACTGTCGCCTACAACTAACCTATATGGAGGTGTAGCACATACTACAAAAATGACATATTAGGAGCAATGAAAAACATTGTAAGCTTACTGCTTTTCAATACTTATTGAGGCAATCCCACCCAAAATATGATTGGATTATAGCTCAAGTAATCCAAATCCCAGGAGGTATTCGGGAAAACACTTTGAATGTGAATGTAGATGTATTTTATACATGTGAGGAAGTAATATAAAATTATTGTTCAGTCTTAAACAATGTTCAGATAAAGACAAAGAAGAGTTAATAGAACAGGAACAATAAAACCTATTAAACTGTATGTTTTGTACATGGCTTACTGTAATGTCCCCAAAAGGACACTTTGCAACCCCAAAGGGATTTTAGGCAAATCTCACCCCAAAATGCAGATTATAAGAGATATTCAAAATTTATTAATGCAGATCTGAAATTAACCCAGAAATGGCGACTAGGTCTAGGAATGAAAATGCATCAAATATATCATAAACCCACTGAATCTTTAGCCCAAACAAATCAGTAAATTTTACAAAGACGAAATCATAAAGAAAATACCAAATTTGAGCTCCAAATCATGCTGAAATTATTTTTATAAAAGTCTGCAGATGGCTTCCTTAAACACAACTGTAAATGGCACTTCCTCAGCTCTAAAAATTCTGAAAATGGATATTTTGATTTATAAAAATCAGCAGGATAATCTGCAACTGAAAACAGATCCAAAACAGCCCCTAAACAACCTAGATCAGCTCCTTAGGTGGTCGCTCCACTTGGAAAAAGGGCATAGAAAATAATAGCAATTTTTCTTCTTCAAACCCTTGACAAAATCTGCAACTTTATAGTCTTCTACTGCAGGAAAATACTGAAAATATATGGCAATCCAATGATTCTCAATGGAGACTCCAGGGTGGAGAATCCTCTCAACTAGAGGATGGGTTTTCGTCCTTCTCTAGATCTCTTGGAGGGTTTTTTGTCCTCAAGAGTGAAGACGCAAGCAAAATGCCCAATAAAAAATATGAAATTAGAGAAATAACAAGTAATGCCTCTCCAAGCAAGTCGACTTGCTTAAATAGAAGAATAGGGCCCAAATGGCCACTCTCACACCCAATCAAAATTTCCCTCCACTTGCTTTTCTCTCCTAGGCAAGTCACATTTTCCCTTGAATTAATAACTTTTGCTAAATGTCTTTTGCCCTTTTTTCCTTTTTCTATTTTTATTTTATTATTAAGTTTATAATATTTTATTATAAGTGCTTTATAATATTTTATTTTATTTTTGCGCTTTATAATAAACTATCATAACTTAAAATGCCCCTTAAGTTTATTCCTTAGCCATCAAGAAGACAAAATGGGCTAAGGGTCTTTGAAATGATCATCTTTGGAAGTGGGACATTTCAATCCTCCCTTCCCAAAATTGTTTTCCCTCAAGCAATTCCAAACTCTCTTGTCTAAGTGTCACGCACAATAGAAAAAACATGCTAAAATGGTCCAAAACCCTGGCCCCTATACCTGTCAAGTAAGCTAAAACTTGCCACCATCTATCACTCACAAGATGCTCATATAAATAAGGTTGCATCCAAGTTATCTGAAATATCCCCAATGGGATATAACTTATAACTTGACAAATTAATAAAAATTGCAGCAAATGATATTCTGATTTTTCTGGAATAAAACCCAAATAGGGAAGTGAATTGAAAAATAATGATAACTTGCAAACCACTTGTCCAAATCACACGAAATTTTATAGAGAGATTGTTGATATGATAACAAACACTAGAAAAATATTTTTGGATTTTTCTGAATAATAAATAATTGCCAGTAAATTTCAGAATGCCCTAAACTGCTAAAATATTTTAAAAATTCATAACTACTTGAACACAATTGATAAAAATTTGATTTTCTGGAAATAACATCTACAACATATATAGAAATGATTCCAACCTCCAGATTTGAAAATGGGCACTTGGAAACCCTAGGAAAACCAAGCTGCAATCTCCTAGGGCTGATGTCTCCCTATGAAAGGGGTTAGAAACCCTACAAAACTCCTTCCAAAGCTACGCCAAACTTGCCCCAAGTGTGGGAAAAAATCTGAAATGCAAATGGCTGAATATATCGGCAAATGATCTTCCTCAATCTCTGAAATCAGCCTCTGAAAACCCCCGCCCGAAATGCCTATAGAATCATCTGAAAATCTGCTCTAAATGGATTCCAAATTAGCAAACTATGGTGGTCTTCCACCACCGAAGAGTGCTTTGCTAGCTAGGAGTGGATCTCTCACCATCGAAGCTAGGGTTCCTGTGAAATATTACTCCACAAGCAAAGAGAAATGCAAACAGTTGCTCCAATATTAAAGATGTGTGTATGAATGCCCTCTTCTTCTCCCCAACACCACCTTTTATAACCTTCCAATGCAATAAAGGGCCCAAAAAAACCCTAATTGACCCCTTAAGGGAAACCCCACATGAACATAGAGTGACTTAAGTTACGTTTTCTCCCATAGCGCCAAAAGTGACTTAAGTGACCCCAACGAAGAAATAGAATAATAAAGTACCATGAGTCCCCCCCTCAACGACAAAATATAACAATAATTCCCACCAAGTTTGTAACATCCCAAAATTTCTTGTAAGTTAAATTAACTACAGTTAAGTCTAAACAAGATTAGATGAGATCATCATTGGGTGTAAAATTCATTTGGTTCATCATATCATGACCCTGACTTTTTCTTTATGGGAAATGACATTACGGAACGAAGAACCCCGCACCCACCTTGATGATCCTTCCTAAAACATGATTAGTCCTTAATCATATGTAAAACGGTTCATAAATGATAGTGAATCTTTCGGTTATTTGTATTCCGGTTACTTTATTTTAATCGGTTTGGTCATCTTTTGTTTTGTTCGACTTTTGCATGACCGCGATGATAATTGTCTCTGTTTTATTTGACAATGCTATATCAAGCCAGCTTTATGAGAATATTCGAATTATTATTTACGGACTTGGTGATTTTCGTATTGGAATGTTTTATATAAACCTGGAAATTCAACTAATTTTTATGGTAATATATTGTTGGAAATATGTGGACTTGTATTATGAAGGTTAATTTTAACTTAACCATTAAGCTGGGTAACAACTAAAGTTAAAAAAATGTATGAAATATTAATTAGTATATATATATATATATATATATATATATTTTAGAGGGATTTGACATGTAAGCCAAAAGTTTTATTTAGTTATTGAAATTTATGGGTTTCATAAAGTGAAACGCCTTCACACGGCACAAGTGTGCGGCATGCACTAAAACACGTACTAGCATTGGGAAGCCCAAAATTTTTTCAATATACTACCCAACTATAGTTCTTTCATTATATTTTTTTCTGTTATTTTTCCTTTGTCTATTTTCATTCTCCTTCTGGAATACCTGCGTGAGTTTTGGAGGAAAGAAGGATTCAACTTGTTGGAGCGGGAAGAGTAGAAGGTTGCTGATTCTGGGTTTACTTGAGCCACAAATATCTTCTCCTTTCTTTGTTGCATTATTTGTTAAAAAAAAAGGAAATACACATTTTGTTTTTAATGGCAATCAAGGAAATTGTGGACAACTTTTGATTTAATTGTTTGGAGATGAAGTATGAAAAGGAAATTGATGGATTCTGTATTCTTTTTAGTTTTCTTTGTGTGGTTTTAACCTAACCCAGAAAAATACGCAGATGGGGTTTTGGGTTTTGATCAGCAAAAATAAAGTAAAAGAAAGGTTAAAAATTCCTTCTCTGCATTATAATAAATTATACCCAAAAGGAAAAGAGTTGGGTTTTTCCTATACATGAAGAAGGAAAACGTTTTGTGAATTTGTGTGTTTAAAATCGATTTGTGCTTGTGGGTTTTCATTTTGTTAAACTGAAATTTGGTTGTGTGTTTTCTGTAAACAAATCGATTTGGGTATGCAATCAATTTGCATAAAGGAATCGATTTGGGTAACCCAATCAATATGGGTATGCAACCGGTTGGGGTTTTGTATTTTTCTTCTTGGTTGTTATATGCAAGTCTGATTTTTAATTTATTGAGATATTTTGAATGATAATTTGTGGGTGTTAAAGCTCTTGCATGGGGCTGCATTTTCCAGAAATTTTATTATTATGGACCACTAAATCGGTTCATGTATAAATGAGGGTGTCTTGTTATGTGTGAATAATTAAAAAAATGGCATTTAGCCTGTAACTTCCAGCCTGGCAATATGACTTGGATTCTTGTAAGACTGTGAAAAAGAAATTGCTTGTCTTGGTAAGGGCATGAAAGCCAGGACAGCTTGACCGAGATGCACCAAGGAGTAATTGGAGGCATGATTGGGTTTAAAATAATGATATCTTATGAAATAAATTATTAGTCTGTTCTTTTACTAAAAAGAGTATGTTTAAATGATGTAACCATGGTGCTGCTATATTGTTGGTTGGGCTGTTTGTTTACCAGATAGAACATGTTAAAGTGATGTAAATATGGTGATATTTGTGCTAATTTGTAGAGCTGCTCATTGACTAAAAAAATACTCTTCTTAATCATATTGTTTTTACGAAGTTATGTAGAAATTTTAAATGTCAAATGTTTATTGATTGAAGCTGGTATATAAATGTATTGACCTTTGTGATTAGAGGGAAACATGATCGCTGAAATAGAAATTGGTTGTTCTATTTGTGTGCATCCATAGCTATATCTTTATAGAAACCAGGTAGTAATACATTTTCAGCTGTATTACCATGTGCTTGTTGATAAAACAACATGTATATCCTTTCGTATTTTACTAAAAATGGAGTTAATATTCATGTCAATTCATTTTGAATCGACATCATACTACAACTCCAGTCTTGCAGACCATTAACCGTTACATTCGGATGTGCGGAAACTCATGTCTTGTGAAGTTTTATCGTAACATGGATCTAAATGAGATACTTGGATTTCAATTGGTGAAAGGATGATATCCTTGAATTTTGGTTGAATTATTGGGATCTTGGACCCATTATAAATATTCAAATCTCACTATGTGAGAATTATTATACCGGTTATATATTTCGCCTTAACGGCATATGTAATATATGATTTTAATAAAGAGATGATTACTTTGTGTGTAATAATATCTCAATATGAGTAAATGATGAATATTTGAGTTGTGAAATCTTACTTTTAACAAATTGTTGAAAACATTTATTTGATATTTATCAATGTATGAAGCCGATAATTGGGCAATTATCAGAATAATCAATTGTCTTTAATTTCTAAATTAAATAAGCTATTTAGTGGCATAGCTAATCGAAGGAATAATTAATTATACATGTTTTAATATATATTTAATTTGGCCTTTCGGTTAACTTGGTATTAACATGATAAGATTGTAAATCTTGTCAGTATAGGGAATGGAAGAGTATCGTTGTAAAAAGGTAATTTAAGGTTAAAGAATCAAACATCGGGAAAAAAAAAGAGACTAAATGGGATGGTAAATAGATGAAAAGATCCATTAGGCATATTAAGGGATAAGTACACATGGAATGTTGATATAATTACATTTAAGCATAACGAATGTACTTATCTCATAAAGATCCTAGTTGGCCTTTGGCATCTATGTCAATATAAACTCTTGTAAGATAGGTTAATTTGAAATAAAATAAAAACAAACTATAAAGATCTAGATAATTGTGAAAGGGATAGTTGTGAGGTGGCGGAAGACTTAAAACTCATAAGACTAGTGTGTTGTCTTGAGTTTAGCTGTAACCTGCACGGTGGATAACTTTGGCCAAAGTAATGCATTGATGGCTGTGCATTGTCTGATCACCTAGTCCTCCAATTAAATAAAAAAATTGTCTGTAACCTGATCATGGGAAGTTGAAATACTGAACATGAGGTAGACAATGGTCGGATACCGGAATACGAAGTCGGGAAACTAGCTTCGTGGTAGACCCAAGGACTTTCACATAGTTCCCATGACCTTTAAAAGGTTGAGCTGAAATGCTAGTAAGCATTGTCACTCAAAGTAGTGACGAAGGGAGATCGTGGAGATCTGGATACACCCTTCTCAACCGCACATGGCTTACATGGATGTTATCGGATAGATCAAAAGAGAAAAATTGATTAATGAATTTGATTAAATAAATCTGTACAATTATAGCTATGTAATTTGTTATTATGTTTGTGTTAAAAAAAAATCCTCATTTTTCAGCTCTTGTAATTTTGAGTGTTACAAAGTTGCCCAATACTAAAGTTAACGATAAAATATAACATAAATCAAGGTGGTAACCAACCATCCATACCTAATAACCTCCAACACCGTTAGCCCCTCGGGTATGACCAAGGTTAAGACTCGAAAAATGGCCGTTAGACCCTTGGTGAAGGAATGGGAACATTACAATCCTCCCTTACCAATATTTGTTTCGTGTCCCAAGAAAATGCAAACTAGGATGTTGTAAGATATTCTCTACTTGCTAAGTAAAGATCCTCAAGTGGCAAGTCTCTCCACCGCACTAGGTATTCGTGATCATCCTGCTCCTAAGCTTCCTCTCGTTGCACCTCAATGATAGATTTAGGTTCCAAAACCAACTTCCCCTCATCGTCCAGTGGTGGTAAATCCATAGAAGGCACAATATGCTGCCCTAGTGCCTTTTTGAGGCATGAAACATGAAAAACATTGTGTATCTTGCTGTGTTCGGGAAGCTCCAGCTCATATGCGACTGCCCCAACCCTTCGTGCTATCCTGTAGGGTCCATAGAACCGCGGTTTCAGCTTCTCTACCCCACTCTACTTAAGTGAGGATTGCCTGTAGGGCTGCAAACATAGGAAGACTAAATCTTCCACCTCAAAAGACCTCTCTACCCTATGCCTATCTGCATAAATCTTCTGTTGATTATGTGCTTTTGGAGGTTCTCCTTGAGGGCCTTCTGGAATATCTCGATTCTCCCGTAACCAATCGCCACGAAGCCTAAAAATACCAGTATAGAATATCTGAGCCACCTGTGGTGCCTTATGCCTCTTAGGCATAAAGAAATGGACATACTTGGTTAACATATCAACCACCACATATATACAATCATGCTCGTGTACTAAGGGAAGCCCTGTGATAAAATCCATGGATATGCTCTCCCACTTCTACTCTGGAATAGGAAGAGGTTGTAGTAGTCCTGCTGGAAAAGAATGCTCGGCTTTGGTTTTCTGGCAAACCACACACTCTAATATGGTTAAGGACGTCATCCTTCAACCCCTTCCATGCAAATCTCTCCCTGATGTACCTGTAGGTCTTGAAATACCCAAGATGTCCCGCTAGGGGTGTATCATGCACTGCTCGAAGGAAAATCCTATCCTTGTAGTATATGAGGTCATCCAAGATCTTGTATCTATCATCCTATATGATGCCATCCATGATCTCACATGCAAACTGATTTTTGGAATACTCAACAAGTATGCGAGCCTTCCAATCTGCTGAAATCTCAAACATAGAACTAAGCATAAAAGTAAGGTGAGGCCTCCTAGATAATGCATCAACAACAACATTATTCTTACCTTTGGTGTACTCTATGTTGAAGTCATATGTTTGCACCTTGTTCACCCATCTTTGATGGCGTTCATTGAGATCCTTCTCTCTTAGGAAGAACCTCAAACTGTTTTGAAATGTACGAACTACAAATTTTCTCGCCCACAAGGTATCTGTCTTAAATTTGTCCAAAGCATACATAATGGCCAACATCACTTAGTCGTAAATCGAGTATCCCCTCTCCAGAAGGCTCACTTTCCAAATCTCGTAGGCAATGGTATGCCTATCCTACATAAGGGTTGATCCAATACCCTCACATGATGCGTCACATTAAAGTATGAATGGACGAGAGAAATCTGGCAATGCAAGAACTGGCATGAACTCATCACCCCTTTAAGGTGATCAAAACCTGCTGTGCTGATTCTGACTAAGCAAAAGCCCCCTTCTTGGTCAAATATGTCAATGGTGCAGTCAAGCGAGAGAAGTTCTTCACAAACCTCCTGTAGTATGTGCATAGCCCCAAGAACCCTCTCAACTGTGTCAATGTCCTAGGCGGTGGCCAATCCAATATCGTCTGAATCTTTTCCTCGTGTTGGCTAGATTTTCTGCACAACCGAAAACCTAGGCAATCATGAGATAAATCTCCCTCATTTACCGGTGAGGCTCCCGTGTAAGATTTCTATCAATTATGGATTTGAGTAACTGTTCGTGGGTTTTACTTTAATTGCATAGCTCATGAGCCATAGCTAGGCAATTTTGCAGCAAGTAAGCAGTTGTAAAGAAATATTTGCGTAAGAGGTAAATAATTGAATCCGGGAAGAAAGAAGATAAGATAAGATAAGATAAATATATTAATGTCCAACTAATGACCACAAAAGTAGGTCAATGGGACTGCAGCCCAAAACATTATACAAAGTGCGAGCGGGGACAACTCAAAACGAGTTCCCAAAAAGAAGAAAGGGAAGAGACAAAACAGAAAGGAAACCCGAAGTCAAAACCCCACGGGGAAGGGGCAATGGAGCAAGCGGGGGAGAAAGATGGGAGAAGCAAATAAGGGAATGAAGGAGGGGGAAAAAGAGGACTAGTGGTCTACTCAAGAATGGTAGCCACATCCCTCCTAACATTTGAGGCCGACTTAAAAGAACCTCTTCGATGGACTAGTGACCCGAAGAGGGGGTGAAAACCTCCTCCCCGCTGAGATCTCGAGACCGAAGTGACAACCAGGGGGATGAATGGAGCTGGGCTGCCCTCCAAGTACAAGAGTTCTTCCGATTCCCGCTGGTGGTGACTGGGAAGTGTGAAAGTCCAACCGGGACGAACCGATCTATGCACCGTATCCGGATCGAAAGGCTCTATTGTTTAGTTCCTCCACCTGATGGTAAAACAGGAAAGAAGTTTGTAATTCGTCTCGTAGGGAGGATTCTTGGAGGGGGATGAAGAGTCTAGTCCCGGAGCAATAGCAAATCACAGACGTAGAGGGCAAGACACCGCTGGTCAATATATCTGAAGAAAACCGGAGAGTTCGAACCCTTTCAAGAGGCAATGAAACCGCCCTCTCGATCTCACAAAGTATATGGGCAACGGAAGATGAAATGAGTCTCGGTCTCCACCTCCTGAAGGCTATAGAGCCTACAAAGTTAGTCATCCCGATCAATGTGGTGATTAGTCTCACACCGAAGTCTATGGGAGCCGACTCGAAATTGGCCCTGAGGTATGCGGAGGGCATGCATCCCAAAGTGATGAAAGGTGTACTAGGGGCGGATGACGAGTCCATCTCTGATCTTAAGAAATTGCTCTGCATAAAAGTACATCTAGGGGCGCAAACCCTCAGGAGGGTTCACCCAAGTATTTAGAATAAAGCTCCTGTAAATATCATCCCGAATGGACCTGTTCAACACTTGCTTGGTGGGCAAGAGATGAATGGGAGCATTCAGGGAATATTGGAAAGGGGGGAGACGATCAATCTAGATACCAACTGAACCCAACAAGGCCGAAGTCTCGGAAAACCAACAACGACCCATATCCTGGGCAATACCCACGGAGGAACAATAAGCGAGATATGGATACCTGTCCCGCTCATCGGAGAGATCACCAAACCGCCTGATACGGTGAAGAAAGGTTGATATGCCAAATATAGTCTCTAGACGGAAAGGCCGAGGTCCGAACTCTACCAAAATAATATGTTAGGGGACCGTCTGCTTGCATCTGATGAAGCGGCAAAGGAGGAGAGTCTGAATCCTCTCAGCAAAAGCCCAATCGGTGTCTAAAAGGGACGGCCCCGGAACAACAGACCCATAGAGAACAGTGGGGCGGATGAGGGAGTTCATAAGAAACATCTTGGAGATGTCCTGAAAGTGGTGCCGAAAGCACTGTCTCTCGAGAATGGCAAGAGACCCATAACCTTTATTCACCCTCGGCTGAAGAGCATGCCTCATACTAAATCTAGGCCCTGAGAACTGGACTCCCAGATAGGTGTATGTATTAGTGATTTCAACCTCCCCCCTGAAGAAGAAATGGAGGTGTGATGTCTTCAACCCGTTGAAGACCATGACCTTGGTCTTACCTAGATTGACCGTCAAATGTCGAAGATCACAAAATAAAGCAAGTGCATCAAGTTGTCTCTAAAGCCCCTCAGGAGAAGAGGCGAGTAAAACAATATCATCGGAAAATAGGAGAATAGAAATCAAGACATGGTGAAGAAGGCAACCATCCCCTTCTTGAATGTGATCCCGAAGAAAAGATTCCAGCTCATCAATGTAAATGCCAAAGAGGGTAGGAGACAAGGGGCACCCCTGTTTAACCCCAATGGTGCTCCTGATGAAATCAGACAATCCATGAGTAGTACGAAGACGACCAAGGATGGACTCATAGAGGCGCATGATGGTGATAATAAAATCTCGAAAAAATATCTCAAGCCACTGGAAGAGGGCCATGTGAGGTACGGAGTCAAAAGCTTTTCGAAAGTCTTCAAAACAACAATAAACTTTCGAAGAGCGGTGACGAGCCTCCTCAATAATAGCACGAAGGGTGAAGATGTGGTCGATGGTGTGGTAATTAGGGCGAAAACCAGCTTGAACTCTGGCTTTGAGTTGTTTGTGCTCCAAAATCTCGGACAACAACCTGTGGAGAACTGTAGCATAGAGTTTGGAGAAAGAATGGCCCACCATGATAGTCTTGTAGTTGTTTGGATCAGAAATGGACCCAACTTTGTGAATCGGGTGAATGATATGATGAGACCAAGTAGGAGGGAAACCCACGCTAACCACCTGATTGAAAAGATCTGTCAAATAGTTGCCAAAGACCTCAAACCCCGCCAAGAACTTGGCCTCGGAAACTTTCCACACCACTACCTTGCTACAGTTCAAAATCCTTAATGCCTCTTTGATATTACGGTGAGTGAAGGTATTACAAGCGGCGGGATGCTAATCTAGGTAGATCGCTTGCTTGGAACATCATAAAGGGTAGAGGTGTGGGAAAAGATGGAGATAAGATCAATCACCGTGGAGGAGGGGGAGTGGCGGGGAAAGACAATACGCCAGAAGGACCGAGGGTTAGTCCTAAGGGAGGTGGAAAGCATATATCTGTGGTGGGAAATGAAGGATTGCTTCTTACGGTGGAGAAGGCACCAGTAGGTAACCTTAAGAGCGGGAAAAAGGGGAGGGCATGGGTAAAAGCCTCGCCGAAGGTGATGTGAAGGGATTTGCACTCTACATCATACCATTGGTTCATGGGGCAAGATTTAGTAGTACTAGTGGCCGAGGGATGGGTGGTGGAGTTGGGAAAGGATCTCAGGGCAGCCTCCCACATGGCAGAGGAAAGGCATGTGTACTTGGCCTCCGCACTAGGCAGGTTAGAGAAGTGGGGCTCAGAGGGGAGAAGGTCGCGGATGTGGGATGAGTAAGATCCGTAATCCCCTTTATCAAACTGAAAGGAGATGCGAGGGGGTAGTGGGGAGGGGGAGGAGGGGTGGTGGTGGTAGGAGGACTTGACGACCAGAGAGAAAGATAGGACTGCATGGTCGGCAAGGGGAATGGGGGAAACAGAGGAGCAGAAGAGGGGTGAGATATCCGGGTTGGCAAGGACATAGTCCACCACACTAGTGCCCCGCCATGGGGACGACATGTGAAGAAACGTGAATGGGAAGCGCTCAATCCCGTTAAAGATCACCATCCCTTGTGACTCCCCGAGCTGGAGGAGGAACCGTCCATAAGCTGTGAAAGGGCCATCTGTATCCTCAGAAATCCTATAGCACTAACAACCGACACGGGTCAATCCTCTCGTGTGCAGGGAACGTATCATATCCTTTGATCTGTCATGGAGAGGGACCTGTAATTGTCTAGTACGGGCATTAAAATCACCTTAAATGATAACCTCCCCGCGATAGAGTATCAAATACATGTCGTATAAGTCAAAGAAAGGATCACCATCTGGGCCATTGTGGATGGCATAAGGGGAAGCATTGGAGGAAAGTAACAAACTGCTATATAGAAATCCCTAGAGAATCGAGCGGTCCCACTAATACGAATCCACATGTACTGACGGACCCATCAGAACCGACTATCGAGATCCTGTTCTGGAGGAAGTCCCTATAAAGACAGGAAACCCCACCAGAGCCTCTGACACCACCCAAACTCTGAGTCTCGTCTGTAAGCTAATAACCAAAGAAAGCCAATAATACCTGGGAGAGGACGAACCGGGCTCTCGTGCGTCTCTGTGATGAAGAGAATGTCGGAAGCCCCACATCTAACATAAGGCCAGGGGAAGACTAAAGGGAACCATTCCCATTCCAACAACTGATAGATAAGCCTCTCGCTTGACTCCTCTCCCACTTGGCCCGTCATTGGGTAGCCCTCGCGGGGCTTCCAACCAGAGGAGAGAGAGTCTCTAATAATAGCCCGAGATCCCGATAACCGCCCATTTACCTGCTTTCCTCGCTGCCATAACTTGCTCCCTAGAGCATTTGAGCTCCCCAACTTGTGTCCTGGTGAGATCTTCATCAAGGAAGACCTTGTCTGGGCGTGAAAACAGAACCCTCTTAGCCTTGAGAGCTCGCACTGGCGTCAAAAGCTGTCAGTCATGAATCGGATGAAAAGTGTGGAATCATAGCCAACCCAAGCTCTTTCTAATGTAATGTCAGAAATCCCCAAAGTATCAGTGATAAAGGAGTTACCAACCGTCAATGGGTCTGTGTCGGCGTGGGGGTGGGAGACCCCTCACCTTGAGGTTTAATTCCTGTCATGCCTAATACGCTCCTCAATTAACTTGGCTTGCATAATGGCCTCAACCGCAGCCAAAGGAGGGGAACGTTGCCTTTCCCACTAACAACCTTGTTCCATGATTCCGTTTCCAGTTTTAAGGAAGCTTGGTTATTTATGATTTCCTCCTGTTGAGACCGGAGGTCAACAATTTTTGCGTGTAAGGCATCATTAGGGAAGCTAGTATTATTTGTGTTGTTGGCTAATTTTTCTCTCAAGATGGCATTCTCAGACTCAACATCCACGACCATGCCAATAAGTGTATAAAACTCAGTTTGGAGTTGTTGTTTGACATTTTCAACTTTCTGGATTCGGTTGTGAAGTTCCAATAAAATGTCGTTGTATCGCTAAAGGTGTTACCTAGGGATTCCCGATCATGTTGCTGCCAGTAGGAGTTTCTGGGGTCATGATGAACTAGGGTAAACCACCTGAAGAGGGGAGAGGCTGAGAGGCGAACCAGAGAGCATACCAAAAAGTTGGCCCCGATAGTGAGTCAATACTCTGCATGCACGAGCACAAATATGCAGGCAATCACGAGTATGCAGAGACAAGTGACTAGTGGTCCACAAAGAATAAAGTATGTGAGAGTGAAGTCATGAAACCAAAGGGGCCACGGAACTAGAGAGATTCAACGTCTCATTTCTAATGTAAAAAGCAGTCTATGGAGAGAGACACGAAATACAGTTGCAGGAGAGCCACCATAAGCTTGGATAGAGCCACGATGTACAGGAATCTTTGCAAGAAAGCCATGAAATAATTGCAGCGAGCGACGAACCCGACACCAGAAAGTAGCCACAAAAACCCTCGAAACACAATGGCAGACCACGAATTCAAACAGAACCTAGAAGCACCACTAATCACGTGACAGAGAGTCTAAACAACCACGAAGCACCCACAAAGAGAGCCACGAAATCGTGTTTGAGAACCCCAATAGTCATGCCTGATAGAGAAGTCACAAAAGTGCAGCCCAGAGATACGGAAAACGCGTTGTAGAAGATTGTCGAGGTGAGGGCCATGAAGAAGAATGATGCACGGGATTGAAAGCCTAGGATCGTGGTGAGGGCACAAACCAAAAGAAAAACAATGTAGAGTACACAAAGGTAAATCACGAATCTCGAGCTACAAAACCTGTGAATCGTGACCTCACGAACTCGAGCCACGTAACTGTAAAATTGTGGCTAGAAGAAACACGAAAAACGTGATCAAAAGAGCCATGAAAGTAGACCACTCGAGCCACATAACTTGTAAAACCATGGCCGAAGAATCACGAAAAACATGATCAAAAGAGTATCCTAGCTAAGTCCACCGAGAAGCTAAGTCTCATGGAGTTGATCTCATGGACATAGATAAAACAAACAGATCTCACAATACAAAATTTAAAGGAAAGGAACGTTTCAAATCTAGATCTGAGATAACACAAAGTTTATGCAAAGATCTACACAAAAGTAAGAAATAAATGCACCGTTGACACAAAGTTCTCCGGAAATCTACCTCTTTTCAATTCCTTAGCTTTCAGAAAGATATCAAGGGTTTCAGCTCAAAGTCTGGAACACAAGAATGTTGATTACAAATTTGATCCTTCAACCTATAGGTTCTTCCTCTATTTATAGTGTATAGAGGGCAATTACAAATAGGAAGCTTTTAATGAATTCCCGCATGCGGAAGCTATAGAAAAGGGGACAACTAGCAATCTTCCTCCTGGAATTACTCTTTGCATGACATGCATGATTTATAACTGAAAATAGAACCTTCTATTTTACATGTCTGCCACCTATTTCCCGAAAGAATCGACTTCTTCAAGTAATGGATTTTAAACCAATCACTTAAGTTTTATAATTTAATCGATTGCTCAATTACTTTGTTGGAGAAAATAAGAGAAAGAATAAGAAAGAGGAAAAGAAATTAGAAGAAAGCTGCAACACTCTCAGTCTTGTTCTTTTTCCATATTCTGCATGTGGTTGACTCTTTTGCCTTTGATTCTCACCAAACTGGATCTGGAAGTAGCTGATTGTGATTTTTCTTGTGGGTGTTGCCTCTGACCTATTTTCCCTCTTATCCTTGAAGCTTTTGCAATTCTTCTCTCCAGTATATGCACCAGTGCAATGTTTGCCATAAATAATTCAGACAAAACTCATCATCTTTTATTTTTAATTGCATATGAGCAATTTTAAATTCTGGAAAGCACTTCGGGTGAAGGCAAATACAAGTAAATTCAATGAAGGCTTCAACTGGAAGATTGGGAGCACATGCACAAGCTCCTCAAAGGAATTTTCCATGCAATGACTTCCACACGGGTTGCGTTAGAAACAAGAGGATGAATTTTTGCCGGAAGCATTTGCAATTATGAGATATGGATCTATTTCTTCCTTTGATTCTGAAGATATATTCAATGTATCAGATATTGATTTTGACTTGCTTTCACCAATATGAGCACCTGTGATGAGTACCTGCATTTGATTCAGACAAATATGGTGTCCATGGCATGAATAATCAATTTTCATCACCAAAATTTGCTTGTAAAGCCTGCTGACCTCTATTTTTAGACTTTGCTTGCACGCCAAACAAGCTAAAAATATTATTTAATTCACTTGTGCACTCACATCAACATGCAAATATTTGGAATAATAAAAATAAAGCTATTCCAACCCTAGGCGCCAAAACTGGAAGCTTCCCGGTAGTGGAAAATATTCTTTAATGCAAAATCCTCCTTCCCTTGGCGCCAAAATCCTTCCGGGCTGCAAGCTCCATCAAAAAGAATTAATTGCTTCTCCCTTATGGCGTCCCATGCTTATATAGCCATCTGCATGCTATTTTTAATAATTGCCTTTCCCTATTTTTGGCAATTAATTAATTAAAAGACATGCTTCTTCTTCCAATTTGGGCGCCCAAGTCTACATGCTTCTGATTGTTTTTTTATGAATTTATTTTATTTATTTTTAGCATGCATCCTTGACTTCTCTTTAGCTCATCCACTTGCCTTGACTTTCCTTCTATTTATGGCGCCAAACTTGGCTAGAAATAACATTAATAAATATCATTAAATGCATGTATTAATGCCAAGGTGGGTCGCACTTTTTGGCAAGAGGAATTGCTAAAAATAGGAAGTCAAAGCAATGAGAATTTTCACCCTGCAAGGCAGCTAAGAAATTCCCGCTTTCACTTAAGTGACTTGACTTTCATAATGAGAATTTTTACCCTGCAAGGCAAGCAAGAAATTCCCGCTTTTCACTTAAGTGACTTGACTTTCATAATGAAATTTTTTTACCCGCAGGTGCAAGAAATTTCGCTTGCTCGCCATCTCTAAAATTCCCATTGGCAGCTTAAGTGATTTGACTTGATGGGAAAAAGTAACTCTATGCAGGCAAGAAATTCGTGCTTGCCACTCACGCTAAAATTCCCACCGGCAACTTAGATCTATTATCCCAAAAAGTGCGACTTGTATGAAGAAAGCTTCTAAAGTTGTGAAAAAATTCGTCACTTAAGGCAGCGTGGAAATTGGACGCGGAAGGCAGCCTTGAAAATTGCGACTGGCATGAAGACTGCATTTCTTTCCTTTTTTAGATTTTTGGTGAAGAAAACACAATCGAGAATAAAATTTGCCATTTTTGGAAAGGGTCTGGGAAGACATAGCAACAAAAACTTGCATGTGCCATAACTTTCATTTGTGGCTCCGTTTTCTCTAAAAGTGCATATTTTCTCAAGCTCTACGCATTGATGGCAATATTTTTCTTATTTTCATAAAATCCATTTTTGCACCTTTTTGGACCAAGTGACTTCTTGCAATCTTTTGAAAGAATCTTGAGCTCTGATCGCCTTTAGACAAATTAGTAATTAAAAATACTGGATAACTTTTCAAAACCCTAGGCCTGGGGAAAGATCTAGCAAGAAGAATGAATAGGCTACAGGAATTGCTAGAGAAAACAAACCAAAACACAGACAAAGAAATAAAACAAAACAAAACACAATGCAATGCTAGAAAAATTTCTCCATTTTGTTGATCTTCAAAAATTCTTCCCCCGGGTGAATGTTCTATGGTAATAATGATGGGGTGAAGTGCTTTATATAACCTAAATCCTCCAATTTTAGCTCAATCTATTTTTAAAAGAACTTTATTTATTTAATAAATAAATAAATAAAATTCTCTCAGACAAAACCGGCGAAGGGATTGAGTGAGTTTTGACATGTGGGTATTTGGCGAATTTGGCTTTTATGACTCTCTGGGGATACCTTAGAGCAATGCAAACAACTGCAGGCAAAACAAACACAAAACAACCCGTTACTTGAAAAGAACGATTTTTTTAAAAAGGGGTAGTCCCAGATTTGTGGTGAAATTTTGGGGACAGCCCCATCAACCTTGACAACTTCTCCTCCAAATCCACGAATCTCAAATACAATAACTCTGTCATACCAAACTCATAGTTCAAAGATTTTGCGTATAGTTAGTTAGCTTCCAACACACCCAACACCTCATCAAGATGTCTAATATGATCCTCCCAAGTTCTGCTGTAGACCAATATGTTGTTGAAGAAGACCAATACAAACTTCTGCAAATGGTGGTTGAACACATGGTTCATACAAGACTGAAAAGTGGCTGGTGCATTAGACAAACCGAATGGCATCACTAGAAACTCAAAGTGACCATAATGGCATCTGAAAGCCGTCTTATGCACATCCTCCTCTTTGACCTTGATCTGGTGATATCCAGATCGTAAATCTATTTTAGAAAAATAGATTGCCCCTGTAGCTCATCTAATAACTCATCAATGTGTGGCACTGGATACTTATTTTTTATTGTCTTCTTGTTCAATGCATGGTAATCTATGCACATTTGCATGGTTTTGTCCTTCACCAATACCACTGAAGAAGTAAAGGGACTGGAACTAGGTTAAATATGCCCCATCTTTATGAGCTCATGTATAATCCTCTCGATCTCGTTCCTAAACCGTTTGGGATGACGGTAGGGAGTAATAACCACCGGCATTGCCTAAAAGTTGGTCCGAAACTCTCCAAGAGATCAGAGTACCACACTTTGAGTACAAGGTTGGTCTCTTCGATACCAATAATATACAAGTCATCGAATCGTATAGTTACCCATCATAATGCTTAACCTGTGGGACTTGTTTTGTGCACCTCATAAACTCTCCATTGGCTACAACCACGTTGAAGCCCTCAAAATCCTCTATTTGCGAACCTCGTCTCTCAACTAACGATGTATCAATAAAGTTGTCAGGTAGCCCCATTGTTAATGAGCACTACTCGTTGACCTTGTAAAACTCCTCCGACCTCGAATGTGTTGTACCTGGTACTATGTAATGTCCCCTTCGGGGACATTGATGAAATTGAAGATTTGAAGACCCTTCTCGGGACTTTGATGAAATTGAAGATTTGAAGACCCTCAACCCAATGGGTTCGAGGATTGAGTTCGAAAGTTGTCTTAAGATGTTTGTAATCTATTTTTGTAACCCCTGGATGGATCTCTAGTTAGTTAATGTGCACATAGGTGGTGTCCCCAGATTTCATCCTGAAATTTGTGACTAGCCTATCCGAAAAAAATTCGTACTTTTAAAATAATGGGTCATTTTGTGTTTTTATTGCCAGTAAAGTTCTTGTATTGTGTCAAGATATTCCCAAAGATCCATATTAGCCATTTTCGCCAAATACCCAGATGCCCAAAATTGTTATATTCTGTCATCGGGATTTGTCTGCGGGAAATTTGTATTTAATTATTTTGAGCCCTGTTTGAGGCAATTTGCGCTCCGATTTAACCCTGTTGTGATCGAACATATCATTATTCCTATATACCAGAAGGGTTTTAACTAGGAATAAGTTTTGGGCTTTATTTGTGACTTTTGGCAATTTTTTGTGTTTTTGTGTTTTCCGTTTCGTTTTCTGTGAAATTTCTCTAGATCAATTCCTTTGCCGGTTTTGATTCTTGGCCTGGAGTATTCAAGATCACATACACACATTGTGCCAGAAGGAAGTCACCATCGGAGGTCTGGTTCACTAGGAAAAGGCGAAGTCGTGCACTAAAAAGCCCCTGCGGGGTTGGACACATTTTTGGAAAACAAAGGATTTAAGTGGATCATGGGAAAAATAGAAGCAGCAGGTAGGTGGGATTTTATTGCCTGCCTTGCAAGGTATTTTTTCCCATGAAAAGTCACTTAAGTCATAGTGGGAAATTAGAGGCAGGCAGTGTGCGAGAATTTATTCACTCGCCTAGCAGGTAAAAATTCCCATGGTGAAATAAAAGAAAAGTGACTTAAGTGAAATCATGGGATTTTATTGCCTGCCATGTAGGGTAAATAATCCCATTATCAAATTCAAATCACTTAAGTGGATCATGGGATTTTCGGGGCTGCCTTGCAGGGTAAAAATTCCCATTGCCATGTGTTTTTAAAAATAGAATTCTATTATGCTAAAAAGTGCGCCCCCTTTGGAGAGAGAAAGGCAGCCTTTAATGTGATTAAATTAATTAATTTCTCTTCTAATTTTGGCGCCCAGGTATGGAGAAAAGTCAACAAAAGCAAAGGGGAATAAATCAATTGGAAATAGATTGTCTAAAATTAAATAAATTAATTTATTTAAAGGCAGCCCCTCTTGTGAAAAAGTGCGCCCCTTTTAGGAAGGATTTAATGCTTTTTGAAGTATTAAATGATTAAATAAATTCCTATTTTCAGTGGCTAAGGTTAAGGCACACTGTGAAGCTTCAGTTGAGTGAAGAGTGGATGTTTAAATTGGATTAATTTAATTAATTGGATGGCTGTCCTTAAACATGCTATTTTAACACATCAGTTAAAGAGAAAAACATGATTTTTAATTAATTAATTGCCAGGAATAGAAGGGGCAATTATTAATTAAATAATTATGAGGGCTATATAAGCATGGGCTGCCATAAGGATGAATTAATTAATTCACAGGTGAAGAAGTGCAGCCCAGAGGAAAAGTGCGCCCCATTTGGAGAAGGATTTTGCTCAGAGGAAGGTGGATTTGATGCTAAAAGCTTCTAGTTTTGGCGCATGCTTTGAAGAAGGCTGATTTGTGTCTGCATAATTGTTTGTAGAAGTGATACAGGTGCTCAAGTGATGTTGGTAAAATTCATGCTTGCTTTGCATGCAAATAAAACGTCAAATTTTGGGGCAGCAGCTTGAATTATGCAGATTTTTGTGATTAAAATTCACTGTGCATGCTCCGGTTGCCATCTTTGTCTGAATTAATTGCAGGAGTTAGATACAGGTGTTTTTATAAAGAAAATGAACTTATATCAATGTCCAATACATTGAATATTTCCTCCGAATCTGAAGGATTATCTAGATCTCGCACTCAGCTTTTGAAGAATTTCGTCAAATAAGAAGAAAAAGAATTGTTCAGACAAAGATAGACAAAGCTATGGCGAAGAAAGATGAAAAGAAA